>CM057813.1:34175174-34775174 GCA_030067965.1 Latrodectus elegans
TATATATATATATATATATATATATATATATATATATAATTTACGATTAAAACTTTTGAATTATTAATTGAATAAACTGATCTATAAATAAACTTTTTTCAATATGTAACTGTGAATTTTTAAAAGAGATTTATGTACTTTGATTAAACATACAAGTTCATCTTGTAGTTAATTTGATAGAGAATCCTATATCAAAGGATTTAAAACATTTACCGGAGATGAGGAATCTTTAATCAAATGAGGAAGAATTAGCGTTAAATGACTTCTAAAGCATTGACTTCATTAGATTATTAGATTAATTGACTTCAAAAGTATTATTTTGAATCTAAATGAAGAGAACATAATAAACAGTCATATAGAACTGGTTTACAATTAAACTAAATACTGTAAATGGGATTTGGAAAATCTTGTTTTCTAATTTATCTATTCTAGAAAGCTTTTTATTTTTATTTTCTATGAAAATATTTCTTTACCAAAATACATGAACTAAGATATTTAGCAGATTAATAAATTATTTAAATAAATATTTATAATGATCAACTTGCTCGCAATTTTTCTTTCAAAAACGTAAAATATAATATTTTATTATAACAATTTTAAATAATAACTTTCATTCTTTAACTAACGTTTATTTTAAATTTTTAATAAATTCGAAAGTTTTTTATTGCAATTCTTTTTATTAACATAAATTATTCGATACAAGAAATAAACTTGTTTCCAAGATTTATATTTTCCTATAAATTCCTGTGCTTTTATATGTTCTATACCTTTTTTAAACATTATTTTAGTCTAGCGTACAATTATGGTTATCAATATGAAAAATAAAACATATATGAAAAATATATGATGAATAAACAAATATGAAAAACTTAACAGATGGAAAAATATTGTATAAAAATATGTAATATGCGTACGTTATTCCACTTACTTTTTTCTATAAATGTAACATTTTCATACGTATGTTTAATATGTAGTTTGTTTAATGAAAATTGAATCTTTTTTGTTATTCAGTAAGATGTTATTTCGTGAAATGAAGATACTCAGAAAGCGTTAGTAATAAATACATTTTAACAGAAAAGTGAAACATTTTTTAAATAATATCAGTGGATAATTTATTTGAATTGATGATAATCATTTGAGAGTTCGTAAACTTTTTTCACGTTAATTGAGACTAAATTAACGTTTATTATATTCAGAATACAACTAAAATGAATATGAAAAGAATAATATTATCATAAATAGAAAATTGGAATCTATTAAATAATATTCAAAGAAACTAAAAATGAATAGTTTGAAGTATTCTAACATTCTTTTTCCTCTTTAAAAATAATTTTAAGATATTTTAAATGGAATATTCGTTACATGGGAATAATATATACGAGCTCAAAGATCACAAAAACACTTGCCATCTAATAATTTGATTTATAACAAAATGCACTTCCGATAACTTCCGGTAATTTTTGTTTTCATTCAACATTAAAAAATAGTCTTCATTTGATACCTTAAAAAAAACAATTATAAATAGAAGTAAAATAATTCATTTCCAAATTTCCTAAAAACTGCAAGACTCTTTCTTTTTATTAAATGACTACCGAGAAATTTATGTTTAATCGATAATTAGAAAGAATAAAATGAAGAACTAGATCTCTCTCACTATAGATTTAAAATATAATATGATAGTTTATTGCATCATTTATGAGAATTAGTATTTAAATTGGTAGATTTTAATAGTTACAATTGATCTATTTTAAATTAAATAAATGATTGTAAAAATTCTTGCAAAAATTTTTATTTCGATTGTTTTAATATGCATATGTAACAAATATTATGATTTGAACTCTTATTACGGTACATTTAATTAAGTATACAAATATAAACAAAATATAAATTTTTCTTTTTCTTATAGACTTGTATCCAATAAAATATAAATAACTATGAATTGATTAATATATATCTTAACTATTATTTGTTAACTTTTATTTGAATATTTAAAACAACAAAATAAAATGAATTTCCTTTAAAAAATTTCTTCAATAATTTATATAAATATATAGCACTTATAAAAGTGGTTTATATATATATATATATATATATATATATATATATATATATATATATATATATATATATATATATATATATATATATATATATATATATACATATATCTATATACCCTGTATTTATGAATGAAGCCCGGAAGCTTAGTGGTACATTTCACGTACCAAGGGAACAGGCTCGAGGTTCGATCCTCGGGCAGGACAAGCTTGATTTAGATTTTTATTCTTTCAGTGTGTGAATAAACTGAGTACCAAGCATGATTTTGAACTAAATACTGGTCGTTTCACATTAAGCTGATCACCTAATGGGGACATATTTTTCGCACCTCAGGGCTTCACGGTTAGAAAAATAGAGATGGGTGCTGTAGACCTTGTGCTGTGCTCAACAATATATCATGACATGCACAATTTAAAAAAAATGTTTTAAAAAATGTAAAAAAAATTAAGAGGACTTTAATAACATTTTTCCTGGTATTATATTTACATTTAATGACATTTATTTTGATACTCAGATTACACTACTGTGCAATTAATTGGAGCAAACATATTTTTTAAGAAAATTGTTCTTTTAATGGGAAATTTCCGGCCTTAAACTGGTTTGAGCTGCATATTCTTATAACGCTAATTGCTTTTGACTGGTCTAAGCCGATTTGACAACATGACATGTTGAAAATTGTTTCCTTCTGTTGGTGTAAGAAATAGTCCATAGTGTGAATTGTCTATTTCAGGCGTGCATTTAAAAAATTTATATTACTCCCAGGTAAAACAGCAGAATTGTTACCCGTTGTTAGCATACTTCTATGACTATAAAGAATATTTTTGGATCAGTTAGAGTTGACAAATCTAGTGTTTCAGGATTTTTAATCAGCAAAATAATTTTCGGAGTGTCTACAAAAAGAAAGAGAAAATGTGGATACAAACACAAGACCACAACTTGAATAGACAAATTTTATATGAAATAATAAAATAATATTCCCACAAAACAAGTATAGTTTTTCAGAGAGAATCTTTGGATGTTAATGTTAGCGTGGATTCATCGTCAATTAAAAGAAGCTTTATTAAGGCCTGAAGATCAAAAAAAGGGCACCAAGGAAATTGAATAAAAGCACTAGTCAAAAAAACAGTTATTAACGCTTGCAATGATGAGAAAATATTTCGGCTGAGGTGGGAAATATCTTTCCTGGACTGAACAAGATTGGTAGATGGTAGTATTCAGCAACGAAATTCATTTTTTCTCAAGGGTTTTCACCAAGAATTGTCAAGTGAAGTGGTGGAGAACATATCAGAGAACAATATCTTATACAAACAGTTAAACACTCTAAAACACTGCTGTTTTGTGTTAATTTACTTCTGGAAGACCTGGAAACTTGGTTCCAAATAAAGGGATCAAAAACTCTGCAGGATACATTTCTATAATAGAATGATTGCTCAAATGATTCAAACTTTCTCTCGTGATCTTAATATCTTTCAACAAGATCTGGCTCTAAGCCATATTTATAAACCAGCAAAAACATTTTTAAGGACAGAAATTAACGGGTTTGGTTTGGCCTTTTAATTTTCTTGCTGTAAATCGCATCAAAAATGTCAATTCGAAATAGACCGCGAAAAAAATTAAATAGACGTGTGAATAAATTTGTCTGTTCAACAAGAAAGCACTGATTGAGAATGTTATAAAAGTTTGGTTTCGTGATAATGAAATCAAACTTTTATAGCATTTAGTAGAATCTAAGGAAAACCGTGAACACAGGATCTCAGTCAAGTTAGAGGATAACATATTTGGTATTAAATTGCTTAATATATACCACATTTAATACGCAGAATAGTGTACAGGCAATTTTATCATTAAGGAATAATATAAGACTTTTTGTTTCACTATTACTTAGACCGATTTAGATAATGTCTTTAATTTTTTGCGTTATCAAAAATTTAAATTTAAAAAAACAAATTAAATGAATTTAAGTTAGCAAAGCACAATTTAGAAGTTTAAAGAAATCTATATATGTGAAATATTTAACAATAAATTTCATACTTTACAACAAAACCAATTTTTTAAGTAATAATTATGTGTGTGTGTGTTTTTCTAAAATTTTTTCTATTATGCTCCTTTCAGTCTTATCTAATTGTATGCGAATATTTTAAAAATTCATGAAAGTTGAAAGTAAAATTAGTTTGTTTTTTACATTAAATAATTCCATTTCCCACTTACATTAAATAAAATAAATTTTCCTGCAAAAGCAAAATTCTATGTCATGTGTGTACTGAGAAAGTCAGACTTAACAGCAAATTACGATTTAATTGAAAAAGTGGAGTAGTGCAACCCATATGGCCAGCCAAGTTGGCACAAGACATCAATAATAATGACATGACAATAAACTATATTCTCACTTTTGTGAAGGCAGTCTGTGTCTAAACTTCTCAAGACAATCTAAAGTTTCACACATTCAGTCTCTTATTTGTACTAATTTTAACAGCCAAACATTCACAATTTTAGTTAACTATAATTTCCTCTTTTATTACTTTTCTTAAGTTATCAATAAATTTTGTTTTCTCCTTTCACAAAATGAGAAAATGTTTGGGAAACTGGTTCTACATAAATTATTAATTAATTAATTTCTTCCTTCAGAAAGGGGAATATATTATTATAATACTTAATTAATACAAAAGAAATTAAGAAAAATGATCTGAAGAACATATGAAATTTACGCGCAAAATATGTTTTTTAATGACAGCCTTTTGTACCACGAAATGTAGTGAACTCTCATCATCAATTCCAAACGCTTTTTTAGGATAATACTTGAAAACAAAGTAAATAATAATGAAATAATTTAGTTGCACACACACATTCAATTCATATAAATATTCTCATTAAATTAAATCAAGGAAATGATTATAATTGATATTTGCTTAATTAGGTCATAAGTTTTGCAATGGTTTTAAGGTTAAAAATAATGCAGTATCTGACATAATTCGTTGTTTATTTTTCGGTTCAATTATGGTATATATACCAATGGTAAATAATGATATGGCGTGTAAAAAAATATATATTTTTTTTCATATATATATTTCATATATATATTTTCATATATATATATATATATATATATATATATATATATATATATATATATATATATATATATATATATATATATATATATATATATATATATATATATATATATATATATAGATAGATAGATATAGATATAGATATATAGATATATAGATATATATATATAGATATATAGATAGATATATATATATATATATATATATATATATATTTATATATATATTGGTGAGTTTTTATTATTGTTAAATTATATTAGAATGTTTTATATTTACAGTTAACAATAATCATTTTTTTAATTTACTGTCACGCAATATTTTAAAAGTAAAATATGATTATAAAAAATACAAAAAAATTTCAAATTTAACAACAAGATGTTTTAAATAAAATTCTTAAGAGTTTATATTCAGACATATATTAAATGAGTAAATTTATTTATAATAAATTTTATATTTCTTTAATTATTCCATGTATATTTTGTATTATAATAGTTATAGAAAAAGTATAATATGTTACACTTGATCCACTTCATTTTAATGATATGAAGTGTTGTTTTAAAGTAATATTTAATAAACATATTTTATTTTCAGTAATTTAATAAATACAAACTTGCTAAAAAAATTGAAAAATAAAAAATTTGATAAATAAAAAAATTTACATTATTTCAAACTATATAAATATCAATTCTGGTAAAGTAGCAAATTAATATTTCTAAATAATAAGTTTAGTAATTATTTAAATACACTTTAGGTTTGTACAGTAATCTTGAACTGAACATATAAAAAGTTTTAATATAATTAGAAATATAACTGTTATAAATTATATTGAGAAATATAAATTTCTTATTGATTTGCCTTATATCTGGAATACACAAGGTCAGTAAAAGAATGTTGTTTTTATTTACATTTTTTTTCAATATATATCGATATTATTGGAAATATACTAAATAAAAATGTTTTGTACAAAATCATTTTAATACTCATTTCATTTGGTTTTGAATCTGAGCATTTAAATTTAAAATGTGAAATTTCAGATTTCTATTTTGTAAAAATGATAAAAGCAGATCTTCTTAGGTAAAGAAATTGTACAGTAATAAAATGAATTAAGCACTTGCATTATTTAGGTTTTATTTTAGTTCAGAATATTCTAAATCTATCTTTAAATTCAAATAAAAACAGAGCTGAATTTTTAAAGCTTCATAAGATAAATAATTCAATTCAATTATTATTTTTACCAAAAGATAGTTTAAAAGTGCGTACTTTCAATCATTTTATATATTATTATTTTAATATAATTTATAGCTTATTTTTCAGCTATGTTTCAATTTTTTGCATATTTATTTACCAATAAGCCATATATCTTAAATCATGGATCAAGATTTTATGATTATATTTCTCATCTTCATGACAAAACTTAAAGCAGAATTTATCTAAAGGGAATGCCTCAAAGAAAACGGCGCATTTATAATAAGATTAATATGATATTGATAATAATATTTCTACAGAGAACTTTTAACAAATTATAAAAAACGCAAACATAAGCAATCTTAGCTTTGATTCTAATATATTAATACTTTTGCAGAAAATTTAGGTATTGCATTAGGTAAAAAAATTTATTTTACATAAAATAATATATGCGTTATATTTTGCATTATTCAGATTTTTATTACATGAAAGAATTCTAATTCTATTGATCAAATTGATTATCAATTATTATCGTTAAAGGAAAATTAGTTGAGTTAAATTATTCTTACCACTTCATCATAAAAAGTACCAATCCAGGATTTATTCATTTAATGTAACTTTAATAATGAGCTCTGATATTGAACAATGATCTGCAGATTGTTTTATTATATGTATAATTAAATAAGGCTTATAATATTTTGTAATTATACAGAAACTGTTAATCAATAACATATTTTGTTTATGCCATTTAATAACGTTTTAATCCATTTTCCAGTTTATTGTGTCAACTTAAGCCAAATACGATTAAAAATGATATGATTTTAATAAAACTTACTTACACAAAAAATTAAAAACAATATTTGATTCTTAAATAATTTAAATTGTAGATTAACATATTAATTAAGGTATTCACATTTTTTATTTAATTCTACATTTTTATCTAATTCTACACTTAATTTCCGACGAGTTTAGGTTCAGCTTTCAGTCTGATTCTCGCCGAACTTTCATCTGGACAGGGCCAGGTACCGTTATTACCAAGAGAATACCATTGAACGACATCGTTACGGTGGTGCAGGATTTCTCGTTTGGGGAAGAATTATTCTGGGTTCCAGAACTAACCTGCCTGTTCAAAATGTAACCATGACAGGGAACATTTATTGGGAAGTCATTCTAGAACAACGTGTACGTTTGTTTAGGAGCGCCATGGGTGCAGAATTTCTGTTTATAGATGACAATGCCCTTGCTCACCATGCAAGCATTGTAGACGAATACCTTCAATCGGAGGATATCACCCGTATGGATTGGCCAGAACATTCACCGGAATTAAATCCAATAGAGCATGTGTGAAACATGCTTGGCTTACGAATTGCAGCCCATCAACCCCTTCCCAAATGCCTACCGGAACTTCGGAGAGCATTGCTTGATGAGTGGTGTAATATTCCCCAAGATCAGGTCGATAATTTGATACTCAGCATGTTTAGGCGTTATTGCATCATTTGGGGAGCATATTATCCATTAACCATCATACTTCACCTTGTTATATTGCTTTTTATACATTGTTATATACCTTGTTTATACCTTGTTCTACCTTGTTATATTGCTTTTTATAAACAGGTTCTCTAATAAAATTTGCTCCAGGAAGAAAAATTGCAATTTTTATTAATGTTGTCAAACATATAGCATCTTTTTTGTTCTTTATCTTTTGTTTAATAAATAGATTTGACAAATAAGTCACATTTGTTTTGCTTCTGTCTCTTTCTTTGCCTGAACTTGCATTATCCTTAATTTATGGACACTAGAGTATATACATATATATAACTAAGATAAATGAATCTAATAACTCTAAAAAATTTTAAATCAAGTAAATAAATCCTCAGTGTATGTGGTAGTGATGGGGGGGGGTTATTGGTTCAACTATTCAAATATTGTTGTGCCATATTAATTGATGATTAAAGTTTTCTCCAGAATCACCAATTTCAAAGGCTGATTAAAAATTTTACGCGATTTATCTTTTGTGTGATATAGTATGCAATTAATTCACTCAAAAAATTAATATTAATTAGTTTATTATGATTTCAATTTATTATAAATTTTGAAAAATTTTATACATTATAAAATATTGGAAATATTTATAAGAAAGTGGGAAATAATAATCAAAATTAAATAGCAAAATCCTGATGGGAGATTTTTAAGAAATATCCCCAATCTGTAAGAGAAAGAAAATCCAGTCAATGAAATACATGTCAAATTATAAATAACAACATTTTTACTTTTTACTTTAAATTTATTTAAAGTAAACAATTTTTAGACGTTAGATTTTCTTGTCAACTTTTGCTAACATTTCAACGTAAAGTGTCATAACTTAATTTTATTTAAAATTCATAATTCCATAATTTGTAGCTACCTTAAGTCAACACGGTGGTTTTAAAGTCATTACAAGAATAGCTAATGGAGCAAAAGCATACATTGTTATATTATTGGCTTTAAAAAATATATTGAAGACTACATTTTAATTCTTTTGTGTTTGACATTTATCTTCTGACAAACTAGATTTATTCAAGTAATAAGAGTTCGGAAGTATTAGGTATAGTTAAATTTAATGCTGTTAATTGATACATTACATAAATTTACCTAAACAATAACAAAAAATTAACAAAATTGTCATCAAAACTTTCTAGTCAATTTCGTAAATGTCTATTTGTAATAAACAAAGCAGAAAAGTTTTAAAATATTAAAAGGTTTCTGATCCTTAAACCTATTTATATATATTATTCATAAAACTATATATAACTTAATTAAAAATATCATACTTTGTGCACATAAATTTAGTTTTATATCATGAGAAAAAAATAGGCACCTTATTAAATTTTTACCTTGCAACTTTTGTAATGTAGTAGTATTATAGTTACGCATTTTTAAATACAGATTAACAATCTTATATTGATTGCATTTAAAACTGCTGTTCAATGAGCTTTTACAGTCTAACATATACATTTCTAACACTGAATTTGAAATCTATTAGTTTAAATGAAATTTGTGTAATTATATTAAAACATTACGCATTTTTTATTGTTCTAAAAATTAATATTATTTAAATGTCTCTTGAAAAATATAATAAACATTATAATATAGTTATAATAATTTTTAATTTCACAAAGTAACATTTTTAAATATTTTAACACTTACTTTAATTATAAGTGTATTATTCATAGCCAAAATGTGTAAATAACTTTCCACTTCATAAAATAATTTTTAACTTGAAAAAATTTGGAATATTTCCATTAAAAATTTAAAATGGTGTGTATCAATCTTGCAAAACACAAACGAGTGTTACAAAATTTCAACATTTAATTACTACGAATTAAAAAAAGAACAAATTTTAAAAGTTTTTATTGTGTTTTTAATACAATTTTTTTTAAAATGTAATGCATGTAAAACTTAATACAATTTCGTTTAAAATTAATGTTTAAAACAACTCTATTAAGTAAATTTAATGATGTTTTCATTTTCAGAGAGAAAATATTTATACTTTTTTTTACCAAATTGACAAAACTTTTAATACAATTTTAAAGTAAACGATAATCCTAGGGATAAACAAATATTAACTTGATTACTATCATGAGTGAATATTTTTAAATAGTGTTTAAATTTTTTACTTTACAGCTGATTATATTTTCTAAGATTCCCTTGTACTCTTTAATTGAAACAAAATTTATATATACTTGGAAATAAGAAATAAAATTAAAATATACTTTCATAAATTAATAAAAAATAATGACAATAGAGACGCTTTTTGCTCTCTGTAACTTTAAATTAGGAATAATGATGAAATTCTAATTAATTTTTAACCTTTGACAATTAAATTTCTTCCAAATAAAGACATCAGAACCAGACGTGCTAATTGGCTGCTCATCGGAAATTTAAGAAAACTGCTCATTACGTGGTGAAAAATAAAAATATTGAAAGTGCTAAAAACTGTTTCAATAAACAAACTTAATTAGTTCCTTATCAATTAATCCAGTGAATGAATGCCTTAACAAAGCAGTATTGATTTTGGATTAAAATTTGTATGTTCTTTGTACAAAAGACATCTAACACTTGGATGAAAGCTTCTTAAGTGTCCTTAAAACAAATCCAGGATTCAATTTATCAAAATAAACTTTCGCCCACTTCAAAGTTTTTGTAACACATTTCAAATTCATTACATTCTGATTAAACAAAACAATCAAAATATCTTTCTACAGGCTAAAAACTCATTGAATTACTTCAGAGTAATGCTAATTAAAAAATATTATCAATTTAATTTCTTAAAGTATTTTTTATTAGCTTCTTCATAAATAAAGAAATATTATTTCATTGGAAAAATTTTTACAATGCGCCTAATATTAAATAAAGCGCGTTTGACTTAATGATTTATCCAAAACAACATTAAATAATACATTTAAGTAATGTAATGCTTTATACATATAGTTAAAAAAATAATTATTTACCAGATTCACTTAAATATTTTGAAGTGAATATAACTTAAAATTAAACAATTAAGCATATCAAATATCACATATTATAAAATATATGAGTGTATTTAGTACACACTCACATATATATATTATACCTGTATTTATAGATAAATATATACTTTTATGAACATGTTTTGTGAAGTTTATTTAGAGATATCACCATATTATTTTAACTTAATTTACATTTTTACTAATTTAGATTAAGACTCTACTATTATGTGTATTAGAAGTATTTGTGAAATTAATCAAATTTATTTGGGTTTTTTTTTAATTTAGCGAACCTCGGATATTTTTCTTTATATTGGAAACACGGATTAAATATTTAAGAAATATAAAAATTTGAAGTACTTCAACAATACTGAATAAATCTAATTAAAGTATTTATGTAATATGAGGAAAATATAGAGAAATCTTATTTAAGTAAATCCAGAAACTAAATTGCATATATTTCTTAGAAAATTTGTTTCTGAGTCATTCTTTAAGCAGATATTTTCGATAAATAAACTATATATATAATAACTGTAATATTTAGTTATACATTTATAATAAATGTAATATTCATATGTTCAATTTTCTACAATATGTATTGACATTATAGAAGTCAAGTTTTAGTGTTTTGTAATGTATATAACTTAAAGAAGCTAATTGTATATGTAACAAGTAATTAACTAAAAATTACCTAATGTTTATATTCACAAAATAAAAATTAATAAAATCAAGTACTTAAAGATCCAAATATCTTGAAGTGGAATTTTTTTCATAAATATTCTTACGTAATTCCGATTTTGAAGTTTGAGGAATAATAGAATAATTGAAATATCAACCAATTTTTTGTTTCTGTTCTGATTACAAAATCTTCTTCTGTCAATTTCTACTTACACGCAACAAATTAATTATGATTCTGAAAGTTTATTTTCTGATGATTATTAAACGTCACCAGAATTTATCTATTTGTTTGGTAAGTGAAAGTAATAGGTTTTGTGTTAGTTTTAATAGTTATGAGACAGCTTAAATTATAGATTTAATTCTTTAATAATTAGTGATAACTATTTAATTTAAACTATTATGGAATTATGATATTTATTTTGTTAGAATTCGGAAATACTGTAAATTAACGTGAAAACATTTATTTTTTTAAAAAAATTTTATAGAATTTAAGTTTTTGTTAATTCTAAGTTAATTCTAATCCCATTAAAAAAATTTTTCAATATTTTTAAAAATATAATTTTTAGAAGATTTTAGAAGACAGTGAAACATTTTTGAGTATGGAATATACTTGAATCAGCAATCTTGTTTGTCTTATTCAACAGTCAACACAAACTGAGTCGGAAAATTTTTTGGAAGTATATTTTACATTTATCTATACGAAATATACTTTCAGTAATAATTTATTCTTTTATAAGCATAATATTTATTTTCAATAATTTGCAAATATATTTTAAGATTACTGAATAATTTATCTTTTGTATTACTATCATGAAGATGTATCACAGATTTGAATGCAAATTTTATGCAGATTCTTTTTAGTAGAATCTTTCAAAACAAAAGAAATATGCAAATGTACAATACCCTATGTATTACTGAATTTTCATAAAAACTCAAAAGCATAAAGAATTTCGTTTTAAGTCATTGAAATATATAACATCAACAAAGACTCATACTTTATTCTAAATTTTTTCTTACACGAAATTTTTCAATAAATTTCTTATTTGAGGTATACTACTAAATTTTTTCTGTAGTTAAATAGAAAACAGTTACATGAAGTGGAGAGAAATTTATTTAATCATAACAATTCCTGGTTAGTATAATAAATACTACAGTTAATTTCGAAATTTTGACTATTATATGTGTAATTAATTTAAAACATAACTAACGTTGTTTTGAACTTTCTGAAATGCATCTATATCACGACATAATTAATAAAAGCAATGTAACATTTAGTTACGGAAATAAGAATCATGGTTCATGAAATAAGAATTTATTATTTTTTCCTTTTTAAAATATATAACTATTAAAAGTAAAGAAAAGTTATTTAAAGCATTGAATCCCTTTTTTCAGTTTACATTATATGGCTATGTATTTTAAAATGTAAAATATTCATATTTCAGCTTTCCAATTCTGAAGCAAATGGAGTGATTTCTAAAAGGACAGAGTCAACGAAAATTGAATTTTCAAGATTTCGACACTTCGTTCTATTTGTTTCTTGCTAATCTATGAAAAATATTTTATTTTGTACGCAAAATAACGTTCTATACAAGCCTGAAAAAGTAAATTTCTTTCATTTTTTTAAGATAGATAAATGCTTTCTATTGCAATCTACTGTTTGCAAAAAAAATTGTGGGAATGATTTGATAGTTTAATGTATACATACATACATATATATATATATATATATATATATATATATATATATATATATATATATATATATATATATATATATAATTTTAACCTATTTAATGCAATTCAAAATTTATGAATGTTTCCTTTATATTACCACCCCTATTCTGAGGTTAAAACGCAGGTGTCAGGGAATTTCATAAGACCTTTCTTACACATTGAACAACCCTGTAGCATCCTGTATATAAACCCCTTAAGTAAGAAACAGTACACAGATACCTACTAACCACGGTAAGGATCACACTTGTGTTACAGGTAGACATTTAGCTGTAATTCATCTTTTCATTAAAAAAATGGTATTTGGAATGTGTCTTGTGCATTCTCTGTCTGAACCTTCTGCTGAGACTGCTTCTAAATTATGAATTATTATATTAAAATTATATATATGTATATATATATATATATATATATATATATATATATATATATATATATATATATATATATATATATATATATATATATATATATATATATATATATATATATATATATATATATATATATATATTGGTGTACCTTGTAAGTATTATTGATTATTTTAGATGTTTAAAATTAAGAAAGTAAATTTTGTTCTCCACTAACTTAATAAAGACAAATAGATATATTTTTCAAATAAGAAATAACGCAATTACAAAAGTTTATAAGTAAGTATCAGTTTTATACATCTCCACGTATTGTAGATAAATACAAATATTAATGACCATTGAGTAATCAAGCTTATAAATGAGTTCAATATTTATGATTAGTGTATCTAATAAGATATATTTACATAATTTATGTTTTCAGTAATTTTTCACTATTTGAAACACTGTCATTGTTTGATCTACGACTTTACTGAAGGTATCCGCGTAAGAAGAAATATATAGGATGCAACAATTAATACTCTATTGAAGATCCCAAATTAAAAATTTCTGGTAATTAGGAAATCATGATTCCTAAATCAAAAATCTCTGATCTGAACTTATAACGTAAGAGTTTTTGATAATATATTTTGAGTGATTGCATTCATCCTTCATTTAGCAAAGAAACAGAAGTATTCGTGTGCTACAAAAACCATAAAAGTCTTTCCTTCATAACCATAAGCATTAAAAATTCATAAAATAAAATTATTCATTGAAAATTCTAAGAGTCTATGATGTTCTTTTAATTATCTGGTTTTTTTTATGAAAATGTATTCCTGTGTACATAGGACTATAGAAACTATACGCATAGACATTGAGGACTCTTAAAACAGAATTATTTATGGACAAAGACAACTTTAGAAAAGCACTTCGTACTAATAAAATGAGTTATAGGACACTCACTAGTAATCGATAGTAATAATTTTATAAATTAAATTCGTAAATTTTAGGTGACCATTTTAATATTTTTCTCCCTCTTCCATTTTGTTCTTATCATTTATAAGGTTGCTTCTTAGCTATCATTATTACTCATTACTTACCATTATTTTTAGTGAACTTGTTTTCCTCGAAAATGTTTCAGCTTTTTTGGAAAGAATGTAATTCTTTTATTATTCTTAAAAATTAAACTTTTTCTAATGAGTAATTTTCAATTAAAAATCGTTGTAAATTAACAAAACACAAGTATAATCTTTATATTTCATGTAATAGCAAAAATGTACCTAGGCACTTATCGTCAATTATGATTACTTAAATAAGTCCTTAACTATGCTATTAATTATTTTTAATATAATAAAGTATGACATAAGTGATAACTGAAACACTGAAAATTCTTGTAAAGATTTTTAGGCTATCCACAGCTCCTTATTCTTTCACGTTGCAGCACGAGAGAGAGTATTTTATAGACAAAGTGCATACGCCTCAAAATATAAAGTACCAAGGGATTCTTAAATACTCATTTGAATATTGTGCATTAAAAATAGAGATCTAACTTTCATACCTTCTACATTTCAACAGTAGAAGCATTTAAGCGTGAAAATTATTATACAAAACAATAGGGTCTTATCAGAATTCCACATTACAAACTTAGTTATATTGCAGTCATTTTATTTCAAAATAATACATATTGTTGCACACTCGAGATTCGCACATCAGGAACCCCACAATTAAATTAGATCTAATAACAGAATGTCACAAAAATACATTAGTTTGCAGTACTACTCAATTGACAACGTATACTAGCCAGTGTACAAAACAGTTCAGACTATTTTAACTCTCTCTCTTCTCTCTATCTCTCTTCTCTCTCTCTCTCTCTTCTCTCTCTTCTCTCTCTCTATTCTCTCTCTTCTCTCTCTCTTCTCTCTCTCTCTATCTTCTCTCTCTGTCTTCTCTCTCTTCTCTCTCTCTATCTTCTCTCTCTCTTCTCTCTCTCTATCTTCTCTCTCTCTTCTCTCTCTCTAACTTCTCTCGCTCTCTTCTCTCTCTCTCTCTTTTCTCTCTCCCTTCTATCTTTATCTTCTCTCTCTATCTTCTCTCTCTTCTTTCTATCTCTCTCCCTTCTCTCTTTCTTCTCACTTCTCTCTCTCCCTTCTCTCTCTTCTCTATCTCTCTCTTCCTACGAGAAACAGATAACAACTGACTCCTCGGATTCGTTGGAAGCCTCTATATATAGCATCCGAAGTGCTTCCAAACATTTCCAGAACATTCTATACCATACAGAGGTATCCTAGAAACCACTAAAATCGCTGTATATCACCAAATATCTTTCATTGGAATTGTAAAATCTTCATTAATATGGTTTTGTTTTCTTCAGACAAGTAATTCAGTGTTTGTATTTCATTCACATCAAACTATTCTATTTTACTTTAACATAACATAATGCTGTAATAACAGATCTTATTTTGTATTCATTTCCTTTCTTTTACAAAAATATATTGCCTTCGATTTTTTATTGACTCTGAAGTTCTCAATGCAATTAAAAATACTTTACCCGATTCCTATTGATACTGAATTAAATTAATAAATTAATTAATTATAACGTCTGAAAAATAAATTAATTTTTCTGGCATTTATCTATAACTTTACAAGTTAAATGTGAAATCTACATAAATATATCTTAATTTTACTCTATTATATTTTTCAATTTACGACCTTGGATTAATTCAATTTTTAACAGGAGTAAAAAAAAATTTAAAGAAACATAATATTGATGCATTTAAGATTGGAAACATAATCAAATAAGGAACAGAAAAAAAAATATTTTTGATTCTATTTTTTCCAACAATTTTGCATTTAAAAAAAAATAAATTTTTACTTTTTTTCATTGCCAGCAAGCTTAAAAGGTTTTTTTCTGAAAAGCACATTTCTTTTATCCTAATGAATTAATTTGACTGTATCCAAGTTACTCAAGGGAAAAAAATTCCTTTTTTTAATTATAAATAAATTAAGATTTGTTTTTACCTGCATTTGTCATTTAATATTAATTATTTATGTACTGTAATCATTTTTGTTTTATAAACGGATTAATTTTTCATAAAGATGAACAATAATAAAAAAAAGTTATTACACTCTCAGTGATTATTAATGAGAACATAAGCAGTTAATCTTTCAATCATTATGTATAAAAAAAATCTTAAAAAAAGTTTTCTCAATAATTTCGCCTTCTAAAAAAATCATACATAATTATGGAAAAAAACTAAACATTTTTTTGTATTATTTCCCTTTAAGCAGATTCATAACAGGAAAAAAATTTATTCAAAAGAATGACATCGACTTATTTTTCCAGACGAAAGAAGTTTGTCTTCTATATAACAAATAGAATCGCATTACATATTACGTGAAACTCCACACATAAAATTAAAATATTTCCAAAATTCGTGCATCTATATATAAAAAAAAACATCGATTGTTCCCCAATTATTAACAGCAAATGCACTCTAATTAATAAATGTTATTTGCAAGATTTATCGTTTTGAACAGTTAACAAATTGTTTATCCTGAATTTTAAATTTAAAATTCTTTATTATCTTTTCATACTAATGAGAAATTAAATTACTTTAAAAATGTATGACATTTGTAATTTTAAAACACAAGAAAAATATAGTACAAATGAGATAATAAATTAAAAAATATATATATTTTCACTTAAAATGTTATGCATCATATGGAATCATGTAAACAGGAATCCATTTTCAAGGTTTTTAGAATATTATATAATATTCCTATGAACTATTAGGTTGAGAGACATGTTCGTAGCGTTTTTACTAGACATTTTTTTAAACAAAAAGCAATAATTATATCAATAAGTTAATCAATTATACATTCGTTATTGCTGTTTATGGCCTCTTCCCACCTCTCGACCCATTTGTTGATCCCGTTCAACCAAAATTCACCTGGTCTGGTGTCAAAGAAGTTGTTGAGTCAGTTTTTAAAGACCTCTTTGTTATCGAAGGTAACGCCCTTCATATGCGTTGACAAAGGAACGGAAAAGATAGTAATAGGCTGGTGCATAGTTCGGAGAATGCGGCGGATGCTAAAGGACCTCCCATTTGATCTCTTGGAGTACGGCTTTGACGACTTGATCAACATGAAGCCTGTCGTATTCGTGAAGGGGTATGGTTTGACCATGTCGATCAGGTCTTTTCAGTTGAATAACCTCGTTCACGTGATGTGGCTGGGCAATGTAGAGCTCCTTGTTAAACGTGGCATTCTTTTCGAGCATTTCCCTGAGCACTAAGAGGTTCTTAAAAACTGGCTCAACAACTTCTTTGACATCAGACCAGGCGATGTTTGGCAGAACGGTCAACAAATGGGTCGAGATATTGGAAGAGGCTGTAAACAACAATATCGAATATATAATTGATTAACTTATTGATATAATTATTGTTTTTGTTTCAATAAAACTATGTGATAAAAACGCTACAAACATATTTCTCAACATAATATATATTCAGAGATCAAATTCATTTCATATAAAATGTTCATATTTTAAATAAAAAAATAATATTGCTTTTATTGCACATTTATTTTTTTCTCAATATTTATTGTGAGTACAGTAAAAAATTCACATAAATCTATCCTTCCATTGACTAAAATGAATAAACTGCTTATTTCAAACAGCTTTAAAATTAAAAATTACTTTTAATTATTAATTTATTAGCTCCAGCTAAACATATTTTGAACATTTCGTTTTAATTTTTAACATGAACTCATAAAAAATTGCACCAAATAAATTATGAGATAAATATTTTATATTTTTACATAAGAAACTATCAAAAAATTTAAGATGTTTAGGCACTCTAAACATTGCTTGAAATTTAAACATTATTACATTAAGTATGTTTTTCTCAGCACAAAAATATTTCATCAAAGAAGTCATATAAAATTTTCTTTGTTAAAATATTAATGGCTTTCAAAATTTATGAAAATATCTCATTGCAGGTTTACTAAAGTATAATTTTTTTTAAATTTTAAATATACAACTTGGTTATATATATATATATATGTGTATGTATGTATGTATGTATATCTGTGTGTATCTATATCTATCTATATATATATATATATATATATATATATATATAAATATATATATATATATATATATATATTTATATTTATATATATATATATATATACATACATACATACATACATACATATATATATATATATATATAACTGTTGTATATTTAAAATTTAAAAAAAATTATACTTTAGTAAACCTGCAATGAGATATTTTCATAAATTTTGAAAGCCATTAATATTTTAACAAAGAAAATTATAATATATATATATATATATAATATATAAATAATTATAATATATAAATATAAAAATAATTATAATATATAAATATAAATATATATATATATATATATATATATATATATATATATATATATATGTGTGTATGTATGTATGTATGTATGTATGTATGTATATATATATATATATATATATATATATATATATATATATATATATATATATATATATATATATATATATATATATATATATAGGGTTCTGCAAAAGTATTGAAATATTTTTCATATGAATCCAGAATATTTTTTATCTGAATTCATTCTGCATGTGTGTCACACATATAAATTTTTTAAACTTTTCCAGAAATTTTTAAATATTGGAAAACGGAAAGGATATAAATATCTTTCTTTTTCTTCAAATACGTTTATCTTGCTTTTTCTATGTCAGCAGAAATTTAAATTTCTTTGATCCCTTAGATGAAAAATTTCTTTACAAAATATATGCAAAAATCTCCAGTAAATTCAAAGGCCTTAGGAGTTAAGCAAAAAAGAGTAATATATAGAAAATTCCATAAAGATGGGGATTGCTATGCATTGAAGCAAAAAAGTTTCCCGACACACAAGATAGATTGTTTAAGGATGTAAGTGTTTACTGTGGCCGCTCTAATGGAGGCGAATTTACTATTAAGCTTCGACGAAGGATTTAAGAAAATTCGGTTTGATTTAAAAGTGGAAAAAAGGAACGCTCTTGTGTTTACGCAAGTATATGTAAATGATTCTTTTTATTTCACTGGGAATTTAGACCTTACATAACGCGCACTTATTCTAAGAAAAAGCAAATTTGTATTTTTCCTTCTACATTTAAGTGTATTTTATGCTTATCTAGGTACTAAGGCAAATTTCTTTGATATATTGGGGGAAATTGAAAAACAGTGACATGTTGCTTTTTTGTTTATAACTCAATATTAATTTATTCGAAAAGAAATATATACTTTTATAAATATATTTAACGCGCACTTATTCTAAGATATTTATACTTTTATAAATATATAAGAAAAATGTTTTATGTAAATTACAACGGAAATATGCTTTATGTTTCACAATTTGTAGAAATAGAATTTAAGCATGAGCTTAATAAATTTGAAATATAATATCAGGAATCTGAAAATTATTTAATGTATTAAAAATTATTTATGCTATAAAATACTCATGACTAATTATTAAGCTTAGTAAATTTGAATTTATTAAGCATGAGCTTAATAAATTTGAAATATAATATCAGGAATCTGAAAATTATTTAATGTATTAAAAATTATTTATGCTATAAAATACTCATGACTAATTTTAGTTTTTCTTCAATATTTGTTGTAAGATTCTGTAAATATATTGAAGTATTTAAAACAAATAACTTTCAAACGGAGTTGTTTGAGTATAGACATGTTTAAAGAGTGTTCATGAAATTTATACAGTGTTATTTAAGTAATTTTGGTATGAAACTGAAATTAAAGAATATGTGTTCTATATGGACAAGAGTCATCTGCATATTTTTAATAGTTAGTTACAGATTGCGTACGATTTTAACGTCATCTTTAAAATAAATTTTTTGCATCAATACAAAAAGTAAATGAAAGAATACTGAACTTAAACAGTGGATAGAAGACGAATACAGAAATTTTATTTTAATTCAGTTTGCTAAAGTTAAAAAAATAACAGTGGTGGCAATATTTTTATTTAACTATAAATATATTCATATTTCTGATCCACAAAACCAAACTGTTTTAAAAACTGATATCTAACACATTGCACTTAAATGCTAACAATGCAATGTGAGAAAGAATTAAAAAATAAATTTTTCATTTACAAGAAAAATATAAGGTAAATAAGAAAGTTCTTATCGTTTTTGCATTTTTTTGAATGAAATGAGAATAGGAGTATGCATCTTAGTGTATGACGTTGCTGTGGCACCAATTTGTGAAGAGTAGGAATATCAGTCATTTTAAAAGCAGTTCTACTACGCTCATTCATCAAACATAACTCGTAGGATAGCGAAGAGAAACGGATGTGTCAAAGAAGCTAGTTCGGTGCTTCACGATTTCTAAATGGACTTATCAGTCGTTTAATGTCGTTAAATGTTTGAAGTTAATGTTTGAATGAATTCGTTAAATCGTCAGTTAAATGTTTGAATGAAGTCGTCAGATATGACAAGCTTTTGGAGATAGTGCTGTGAATGCAGGAGCGGCAAGGCATTGTTTTCACAAATTCAGTTTGGAGATTTCTCCCTCTGTGATGAATCAGGTGTCTGGTGCACTTGTCATCAAGAGGCTCACTATCAGGTGCTACCAATGGGCCAAGTGGTCACTGCAGACTCGTAGGAACTGAAATGTAAGCAACAATAATTGTAAAAGAAGGAACCAGTACTGTTTAATCGCAAGGGTGTACTATTCTTGGCCAATAACGTGATGCCGCATGTCGCGTTGGTGACCGGGAGTACTATACATCTACTTGGTTAGGAGACTCTGTGCTATCCTTTTTAATCCCTGACCTTGCACCATCAATTTAATACCTCTTCCATTCCTTGGATAATCATCTTCGTGAAAAAGCTTTCTCCAATGAAACATATTTGAGCCAAGCACTCACAAGACTTCGTTGGCTCCAAAGCTCCCGAGTTTTATCGTAAGAGGATCACACAACTGGAGATACGTTGACAGAAGGTGCTGATTACTTCGGGGACTAACGACAGGCTACCCTTTCAGTAGGTCATGTTCTTTTGGGTCACTAAAAATAGCACAAAAACTTTCTTGTTTACCTTGTATTAACTTGTAGTCAACATTTATACTGCCAAGTTTTATTATATTATTCAAAAACCCTTAGAACACAGGTATAGTTCTTCTATTATGCTTATACTTCTATATAATAAAAAAAAGTAATCTAAATAAGACATATTTTTAAGAGAATTTTTGTTTCATAAATCGATTTGATTTTCATAAACACTAGAAAGCAATTAAAAAATAATTTTATTGTCAGAAAATATCAATTAAGGTTCATCTTTCAACCTTTTTATTTAAAAAATAAATGGTATGATAACTCTTTCCAGAATTTCTTCAGATTAAAAAATATCTAAAATAATGGCAACAAAAGAACTTAGCTTGTCTTTTATTCAGATAAATTTTCACGAGCTAAGGAAATGGTACATACACCTACACCTCATTTATGGAACAAAAAAATAATAAAAAAGAGGATACGTTTTAGATAAAACCAAAAGTTATGGTGTATACTTTATAGGCATCTTTTCTATAATTCTACATATGGTTGATAATATGGTTAATAAGACTTATTTTTTCTGTGCATCACAACGCAATTCATACAATGCCAAGGAATTCTGTAATTCAAATCATTGAATTGATCTTCTGAACACTATTCAGAAAACCATGAAGTTTAGTTCTCTAAAGTTCTCTGAAATTTTATTATTCATGCTGAAGGTATTTGGTGGGCTGTAATTTGCGAACCGTTTTCATCCCATACTTGCTCTATTGAATTCATATCAAATACAAATGTTGCTATTCCAAACGAATGATATCGTCAGACTAAAAAAGCTCTTTTACGATTTTTGCACGGTGCATCATAAATACATGTATGTACATACCCATGACAGGTCTAAGTAAACACTCATGTTGTTTTGGTAAAGTCAAGTCTGGTTTGGTATATGTGGTAAAAGTCAAGTCTAAATTTGTTTTCAGTATGTTTTAGGCAGCCATTGCCAAATATTTGTTTTTTCTTGTCATTGAAACGTATGAATGATCTGTGGTGTAAAGTTTAGCATTTTCTTCTTCTTAGAATCATTTCCAAATACACTATGCCATTCTGAGTTCCTCAGATACTGTCATCTGTCGAGTATTTCCAGATTTAAAGAGACTATAAATTTCCTACATTAGAAATATTCTACATCCGTATAAAGATCTATATCGCCGGAAGTTTTTAATCAATACTTTGCTTCTTTCACACATCACCATTAATCTTATGTTATCTTTTCTTTCCTCCTATCTTTCTTAGACATATTGTCTACGCTATCCGATAAGTTAATGATTTTATAAACCAAGGAAAGTTAAAGAATCATCTAAAGTTTCTGATTGAAGATATGTATGCTAATTCCCCAAGTGAATTCTCTTAAAGAGAGCTACTATCGCCATGTGATTTTGAATGCAAGAATCACTCATTCGTAAATATAAATTAAACTATAAGTCTTTAATCATTCACTTGTATGATGCAATATTTAGTACCATGTTTTGAAATGTAAAACGCATCCAAATATTAGTTTTTCCTGTATAATATGTAATTATCAATGTATGATTTTGTTTATATTTTTGAAGTAATAAAAAGTACAAAAAATTCTTCACATAAGTTTTTCGGTAAATATAAGGCATTTGAATAATAAATGTCATTGTGGTTGATTGTTTAAACTACAATTTAAGCATGAAAAATAGTAACACATATCATATTTTCAGAAAATTTCTATATAGGAATCAGTTTTTCATTTCAATATTACTGCTTCAAGTTTCAAAATCTAAAGTTGTTATTATTTTAAATTTTAAATCATTCGGTATTATTCGATTAAAAAAAAATTCGGTACAAATTTTAAGTTTTAAAATCTAAATATTTGATTATTAAAATTCTAATTCCGTTTCAAGAGATTTGAAAAAAATTGTAAGACCTTTGAAACATCAAAAGTCTTGCATGTTTCTTTAGTATAATGTAAGCAGAAAACATTTTACATTTATAAATATAGATTTACGAAAACAAAAGAAAACCTAAATAATTTGAGCTTGAGCTAATGTAAAACTTTTTATGATATAAAATTTCTTTTGCAAAAATGCTGATAACTTCTACACTTTTTCTAAATGATATTTTTTCCTTCGACTCAATCTCTAATGCGATTACATAAGAAAGAAACTTAAAAGGATCGTAAAAAATATAAATTCAAGAAAATATCAAGAAAACTTCATTGATTTTCAGAGGAGTAGAGAAACAGCGTGCCTACTTACGACACATACTCTTATAATACAGCTGCTTAAAGTCAAGCTAAAAATCTGGTTACCCTTTTAATATTATATTAATGGATACAAAAAATTAAAAAAAGAAGTTTCAAATAGTAGTAATGTATATTTAACATATGTTCAATTGATGTCATCTTGCGTTTATAAATCATTTAAATGTTTCTTCTTATTTTACCAATAATAAAGAAAAGATATCTTGTTTTGAAGCTGTTACATGAAAATGAATTTTAAAGAACTTAAATAAATATTGTTAAAAGGGAAAATATACTTTATGTCGTATTCATTTGTTCACAGTATATTTTGAGACAGAAATCAAAACAGAAATTTTAATATCTTACTTTTGTTCGAGAGAATCTTCATTTAATTTAGCTTTACAAATTCAAAGACAGAAATTTTTATTTACTATGTAACCAAACTAATGTGTTTGGGATACATTGACTATGATTGACGAGTGTATTGTTTCTTAAATCCTTTTATAATAAAAGAAATATTTATCTATAAAATTTGACATCATGTTTCTAATTAATAGTAACTACTATGATTTGCTGTTAACTATAATATACCACTATTAACTTTTCATCAAATGCTAATTTTATTACTATATATTCTTAAGAAATGATTATTCGGCTTTATAATCTACATAATCACATTTTGACAGTAAAATTGACGCACCATATTCTATTGTACCCTTTACCATCTGCTTCAAATACTGTATTATTTGAATAAAAATTTCAAATTATTTTTTATTTGGAGATCTTAACTTTCCTTAGTAAGTAATGAATAACAAAGAACTAAATATTAATTTCTTCTGTAAAAGACACATTTTGGTCTTGAAAATGTTTTTTTCGCATTAAATAATATATAACATTCTTGACTATCAATCACTTTTTTTAATTAGAATAGAAAATTAAATTATCATTCAAGTTATATGAAACCCCTAGATTTACATTTATGTACTTTTATTGCACTAATTTATTATTGATGGTCTCTGGCTTGCATCATTGAAAGAATTTTTGTAAACTCAAGTCAAATCCACACCTGGCGTGAAAACTTCCCCAAAATTCCCTCTCAAGGGTATTTAACATATGCAAAACTCCACTCAATATTTCCGCAAAAATTAACTAAGAAACTATATAAGCAATTGAATTATATCTTAATTCCAAATGCCAAAATATAGGTAAGTAAACATTGCAAATTAATTTATTCTACCTTATAGTGAAAAGAATAATCGATTTAATGCAAAATTAGTTCTAGTTTTATTAAAAAGGATTAATAATAAAGTTAATAAAATAAGAAAAAATTAAAGTACCACAAAATCAAGAATCCTAATTAGAATTTCAAGTTAAATTTCCGAATCAAAGTATCTAAAATATAAAATATACATTAAGGACATAAAAAATATTAACTAAAAATAATTAACAATAAGTACGAGTGAGTAATTAGACTGTAATTACAACAGTCATGATAATAAAACTGATGTGATCTATATTCAAAAATCATATTTTTATATAAAGGAAGGCTGATATTAATAATAAAGTAAAGAAATCTAATTTAGTCCTAAGATGAATAAAAAAAATCAGTTTTTAAGGAGTAACAGAAAAAGAGAGGAAACGTCAGTGATCCTTTATTCATAAATGGTTCTTTTTTGTTATATTAATGAGAAAAGAGAAGCGATTAAGGATTGATGAGACTGAATCTAAAATTAATCTGAATAAAAAAAGACATTTCTCGTTTTAATAAATTAGAATATAGAATATTGATTTTTTAGATAAATCAATTCTACCACCTTTTATAATAAACACGATATATATAAACATGAAATTTGAAGGGTAGAAACACTATCTGATAATTTAATGCCTCAAAGATATTTTTTTTAATTTTTCTTGTTTTTAAAATAAATATTATTTATCAGAAATTATCATTCAAATATACTCCCAGTTTTGAAAAATCGATATAAGCGCTTGAATTGTATAAGATTATATAACATGTGTTTCATGATACATAATCTTATACATTTCAATCTTTATGCATTTACGTATCATATGTTTAATTTCGTATCATATGCTCTTAAATTAAACGTATAATATGTTTAATTTCGTATCATATGCTCTTAAATTGAACGTATCGTATGTTTAATTTCGTATCATATGCTCTTAAATTGAACGTATCGTATGTTTAATTTCGTATCATATGCTCTTAAATTAAACGTATCATATGTTTAATTTCGTATCATATGCTCTTAAATTAAACGTATCATATCTTTAATTTCGTGTTATATTCTCTTAAATTAAGCGTATCATATTCTCTTAAATTACGTATCATATGCTGTTAAATTAAACGTATAATATTCTCTTAAATTATGTATCATATGCTCTTAAATTAAACCTAACACTTCTCAAAAACTTTCATTTGAATACAATCCCACATTTAAAAAATATTGGATTAGAACCTTGATTATATATCATGATAAAATTATATATCATGAATTATTACATGATTCACAATATAATTAATAAAATAAGATATTAAATAAATTTCAAGTAAGGGAAACATGATGAATTAATTACTATTTGGAAATTAATTTTGATGCAATAAATAAAGAAATATTAAAGATCAAATCTCACATTCAGAGTATAAAAATGCTGAGTAATAGCCTTACTATTGAACATTCACTGAAATCTGTTTCTAACTTTTTAATTTGTGGAAAACAAAAACGCAACAGAATATAAGTAAATAAATATAACTCACGAAAAGTTATCAATAAAATGGATATAAAAGGGAAAATTAAAGTCTTTTTTTCAAAGTAATAATATTAAAAAATGAAAGCATGACGCATCTAATTTCAATTCAGGATTAATTTTGAAAGTGACTGTAATACTGATGGTGATAAATATATTTGTCAATATTAAAAAATTTATTGGAAAACAGTTTCGACAGGAAGTAAATTTCTGGATATTATCAAATTCAGTATTTAAGACTATGAAAAATACCTAAGCATGTTTTAATACTAATAATATAGAAAAGAGAATCAAATGCAAAATTTAAATATAATCGAAGTGACCAAAATCCCTATGACTTTAAGAAACAATACTTTCAAAAAATTCAGCGTTGACTGTCACGGGTTAAGTATCCTGACGGATAGAAGAACTCCTTTCTTTAAAATTGAGGCATTCGAGTCTAGCCACTTTTTAACAACAAGAAATGAGTGTTCAGTTCTGCTTTCTCTACTCTTGCCTATTATTAAAGTAATGATTGTCAGTTTAGACGAATTTGCATCCTTTCGATCACAAATACGACTTGTCAATGAAGAGACATTCTGAAATTCAATAATACTTGTTGTATATTTTTTTTAAAAAAAAACCTTAAAACATCCGTCATCCATTAAGTACTCAAGTTTGAAATCCCCAAGCATTCCCTATTTACTGCCTAAATGTATCTAGGATATCACCCAGAACTTATTAATAAAGAGGGTGATAAATTACTAGTAAATCAAACAAGCAGAAGTAATTATTTTCTTCAACAATTATCCTCCTGTTACTTTTATAAACTTGGTTCAGGTAGAAATTAAAATCAGCTATATCCAAAAAGTTTCACTCATTCAACAAATGCCTTATCCGTGATAGATTTTCTTCAAAGATATGATTAACTTATCCTAATTTCCTGATGCTACATACATCGGTTTTCATCATCGTATTATTTAAAATGCAATAATTATTTCTAAA
The DNA here is from genome assembly GCA_030067965.1 of Latrodectus elegans. Lineage (NCBI taxonomy): Eukaryota > Metazoa > Arthropoda > Arachnida > Araneae > Theridiidae > Latrodectus > Latrodectus elegans. The sequence continues at coordinate 34,202,847 of CM057813.1, forward strand.
AATTTATCATCATATTGTTACGATTTCTTTCATTTTATTTATTCGTTATTATAATGGTTCCTTACTTGTGTAATGATACTTTTATTAATATCATTAGTTTTTTACTTAATTATCTCGATATTTTATAGGATAACTTGTGTACATAGATATACAACTATTTCTATGAAAAATATAAAATAAGATCAAGAATGAACAGCTATTTTTCAGACGTAAAGATTTAACTGCATATTACTGAAAACAAAAGTAATAAAAGTAATATGACATTGAAAGAACCTTTCGTATTAAAAATGTATCTAATTCTTATTTTAACATTCATAGAAAATGAGGATTATAATTAAAAATGTGGTTTAAATATTTACCAGTACTTTTAACTAAAACTGAAATGTTACTTGTTAAAACATCGCATTTAAATTCTATGCAGAAGAAATTTTTAAGCTGCCAGACACTATACTTAAAGTAAAATTATAATTATTCTTACCAAATATTAATGCGGAAGTTTAAAAAGTTTTAATTGCAGTTTCAGAGGAGATGCCTATATTTAAAAGGACACATTTGTAAGAGTAAACATATGATACTTGTTAGAATGGATAAATTAACATAAACTAACTAGAACAAGTAGATCGATTTTACAAAGAAAGAAGGAATTTTGATGAAACTCGTTATATTGTATGACTTAATTATTCACATTTTCACGTATACAGGCGTGTCTTTATAATTATTAGACATTTTCTGCAATTATATATGTATATGAAATATATATACGAATGTTATATTATGATAAATGTAAATTGTGTAAACATTTTATATATTTATGTTTAATTACATGTTTTAATGTGTTATTATCATATTCTTTTGGAAATTATAATCTAAACAACGCTTTTTCTATGCAAATAGTAGTTTCTAAAGCTCAGAAATAAGTCGGTTAAATCTAAGGCAGCTTACTCACGTTTTGTGATATTTTCGCCGACTTAAAGATATTTGGCGAAATGTTTGGCAAAAAAAATACAAATTAGCATTTTTTTAGTTTCGAATTATTTGAGCAATATGAGTCGAGTTATAATGGGCTTCTAGAAACTTCACAACTGTTTATACCGAGGAGGTATAAATATTTGCCTCTGCCAAGTTGTCACTTGAAAGTATGAAGTGAAGCAAGGATTTCGGCATTTGAGTAATCAGTTCTGAAAGTTTTTGTTTAATTTCTGTATTATGAAAGTTCTTCAGGGTATTTTTCAATCATAGTAAAAATTTTAAGGTTGAACTGTTAATGTCAGTTTTACTGAGTGAGTTGTGGATAAATTTCTTTTTAGTAAAAAAATCACTCTTTTTTATTTCTGTTTTTATCGTATGTTCGTTACCACGAAGAAATCGTAACAACTGGTGTCATTAATAGAGTTTAAGTTGCCTGCTTGTTACAAGAAAGCAAGATATTTATCTGTTGATGGAAGTGAATGCTAAAACATCAATGGATAAAAAAGCAAAATGAAAGCTGAAATGTCAACGGGAAGAGGAGAAATGAATACTGTCCAAAAACAAATGAAAATAGTCTAATAGCAACTGAAAGCTGAATTTCAACTGCAATTGCGTCTAGTCAGGTATTGACAATAAAAGTAATCGAGAAATTAAATGAAAATTTGAATTGTGAAGGATCACGTTGTGAAAGAAGTGTTCAAGGATTTAAAGAAGAGTTCAAGGGTGATGTAATTTCCCGCTAATAAAGAATACAAGAGCTCGAGATGATATAAAATACATCTGATTCTACACCATGCGGTAAAATGGAAGTGTTTCAAATAAGACAGACACTATTCCTTCAACAATGGTGAATTGTCCAGAAAATCATCACGGTGTGTTTTTCAGCCTCATACCGATATGGTCTGAACAGGATACGGTTAGGATGACGTCATAGCTGCATCTCTACGAGAAGTTTCGGATATACCTACAAATATTCTCTAAAGCAGACTGGACAGTTATTATGGCCTTAACAAATTTATACGTTTAAAGAAACATTTTAAAAAATGCTTCTATCAACTGCAGTAGAAAATTAAAGAGCAAATTAAGAAGAAGACACTAAACTAGAATTTGAAATTGAAAAGAGGCAGTGAAAATTTCCTGAGTACCCTTTCCTCTTTCGCGAAACTTTGGCACCATAATGCTTTGTGGACGCATTAAGGATTCTGCAGTATAGCAGGCTGTATGAATTAAGAAAACTAAGAATTTGAAAAATATATTTCTGTGATATGAAGTTTGAAACTACCTTTCAGGCTTCCATAAAGGAGCGTCGATATAGTGTAAATGTTTCAAGCTGAAATTAATTGCAGTCATTTAGAATCAGAGAACTGTTAATGAATTCTCCAGAAATTCGTTCTTCTTTATTATTTTCATAAGTTCCCACAAAAATATCATTACAATGTGCTTAAGCATGTAGTGTTAAATTATTTTAGCATTAAGAACATAAAATACTTTGCTTTTATTGGAATCTTATTATGAATTATCTACTTCATACACAAAATCACACTTTATTTAAAACCCTATATTTAGTGGTTGATAATTAAGGATAAAAATTTTATTACAATACTTTTGAATATTTTTTAATTACGTCCTTATGTTGGCTCTTTCGAGCATAATAAGTCTTGCAGTCCAATAAAGAAAAGAAGTATCTCCAGGATGGAGAGCATCTTGAAATGTGAAGAAGAGCGGACTTCCTGGAGAGTAGAACACTTCCAAAGATGCTCGCCATCCATGCCAACATGTTCCCTACATAAAATGCAGTTGGGTGAATCCACAAGTCCTATATGATATAGATGTTTCTGGAGAAAATCATGCCCAGTAAGTAACCTGAAGTAGGAGACCCCTATAGATCTAGGTAGATCTCTGGGAATACATGAGCTCACCAGAGTCCTCCAAGAGGCATCAACTACATTCTCTTTGTAATAAATTTTTGTTGGTGATGCATAACCCGTTTTAGAAGAAGTTTGACATTTCTCAGGCCAGTAGGAGTATCTGGAGGGTTTAAAAAAGAAGCCTCTTTCGCGAGATTGTCTGCTTTTTCATTACCAGGCAAGCCGCAATGACTAGGGATCCATTGTAAAGTAATTTCCTTTCCCGCAGACAGAAAAGTGTTAATGATGGTCTTACAGTTAAATTCTATAGATGTAGGCAGGAGAGTATAAACTTTTGAATATAAGCAATTAATTTTTCATTTATTCACATTATTTAAACAACTGAATTTCAATGATAAAAAAATTATAAATTTTATAACCTTTATATTTAGAAAGCTTATTATAAGTCTGGTGATACATTTTTGTAATGATACATAAAAGTTGATTGCGAATATTAATAACTTCGGAAAACATTTTTCTTATTCAATCTTCTCATACTTTGGCACAATTCCAGCTTACATTAGCTTATTTCTTTCATCACACCTTCAGTTAATTCATTTTACTAAATACTACAATTAAATGAATTAATGTAATTTTAGTTTGCATTTAAATTAAATAAACTACTGTAATTAAAATATTTCTTATTCATAATATGATAAATTGTTAAAGTTATTAATAAATTTATAATCTTTTATGCAAAAAATCATTCGAAAACTTAAATAAAACAGTCTTTTCATTGTAAAATCACTAATTTATAATTTCTTCATCCTACAATAAATGCAATACAGCAAGGATACTGTAAATTTATCACCTTTTATGAAGCGTTTTTTAAGTTGTAACATTATTTTTTTGATCTTGCTTGGCTTTGGAATTTAATCATTAAAATGAAAATTGTTTTCGATTAGGTAAATTTATTTCCAGTTTGAAAAGCATCTCATTTTCTTGAAATTGAAAATATTCATCAGCCTAATATTCTTTTAAAAAATGCTATTTTTAATAAATTGAAAATTGAAAATAAATAAAAAAATCTTCATTTAAATTTTTCTAGATTTTAAATATTTTTTTTCAGATGAATATAAATATACTTTCTTTGTGATATTTGCTTAATTTACAAAATATTTTTAATCATAATCTCATGGTTATAATAATATTTTTCCTTTGGCTATTTTTTATAATTTATTTAATTAATTTTCAAGTACTAGTATAAAAACTTCTTAATTTTTTAAATTAAGACTGGAAGAGCTTTTCCCTTTCTTTAGATTCTTCAATTCAGAATTAAATGAAATTAATTAAAAAGGAAATGGAAGATCCGTGAATATTATTCTAGGGCTGCCGAAAGATTTCTAATTAAAAAATTCATTAAATATAAGTATCCTAAAAGTTTAAGTAATTCTAGGTTCCAAAGAAAATATGACGAAGGTATCAGTATTAAGTATAAGATTGGAACTAATTTCTGGGAACAATTATAGCAATATATTTCTCTTGATATGGACAAGCATATTGAGTAAAACATTAATAAATATCTTTAACTTTATTTAAAACAGTTTCTAAAAACTTATTAAAAATCATAATTACAATATCAGACTTTAAAGCTAATAAATGACTATGTAAATGTTTGTTTACAACCATTAACAATTTGAAGAAATTCAATGAACTTTTTATGTCCATGTTTTTTACAAATTGTTGCTTTTTATTATTTTAGCAATATTAATTAAAATTAAAGTTTTAATGTTGGTGTAAGCAAGGAAAAAGTGTTAATATTCAAAAGAGATTGTCTACAAATATTGTAATTATTAATTTAGAATTCTATTAATAATTTTTTTTAAAATCACCCATGCCGATTTTAACTAACCTTAAAGTAGATGTTTTTTCATGTCTTTCTTATTTTGCTTTTTCTTTTATTCTATTGTTCATATGTTAATGTGTTGTATCAATGGAAAACGGATTCTCAAGCGGATGTTTTGTTCCTTTTATAAGAAACCGTTTTATTAACAAAATGAACTTCTACACTATTCTCAGACATTCGATTCTGAACTTCTCCTTGTTAGCTTCCACTCAAAAAAATGTGATTTGAAGGTAGGCAGCAAATTCATTGAAAAGTCGGATTCACACGCAGTCTCAATACAATGTGACGTGGATGAAACATAATTTGACGTCATGGATATTTTAAACCAATGAGGATCGTAATAAATTGGCGTGCTTAGGATCTCAACTGTATCGTAAGAAGCAACCATTGTATGATTAAAAACAAAAGAAATTCATTGGATTAATGTATTATATTGAAATAGCAAATGATTACATTTTTAAGAAACCTAGAGAAACATAAATTCTAGAAGAACCATTTCTGGAAGCAATAATAGTAGTAATAACTCATGAACATTTGTCGAAATAAATTACATGACAAATAAAAATACATCTATCCATGCAGTTCATCTCATTGTCTTTGTTTGTGAATCGTAGTTACTGGTGTATGTATGATATGTTATTAAGAAATTTCCTTAAACCAATGGCCAGAACAACAGCCGAACTATTTCTGTGTTAAAAAAATGCACAATGCTCACAACGTGCTGTTGAACATTATCATACTAAAAAAAACGTTTTTCAGAGCTTGAACAAACACTAACGCCACATAATTTATAACAAAAGAGTAATGCCCATTGTTCAAAGTGTTACCAATGTAAACAAAGGTAACGAAGACATGTATCCAACAGGATTCCATATCATCACTACAGGTAATAAGCTAATATGACCAATGCAAATGCACCTTGACAGTCAATGTTCTCCATGATGTGCACCACTAAATATGGATGTGACTACCATGATTCTATAAACTGAGCTGGGATTCATCTAAAAATAGGACATCATGCCATTCCTGGATTTATGTTCATCATTGATCACTACATTGAAACCCTCATGTCTATGATGTAACATCAAAGTAACTGAAGCTATGGTTAACGAGGTAATGGTCTATTCTGCTGTGAACGTTCTAAAGTTATTCGAGAAGACTTGTCTCACAAATGACAAGATTTCTTACAATAAACATCAAGTCAGGACTTTCTCACTTTTGACTATAAATATTTTTTATCTATCATATCATTTTATTTACTAACTTTAAAAGGTGAAAGCATTAAGGGTGCACTAATTAATATAAAATATTTACTATTGAAGTTTGAAACCATCATTTCTATTTTAAAGAACGAAAAATTCAAGCCTTCTAGTATTTAAATGCCACCAATATAACATAATATATATCATTAATTTAATTTTATAAGTATTAATATATTTGCAGAGAGCAGGTGAAAATATTATCGTGAGTTTTTTATTTCAATTTAAAAATAGTATACAATTATCATTATTCTTTAGTGATATACGATACGTTTTATTGAAATGTAGTTTATACAACTTTTTGTGTGTGCTTAGTTGATAACTGAATATTTTACAGAAAAATAATTTTTTACCAGAAAAGTTTCTTTGGTATTTAAAAATAAACATATTTATAATGAATAAACTTTTAAAGAACTGTTATAAGTTAATAATTTAAATTTTTTCATTTGTCACAAAATAAAAACACTAATAAATGTGGAACAATATAAAAAAAAACTTCTTATTTCTCAATGATATTCTCAAAAGTGCCAGCATTTATTTTTAAATTTTAAATGTTTAAAATGTCAAAATAATGAATTAAAAAAATGTCGAATTTATAGCACGAGATGTGAGTATTGTTTTTCCTTTATTTTTTTATTTTTTTTATTTTTACATTTTATTAAAAAGTTATCTCTGGAACTCAAGAATAAAAATTGTTTTAAAAATGGACAATTATATTTTTTCCCCTATATATACTTCTTAAAGATTTATAAATCTGAATATCATAATGGATTTTTATGAACAATATTCTTATATCAACCTATAGTGATAATTAAACTTTCGTGTCACAACTCGAAACTCTCAATTATGCTACTCTAAAATATAATTGATATTTTCCCCATTTTCTACAAAGTCAAATTTGAAAGATTTTTCACTTTCATTCTGAATGATTATCTAATATATTTTGATCATAAACTGAAATTGAGTTCTATCATTCTAAGTTATAATATTTCTTGAATAATTTTTAGTGTCATTTTATTTTAGTTTTTTCTCACTTTAACACAAAAAATAAGAACGATATAATATCTCAAGCATATAATTGCATTTCGAGACATGTTTACTTCACAATCTTATATATATATATATATATATATATATATATATATATATATATATATATATATATGTATGTATAGATAGATAGATAGATATAGATTTATATATATTATAAGTTATTTTTTTATTTTGAAACTAAGAAAAGCTTTCTATTTAATTATGTCTGAGAATCTTATAGTTTAAGTCTCCACTCTGTTAATGGGATTATATAATTAATATAAGTTTTATGAAAAAGCTATTTTCATAATATTTAATTAAATTTCAAAAGGGGAGAATTGATATTTTTTCGGTATTGAGAAGTTAAGGATGTGCTTTATTAATTATTTTATTACTGTGCATGAAAAAAGTTCATTAGATTAGTAAAAAATATAAGAAATCTCGATAAGTATTATTAATCATTTAGTTTTCAGCAAATTTTGATTTATTTAAAATCAGAGATTTTATTTAATATCAGAAAATACATCTTTATACATGTCTATCGATGCGCGAATTATTTCCTCCTTTCTGTGTTTATACTCCCTTGAAATCAACTTACTAGCATTGAATAGTCCTCTTTAAAAACAATTTGCAAGGTGGATAGTGCAATTCCTTACAATGGCACTCAGACATTAGGTTATTTATTACTTGGTATCAAACCAATGTAAAGCAAGGACCAATTAATGGTGCAGAACTTCGAAGAAGAAACCATATACAATAAAAAAGCGAGACATTAATACTGACTTTCGAGTTTCAACATGCCTTTTTGTTTCTGATGTATGCTCAGAAATTTCTATTATTTTCTTTTTTATTGCTCACTATCTATGGAGATCCATTCTTGATGTGAAAAAAGGATATGTTGACATACCTTATAATCCCCGTTTATTGATAGACTAAGATCTTTTATTGTTGTTGTTGTGTTGTGGCTTATCCTCCAAATGTCTGACAAAGTCATAGGTGAGATGCAGCTTCTGTTGATTGGAAGATCAGAGCACCATAAAGGTAGAACTCTGTCTTGGTTCGGGTTGGTGTTCTTTTACGACAAGACACCTACCCTTCATGGAAGACCCTACGAGTAGCAAGCTACCACCGGCATAGCACTCCGGGTCAATAGTATACGTAAGCCACCACGACAACGCAGGAACACCATCGGGAGGATGATCGTTTGTAATCTGGTGCATTGTCTCTAATCATGTATACAGGTACATCCAGTTCTATAAACACATTTTTTTTAACTTTTCACAAAAAGAACATAAAAATTAGACCAAATGATCAAGAATGATGATAAAAACCAATCAATATAATTATAAGCGTGTCTCGTGGGAAATGCATATCTTTTGAACATGTTGGATCTATGGTAGACAAAATTATGGAAATGGCAAATCGATTTTGCCGCTTGCCCACTATGGGAATGCATTCTGTGACACTCTATTTTTATAGCTTATTATTTTAATTTCTATCATAAAACTTTGACTTTAATAAAAAAATGATTACCTATTCTGCAATATACGCTTACGAACCAAAGTGCATTTATTCTTTATTCTGTTGCTACTCCCTTACAAAACTTTGGATCCCTAAATGACGATCATTTTGTTAGTTTTTCACATTCAAGGGTAAATGAATGTGCATATTCATTTACCCTTGATTGTGGAAAACTAACAAATATAAGAAATACTTATATTTGTTATGGTATGCTCATTAAAAAATTTAAGGATGAAAATGTCTGAGTATGCATTGCACTAAAAATATACTTGAAGAATTATTAAGAGATGTTAATTCAACAAAAATGTTCTTCGTACGACACCCTTTTCAACCTGTTTTATATCTCAGAGAGAAAAAAGGTACAGTAACACAAGAATGCCTCTAATTTACATATATAAAGCAAACCATTATCAATTTTGATTGTAGATAATGTAACCTATATTAATATCATGCACAAATGCATTTTTTGGAAGAGGAAAATTGTTAAGATAATATCCGGTGTACTTCAATGCAGATTTTGTGTTTTTCAATTATATTCTTTCAAAATCAATATTATAATGCTATAACCATATCCATATGTGCTCTGCTACATCAGATATTAATTTAAACTAATAAAGCATTAAATATTTTAAATAAACTTGATAATTTTTCCATTTGACTTTCTAATTTTAGTTGTACATCTCTAAATGTTAGCAACCTTCTAATCAAAATTTATTTTTTTATTTTAAAAATAAGAATTGCTAAGGGAAAAAGCTAATTTTTCTAGATATTCTTAAGCTATTAATTTACTAAAACATTCTGAAATACAAAGCCTTTCTATATGTTTCATCTATTTTAATTTCATTCTAGTTTAAGTTTGAATAATACACAATTAAAACTCTGCACAAAAAGCTTAAGTACGTGTACTTTTATTTTAATGGAAAATTAATAACCATTATAAAGTTTAATATCTAGGAACATTTTACATTTTACTAAGATGTGTGTATTAAATATTCATAATGTGTGTTAAATATTCATAATATTCATAATGTGTGATTCATAATGTGTGTGTTAAATATATATGAAATATTCTTAAACGTGATAATAAAAACTAGTATCTTTTTTTCTTTAATCAAAACTTGAATTAAATAATCTGTACAAAGTAAAAGTTTTAAATTTAAAAACGTTGTGATATCATAATCTTTATTATAAACTTTTCTGTATCTAAAAATGTATACCTGATTAGTGCTTAAAAATTAATAACAGGATAAATATATTGGGCAATTCAGGAATCAAGATATAAGGAAATTCTTTAAATTGCTTGTATATTATGCTTGATTAGAGAAAAACTTTATAATTGTAAAGGATATTTTATAATCCTGTAATCAGAATAAAATTAATTACTTAATTTAATTTATTAAAAATCAATTGCAAGAAAAATTAACATTTCTAAAGCGCCACTTAAAAATGTTTTTAAAAATATAATGTTGAGTTTTTTGCTTCAGCTTTAATATTTTCCAATGCTAGGATGAGAAAATCATAAGGAATGAATGAATTCTTATACGAAGATTTACACGAAAAAATTTTTTATAATAAGAACTAAAATCCAGAGTATTTTTACCAATTACAAAACTTGATAACAATTTTTTTAGTTTAATAGTTTTTTCGTATTTTTTCCATGAAGTTAGAAATGTCTCTTAGACTGAGTTTTTGAATACTATTGGAGTTTTATAATCTATATAAGTAAATATGCTACACTAACTATGAATAGTTTATCAAAGAGATTTGGAATTTATAATAAAGAATTTCATAAAAAAATGTTTTCATTTAATTTTTTATCCTGCAATTTTCAGTAACTAAATGTACATCATGTAGCTCATAGTTGAACAAATTATGGTCACTGTAAAGTATTCTTCTATCCAACACATTTTGTTTTCGAAAAGATTAATCAAAGATTATGCTCAGGTATTGAAAATGAAAAACGTTGGAAAATGAACAAGCCTATACACCGATAGATGTGCGTGATAAAACGTAAGAAGACATCTGTTTCTCATTGCTGAACATTAACTGGCATCGACTCCGGGACATTTTCCCTCAAAGATCGCAGCCATACTATTGGGTATCAGTGAATCCTTTGCAAATTCAATCATGGATGGATGGAATTACATATTTCATGATTGTTACATTAAAATTCCAAACATTTTACTTAATTGGAACAGTTTGGGTGAATAATATAAGAAACAAATGGTGGAAAATAAGGATTTTTGACCAACATAAAAAATAAAATATGTTACGGAAATTAATGATAGTTGATGAGCAAATCATATAATTAAAAAACATCAAATATAAACTTTTAATTTGCTTAAATTAATTATTTTTAACATAGAATAGAAAACAATAATATTAAATTTACAAAAACTATAGATTTTAGATTATTTAAATACTTCGATATTACTCAGATTAAAGGAGAAAATATTCTCAGCCAATCATCATGATGATATATTAATGTACCAATTTTTTCCTTTCGCTCTTTTGAATTTAAAAACAATTGCTTAAGGAGGCATATTTCCCTCCGGAAAAATAAAAATAACAAAACTCAAGAATGAGAATTTTTGTCAAATTTTTTTTCTCTAAAAAAATGAGAGTGGATCAAATAACTTCATGAATTCCAAGAAATTCATAGATACTCCTCATTTAAGTTGGAAAAATAAAACTTTATAGAGAGAGAGTTATGCAAACATGTAGAATCTGGCCATCAGGAAAATCATTTTCAATTTCTTTTATTTAAACCATAAAGAGTACAGCAGTTTTATTTACCGAAAAATATTCTTAATCAGTGAGCCTAAACATCTAAAATTATTTAGTATAGTGCTGAATATTTTTAATTCTGTAAGATCTAAATATTGCTGGTGCTACATCAATGGGGCGAGCAACGAAGGTCTTTATTTTTTCTGTACAGATTTTAAAAAAGAAAAGTACTCAAGAAGAAGAAGAGCCGAGTCGTTTTGGGAAAATAGAGAAAGTAATCAAAATGGATTTTAAAAAAATTTCAGCTCTTTACTAGAGAGATATATTTCTGGAAAAGAACTATATTATTGAAGGAGAGAGTTGCTTATTGATAGAGGGATATGTTTAGGGATTTAATGTTTAATTGTTTTCCTGCATGTCGTGTTGTATTACCAAAACGAATTTAATAAAACTTATGTAGCTAAATAGTTCCACATTACCGAATAATTAGAATATTACCTTACTTTAAATTATTTATATTAACTAAATATGAAATCCTAAAGAATCTTTAGTGATTCCGTTTTAAATTCAGCTATAATTTGAAATATAAAGATTTGTTGGTTATCACACTATGAAGTTTAATATTTCGCTTATAATTTTAAGTGTTTGGACTAATATAAATAAGACAATAGTTGCAATAAAAATGTCAAATCAATAATTAAGTTTCACTGATACATTCTATAACAAATATTACTCTTGCTTCATTTTTTTATTTATTGTATAATATTTTCAGCACTTTAGCATTTTAATCAATTATTTAATTGCAGTTAAAGGAAAACTTCGTATAAATTATCATCTAAAAGATAAAAAAAACACTAAAAATCATAGCAACTCAGTAATTAATATTGAAGTTTCAAGAAAATATGCTAAGAACTCATCCTTAAAATCCTCATATACTTGACTTCTTTAACATTTGATTGCTTATAAATTATATCACTATTTTTATTGTGTAATTTTTATTTTTAGTATAAAACAATTTTATTTTCGCCTAAGATTTATTATATATATATTTTTGTAGTAAAAATGAAGATATTAATATAGCATCAATAACTATTTTTATTGCCAGGGAATTAACAGTTGATTGTAGGCTTATTTTTATTATCTACAGCTATCCAAGAGTATTACGATTAAAACAAATCATATTTTGTAATGGTTGATCAGAAAATCTTTCTATAACTATATTTATTTATATAACAAACATTATAAAAAGAATAATAGTATATGAGCAAATTAATAAAAAGAGAGAATGCGCATGGTAAGTTGAATAATCTATTAAATATTAAAATTTTGATTTAAGCAATAATTTGAGCTAAAAAAATGACATTTAATAACTATTTAAAAAGTAATACACATTTATAATAGAGTCAGTTTGTGAATGGACGATCTTATCCTCAGAAGCAAAACCAGATATGTGTTCATAGTGTATCAGAACAAATATGATTATTTTAACATGTTTTTATTAATTTTCATATACTTTAATTTTTACACCAATATTTTGAACATACATTTTGATCTGATTCGTATCAATAGTTACTATGCTTATATCACTTGCTTAATCATTGTCAAAAACAAAATTACGTGTATGAAAATTTTGAATAAGTTAATAAGATTTTCTTAAATCGAGAAATACTTTTCTTTCAGTTTTTCATTATTTAATTTTATTCATTCCTCTTTATAATTCCCTAACTTACTATTAATTAATCCAGAATGACAAATGCTTATTTTGCAAAAAAATATTTTTCATTCCAGTAAATTACATTTATTGTAACTCTCATGATATATATACATATATATATATATATATATATATATATATATATACATATATATATATATATATATATATGATTCGTTATGCATTTTTAAAACTTTCCATTTCGCAAAAATAGGTTATTTTCTTCACCAATAATTAAAGGAAGAAAAATGAAAAACAAATTTTTGCAAAAATAAATAGTTGGGCTCCCCGTACCCTAAAGGTAGAATACCTATCATCAGAGCAAAAGCTGCTGAGTTAGATAACAACTTTTAATGAACAATCCCAAATAATTGGGATTGCCAGCCCACTCTATCCCGCACTTATTCTAATTTTCCCCATTTCGCTTCCTTTCATTTTGTGGTTGCTATGGATGATAATGTTATCCGTCCTTAGCAAATGTCCAGAAGTGTATTATTACTAGATGAAATGGTATTGGTCATATTATTTTATACAATTAGTAAAACTATAATAACGTGATAATTTTTTTTCCAACAGCGGGCACTTGGGTGACGAACCCTTTGCCACAAAACATGACCAGAAACTGCTACTCATTTGTCGTTACCCAGCTAGTACCTGTGAATCAAGTCACGAAGGCGAGTAGCGTTGCCCGCACCATACCACCGCAAACACGTTTATAGGTTGGACCACATCATCACAGAAGAAAAGACAGAGAAAAGCAGAGAGAACAGGGGAAGAAAGTAGTATCCATGCGTGAACCGGGACCAACAGCTCAGGAGTCAGGAGCGCTAACCACTCAACCATCAGTCGGCAGGAACGCGATAATAAAACTCATAATAAGGAATTACGTGTGTGAGTTTGTTTTCTTCTCTAATACATTAATGCAGCCATTAATTATTCATCACTTATTTTGAGAAAAAGTAAATAAGTCTTGAAGTTAGTTAAAGTCATTGTCTAGAATTATATTGAAACTATTAGCTTTGAAATTTCATATTTCACCTTTTATTAGCAATTTTTTTTAAAGTATTTTATATTTTTGGTCTTCCAATTTATCTATCGAAGGTTACCTACCCTAATTTTAATATCATAATCTGCATCACATTATCTATCGATTTGTAACATGAACTTTCCAGTATTTAGAAATGAAATGGTTTCTAATTCCACGTTGTTTATTCGTCTGAATAGGCATTGATTAATAGTGAGTTCAAATAATGTGATAACGAAATCAAATACTTATTATATAAGTGATTTAAAGCAATTTGAATTGTAGCTACCATGCACTTTTTATTTTTTTATCGTAGTTTCTTGTGCTAAAATCAGTCCTTAAAAGAAAATTTTTAACTTACATTTGCATAAAACTTAGAAAATATTATCTGAAAGAGTAAAAAACGATTAAATGTGGTATTTCATAATTTCAGATAACTTTACCAATATTTTATGTAAGAGAAAAAAATTATCTTTTGACCTTCAAAATAAAGGTAACTGATGTATATGCATTTAAATTTTACAAAGTAAGTCTTGCGAATTCTTACCATAAAAAAATGCAACTCTTAAAATATAATAAAAAATACCTGATAAGTTTTATCGCATTTACATGTAAACTCAAGTAAACAAAAAAAGGAAATCTTCGGAAAAACGGAGGCATTTTCATTGCTATCCACTAACGCCTAGAAGAAAATATATCGGTTAGTAAGATGGATTGTTTAAATTCAAGGTACTTTACCAGAGAATCCCTAATGGACATAGTTTCGCTGTTAAACTTTGGTGATGGATCTCCAAGTTCGAGATTTCGTGATTTGAGCGTTAGACTTAATGTATGTAGCTAGTAGAGTGATGTCTTTTAGTTCATTGTTGGATCGATAAGACCTTAGAGAAAAATGTTACATGTATTTGAAAAGTTGTTCTTCCTTGCATTTTAAGATTTCAAGTGTAATTTTCAACGACAAAAACTTAAAACACGGAGATTAGATACAGTTATTGATGACAAAAATGTTTAAACTCCGTTTTTCTTTTCGTTCAATGCGAATTTTTCAACAAATCACATTCATTATAAAAATACATGATCCTAAAACAATTAAGTTAGCAATTGAATTGAATTTAAATTAAAAATAATTTATTTTAAAGAAAGACTAGATCATGGGATAATATTGTTAGCAGAATTAATGTTTGTGTTTATTACTCTCAAGTTTAATCAAAGATGGGTTTTTAATTTAAAAAATATATGTTTGGAAGATAAAACAATTTAGTTTTATTTTTTTAATTTTATTAAATAATATATTCATTACTAATTTTATTTACTTTGAAAATTTAACTTTTTTTAATTCTTTATTTTAAAAATGTACACGTACATTTTTTAAATAAATGATTAAATAACACAGCAAATAAACTTGAATAGATAGATTTACAAAAATATTATTATGTTCGCTGTGAACACAGACTTAATAATATTTCGTTCACCCTCAAGTTTACGGAAACTTTTAACTATAATATGTTTAATTATTTATATTTTATAAATCGAAGAGGGAAACGTATTTATCTAAAAAGTCGCTATTGATAAAAATATAACAAAAAATAGAATTGTCAAAATCATTTTAAATATCACTTTTTAAAAACTTTTTTAAAAATTAATTTGTTTTTTAAAAATTAACATTATTAACTATTACTGAAAAAGAAGAACATAAAAACATAAAACTTTTCAGAAGTAAAATTGCAATTTTGGAGAAAAGTAGTAAATTCTCGTCTTTAAATAAATACGGTTAAAATGCAGTGAACAAAAAGAAAGAAAGAAGAACATAAAAACATAAAACTTTTCAGAAGTAAAATTGCAATTTTGGAGAAAAGTAGTAAATTCTCGTCTTTAAATAAATACGGTTAAAATGCAGTGCAATGGCTTGCTTAATTTCAAATGAGAAAGTCTTTATCTCACGACATATTGTAAACATAAAAGAAGAATAAATATATCTTAACTCTAGCCAGAAAATATACCTTTGAAATTGTGAAAATTTTTAAAAAATTTACCTTATTTTCATATAAAATTTTAGGTTTCATGCATATAAATAGATTAGGTTTCATGCATAAAAATTGTAGTTTAACATAAATTGTAAATTATTTTTTAAATTAAAAAATATATTCATGAAATTGTGTTTTTTATTTGTTGTCATCATAAATTCAAATAAATTACATTCTTAAATTGACTGAATAAGCCAAAATAGATAATTTTACTACAAAAAAGTGAGGAAAATAATACTTTTCTCACTTTAAAATTTTTCACAATTTTCAAATTTTAAAATTTTAAAAACCCTTTTAATGATTTTAATAACTTTGCAAAAGACATATGCATCATGTGGGTTTTAAATAACTAACAACATAATTGTATCTGAGATTCTCTGTGTTCTTATGTACAATATATAAGCACGAAAATATTTTATGAAAAATTCCTTTTAGTTATAAAAATCACTCAGAAATGCTTAAATATGAGCAGAAGAAAAGTGATAAAAATTGGTTATATTTGAAAATGTAAAGTATTGTATATTATCAGAGGATTTATTATTGGCCTGTTGCAAGTAGTTGAAGGTAAATAAATTTTAAACAAAAATTAATGTATAATTTTCATGAATACATTATCATTTCTATTCCTGATTTTGGAAGGGTATTGAATCAAGACTAATGCTTTCATTGTTTAAAATTAGTATTTGTAAATGAAAGTCAATATTATGCTATAGTTATACCTTACATGGTTTACAAAATTCATAGAGCTGGGGCTCTTCTGGGTGAACAAACTCACCAAAAAATTACTGTCACTCTTCCATATTATACCTGACAGTTTTGACACCCTTTAACTCCTTTATTCTTAAGTGCTTTACTAGACTAAACAGAGCTTCTGGAACTTTTATATTAGAATATAAAATATTACATTATAAAATTAACGTACTACTTATTATACTGTATTAAACATGAATACTTTACAACATTTTGGATAAATATGCAATCAGATTTTTACAATAAAATAAGAACAAGATGATTATATAATCATCATATGATTAAAAATAAGTTAAAAACAGTTAACATAAAGGTAATTGTTTTAGTTTAAAAAATCCTTGATTATTGCCAAAATGTAGAATTCATAAACTACATTTGCAGAAGATTTTTGATATTCACAAGATAAAAAGCATAATTTTTAGATATTGTAAAATAAAAATGAGAAGATTTTTCTTCTTTATGTTGAAGAAGAAATACCTCTATAAAACGAACAAGATTTTCATATATATTTAATCAAGAATTCCATGGTTTTATTTACAGGCGTCGCGATTTGGGATCAGATATGTGTAACCAGTGTGTTAAAATACGACGGTAACGGATTCTGGCCCGTATAAAAAGGTATCACATTTCTAGTTCAGTAAAGTAAGTTCTTGTTAATCAAGTTTGATATCAACTCGTAAGCATTTCTTACGGTCATTCCACTGTTCTATTTTTTCTGACAGCAGTTCATTATCCAGCTGTTGAGTAGGGATTTGGTATAACAACGTGGTAATGATATAACACAAGACGAATTATTTGACAGTGCCACTTTTTTTTTAAACTCTGTCAGGTACTTTATTTCCATGTATCCTTTGGTACTTCTTTTCATCAAATTCGATTGTTATCTACTGTTGATAGATTTACCCCTTGATAAATAGACAAATGTGCATGTCTCAAATTTGGTAAGTTGATAAGAGGATTGAATAAATATTTGAAATATGATTGATTATCTGACCAGATATTTGTTGGAGGAGGTTATGATACAGTTACTAGAATTGCTTTCCGTTAGGTAAAGACTTCACCTATATAATGTGCCTATCCTGCACTAACTGTAAATAGGTGATAATCGTTGTACTTATTAAATCATGCAGAAGTAATTTAAAATTTGAATCCATATTCTTTTAACTTATCTGTGGGGGTGATAAAATTGCCTTACATTAATAGGTTATGTTTTTTATTAAAATTGAAAAACAGTTATATATTTATGAAAAAGTAACAGACTTACAATTACTTAATCTCTGTTTATTAAACAAATTTACAAATTTGTTAAATAAAATGTAAAGGAAAAATAATCTTTCTTACAGAAATAAAAATTTCAGTTCCTTTCAATTGAATGAGAACTAAGAATACATATGTGAACTTACATGAGAGAAAATCTTATCTCACTAAATTATTAACTGTTCAAATGTAACCTTATATGCATGAGCATTTATTATTTTAATCACTACATTAAGCTATAATTCCATGAGCACACTTCTTGATTGCTGGGATGGGATACTGATTTTTAAAAAAATTTCTAAGGATATTCTATTTTCTGAATTAGAATTAAATATTTGTAAGAAATCATGAACAGTTGACTGCAGTCTTTTTCTCGTGAATTGAAAGATTAAGTAATTTTCAGTGTAGTAAATGTTCCTTCCATTTTTATTTCTACAAATTAATCAATTCACTGTATTACAAAAACTATTTAAAACTTTGAACAAATGTTTTTTTTTTAATAAATTTAGTTTTAGAATAAAAATTAACAAACATGGATGTTGTTATAGAAATATGATGAGATTATTATTTTGCTGAAATTTTTTTAATAGGACATTATTTAGAAAGAATACAAACTATATAAGATACCCTTATGTGTGTATCTGGATTATTTTTAAGGTTCTTATTTTAAAGCTATTATATATATAATAATAAAATAATTTTATCCATTGTTCAACTGAAGTATATTAAATTTAATAAATTTCATTTCAGTTAAAATTCAATAATTCTACTATAAATATGAATAAAAGTTTTTAAAATAAAAACATATATAATTAATATTTTCATTTTAGAACATATTTCTCCCAAATTTACCATATTTACAACTGCAAACAGAAATAGCCTTTCAGTTTAACTACATCTACTAAATTTTATTACAGCTATTTAAATTAATGTTACAATAAATAAAATGAATAGTTTAGTTTATGTTACTGAAAGATACGTATCTTATAAATAATATGACTTAAAATAATGAGCAATGAAATACTAAAACAGCTTAATTACAAATTGTACAAACATTAACAAAATTATTAAAACACCGCTGTTTTGAAAATTATGTACAAAAACTTGCTTCATCACATATCATTTTGAAAAGAAAGGAGAATATGTCATTTTGTTCTCTAGCCTTAATTAATGTTTTCAACAATACCTCTTTAAAAGGTTACAACTCTCAGATGGTGTACCTCAACCCCTAGTTCGTTTTCAATAACTGGCAAAAGAATATAAACAAAGCAACTTCCATATTATTTTGGACGTGTAATAACTTCACTTGCTTCATTTTAATATTCCTTCGTTTTAATTACAAAGACAATTATTGGAAAATTTAATCGCATACAGCCTCAACATAAATGAGCACCAGGAATTTTTTTTCAAATCATTCCCTCAATGGATTTTGTCCCTTTTATCATTACAACTGCCGTATATTCTAATGCGGATGTGAGTTCTTGTGAAAGATATCGCATTCGCAATTAAAATTATTTAATAGAATAGTTTCTAAAATTATTTAATAGAAAAATTTAATTATATTTCCGAGTAATTAAGTAAGACTTCCTTGAAGATAATATATGTTTTAATTTTTCTTTATTAAAAACATGAATTAATTTTAAAAAAAGCAATCTAATTGTAAGATATTATTTTATTCAACAGAAATTAAATATTTTCTAAGATTATTTTTAATTAAATTAAACGCGCGCGAAGAATATTTCACACTGTTTAACGGACTTAGTTATGTTTTAAATTATTAAGATCGTTCAAACATTATTCAAAATAATTTTTAAATTCATTTATTAAATACACTCTTTGTCAGACAAGTATTAAAAATAGATGCGTTTAGTTTTCTAATACAATTTTTATCTAAACAAAGGTATCTTCATTAAAATAGGTTCGTATTTTGAAACAAATACCTTAAATTGAGGAATAGCACAGGATTAATTTAATATACTGGTTTGATATGAAAAATCAGTGGAAAAACAATTTTAAATTATAAAAATATATTAATAAAATAAATAAATATGTATGAATAGTATTACTGTAGATGCATTAATAAGAAATGTGTGTAAATTATAAAAGTTGATAACGCATTATATTTCAAAATGATTTAATATTATTAATAAAGAATATTGGTGTCAATATATTTTTAAATGATCAATGAACTGTTGAAACTGAATTTTTTTTTCTATAAAAAGTTTGTCATAAACTCGAAGAAATGTTGTTATTTATTTGATAATATAATTGACTATATTGATAGTTTAAATTTTCAACAGCTGATGCATATATGTTACTTAGCATTAAGATCTTAGTTTTGTAAAAAGATATTCAAAACTTATAATATAATAAATAATTAAAGTTTTGGATATCTCTTTTTAAGAGAATAATAAAGGAGGATAAATGATAATTTAAGAAAGCATTATATACAAATTTAAATTGAATGTATCAGAGAAATAAAGCCTAAGCTTTAAATATTTAACAATTTTTATAATAAATTTGAAAATTGTTACATTTCTTTAATAATTCTCTGAATCTGCAAATTATGTCTGCATCTATCGCTAAGCTACAATGCTTTTTTCTGATATTGAAAAATTGTCAATTGTTTTATAAAAGCGGCTATCTTTTCGGTAATTTGGAAAACATGAATGGTTACATGGTGTAAAATGATTGCAAAATGATTGCTTAGGTTACACTCTTCGTAGTTAAATATAATTACTTTTTTATATTGTATTAGGTATATTTGAGAAGTTGTAGTTGATATACATTGAGTAGATATATTGCATTTCACTTACACACACACTTTATGTTAATATATATATATATATATATATACCCTCAAGTATATACATTTAAAATTTCTACAGGAATAGTTAAAGGATAAATGCTACACCACTATCTACATAAGTCATCTTAATGGTGATTGCGTATTAATGCAGTTTACTTCTACAATATTAATTTAATCTCTACAAACGCTGGCACTTACATAAAATGCTTTTGCAGGGATTGAAATATTCAAATGAATTACCTTTAGATAAACCACAAAGCCGGACTTTCAAAGCTTTCATTTACTTATTAATAAATCTTAATGCCATGAAAGGAATATTTTAATGGAGAAGATAAAAGTAACGCGATATGCTTTGGTTTTAAATATACAACCGAGACTTTTGTAGTCAGAAGCATTTGATTCTATAATACAATGTAAGATATGTTAAGGGTTTATAGATTGAATATTTCGATAGTAATCATCTTTATGGTTAATTGTTTCATTATATAAATAAGAAATAAATTAAATATTTTAAGTTTTATACACTATATTGCATATTATTTTATTAAAGCTTTATGAATTATATTATATACAAACAAAATAACAATTTTAAAAATTAGTTTTTTAGTTGAAATGAAAGGAACAAAAACGAAAGTATGTATTATGTAAAAAATTTATTTAATTATACATTTTGAAAATCCATGTGCTGAAATCGCGCGCGCGTGCGTTTTACATATTAGAGTTCTCTATTATTACCATATTGCCTTCTAATACTGATGTTCAAAAATTATTTTTTTTTATAATGTTCATAAAATTAGAAAGACAAATCACATAAAGTAAGATATTTTTTCAAATCAAATTTATCATGAAAAAATATATTTGATTTGAAGAGCTAAGCAAATAAGGCATGTCATGAAAAAAATACTTTTTTAAGATAATATTGGTTTATTTTGTCATGTTAAAATACTTCCTCTCTAATTATACTTTTGTGATGAGAACCGAGCAGTATAAAATCTTTTCACAATGAAGAAAGTCAAAACATGTTTTTTAAATAAAAAAATACTTTCTATTCCTCATTTAGACAAGTAAAAGTCTTCCATGAATTTCTCTACAATTTAAAAATTTAAATACTAATAATCATCAACAGAAATTTTGAAATTCAAAATAATAAGGGAAATTATGATATTAATAAAAATAAATTACCATTTCTTTTTTAATAGTATGATTTAGAGGAATTTCCTTCCTTTAAATTTTATTTCTGATTAAACAAGTCGTTGACTAAATTAGTAGCGTATAAAATCTTCCTCTTTATGAAGGTCATTCTGAAATTCTTGTTATACACTCGTTTCCATAAATTAACGATAATGCAAATTTAGGCAAAGAAAGAGACAGAAGCAAAACAAATGCGACTTATTTGTAAAGTCTATTTATTAAACAAAAGGTAAAGAGCAAGAAAGATGCTATATGCTTGACATAAAAATTGCGATTTTCACTCGCGGAGAAAATTTTAAAAAAAAGAACTAATTTACTAAAACCAATATATAACATGGTTGGTATGATGGTTAATGCATAGTATGCCCCCCAAACGATGTAATATAGACTTTACATCGCCTAGGCATGGTGAGTATCAAATTATCGATCTGATCATGGGGAATATTACACCAGTCATCAAGCAATGCTCTCCAAAGTTGCGGTAGACATGTGGGACGGGGTTGACCGGCAGAAAATCGTTAGCCAAGCATGTCCCACACATGTTCTATTAGATTCAAGTGTGGTTAGTATGCTGGCCAGTTAATACGGGTGATATCCTATGATTGAAGGCATTCGTCCAATAAATGTGGCTCGTCATGTTTACATTTCAAACATGCAGGTTAGTTCTGGAACCCAGAATAATTCCTCCCCTGAAGAGCAATCCTGCATGACCATAACGGTGTCTTTTAATATTGTTCTCTTGGTGGTAACGGATACCTGGCCCTCTTCATATGAATGTGCAGCGAGAGTCAGACTGAAAGCTAAATCTGGACTCGTCGGAAAGCATCACACAAGACCACAGTTGCGGTGCCGACAATGCATGCTCTCTTCTCAAGGCTAACCACAGGCAACAGTGAGTTGTGGTAAGTGGAACGCATCTGACAGGCCTACGAGCTTATAAACCAATGTGCCCTAAGCGTCTGTACACGATTTGCCTTGAAACTGTCACACCGGTAGCTGAAGAGAGCTGACAAGATAGGTCTGATGCTGTGCTCCGTCTGTTTCTTTTGACAATAACTGCCAAATACCAGTCCTCATTTGGCGTTGTAACTCGAAGGAGACCTGTGCTGTAACGTCTACTCACATTACCACCTTCTTGGAACAGCTGTCAAAGCTTGGAGATAACACTCTGAGCGATTCCAACTTCCTCGGATACTTCCAGCTCTGAGTACATCCACATTCCTGGCAGCCGATAATTTTACTACGTAAAACATCATCCAAATGCTTATTTTGTGGCATAACTATGCGGTTATTGCTCTGAAAGGCTTTTAAAGTGCTTGTGAACAATTTTACTTTTTAGCAATTTACTATTCCTTATATACCCCTCTCTTACACTCTTATCATTGTGACCCACTATCGGTGCCATCTGGTGGTTTTTTGTAATTTGCATATTATTCTTCAAGATATGTGTGATAATTCTATATGGGAAATTTTTATTTTACAGTTCAATTTCTGTGTGATTCTGAATAATCCTTAAGTTATGGACGTGAGTGTAGGATAAGACTTCAAAAGAATCAATAAACCTCTGAAGGTGAATTTTCCCAGGAGTAAATGCATTAAGCCATTCACGTCTTGTAATTGATCCAAAAATATAAAAATACTTTTGGATCAATTACAAGACGTGGCCTATTACACTTTCTTTAGAAATGAAATATCTTTCAAGCTACTTTTTATATTAAAAATGACAGTCATGTTGAACATTTTCTGAAAAGATAACCTTTCATCCCAACAATATTTAAAACCATTCAAGCTATAGACATAATCTTTTATGGGGAAGTTGAACGATAAACAGGTTATCTCCTAAAAGCGTTATCTCTTAAAAGTAATATTTCTGTTTGCCCTTTAAGTATTTTCGTTTAAATAAGCTTAATATAATTGCACCACATATTTCTCCTAAAAAAAATAAAATAAACATGTGGTGTCTTTTTTCTAAATTAAAAAACTAAGTTTTGAGCAAAAAATAGTATTTAGTGTAACTCATCATCAGGAATGACAAGAATTTATACACAATTTATTTTTTTGGAAGAATGCAGACTGATGACTAAGTGGTTAACGCTGTGGTCTCCTGAGCTGCAGGACCCGAGCTCAAATCTCGGGTTGGGCTTGGATATTTTTTTGTCTCTGTGTTTTTCTGTTATTTCTTCTATGATGATATAAGAATGTAGCCCAAACTATAAACGGGTTCGTGGTGGTATGGCGTGGGTAATGCTAGTCGCCTCCGTGATTGGGTACACAAGTGCCACCTGTGTAATGATAAATGAATAACAGTTTCCGGCCTTGTTGTTATGAAGGGTTAGTCGCCCAGTGCCCCCCCATTAATAAGAAAAAAAATTTTTTTTTTTGGAAAATTATGTTTAATGACTAAGAAAGATCATCTCTTTAAATCACATTTTTTAAAAATCGGGAAACAATTTTTCTCCATGTGAAATAAACAAGCATAACCAAGATTAGCTCTTCTGAATATTATAATATTAATATATATTTATAATTATAATTAGGTAACTAATAGAATTAAATTAATAATAAGTTAATTAATAATTAGATAAGTTATGTAATACAATATAAATAAATGCATTAAAAATGTCTTTTATAACTACGAATAACTTTTTAATTAATACGGAATTATTTAAAAGTCTTAAAATAAATTAATAAAAACTTGATTAAAATACAGTAACGCACAAATAATTAAGTAGAAAAAATAAGTAACTATTTTATATATGTTGAAAAAATACATTTCTCAAATAATATGAGAAAGACAAAATTTTCCGTATTGTAGATTAAGTGAAAGAAAATTTTGTATTGTAGATTTTCACTATGTAATAAAATGGAATATAGTTTATTCTTAAGAGCTTAAAAGGAAAATATTAATATTAGTGTAACAACTAGAGAATATTATTCCTTCTAATATTTTGTTGTAAGCAGAAAAAAATTAATTTATCCTGATATTTAAAGACTGGAAATTTTTATGTTCATTGAGAAATTACAATTCATGCCACAATTGATTATGTGTATGGAATTTTTTAGAGTATGTTTAATGATTTTATGAAGAGTATATAATGAAAAATTCATGTGTTTAATTGTGCAGCTATTTTAATGAGCAATTAATCAGTTTTAATTAATGATTATCAACCCATATAATAAAAATAAACCTTTTTGCTTTATCTTTGCATTTAATTACAGCGGTTTTAATAAGTAATTAACCAATTCCAATTAGAGATTATTATCCTATATATATTAAATAAAAATAAAGTTTATTTTAAATAAAGAAGTTCTTCCATTTTGATATTTAATATTCTGGAGAAATTATTATATTAGAATTAATTAATGAATCACACGAAAAATAATTTATAAATAAGAATATTTAGAATTATTAATTTTCCCTTGAAAAAGTTAATAGTTATTGCTGATCCCTGATTAGAAAAAAATAATATATTCTGAATTTATTACAAAATACATATTCATAATTTTTCTTATCTTTAAATATATTATTAAAATATATAAAGCTAAACTAAATTCTGAGGCAGGTCAGCCCATGGGGGCCAAGGCTTACAGTGCCCATCACTGTTTTCCTGACAGAGGAACCCTGGGGTGTAACTAGACACTACAACAAACAATATTCTGTTAGATAGTAACATTTTTAAAATAAGATAGAGGTATATTTGCAATCATAAACATTCAGAACATTAAGTTTGTGCAATAAAATAGGTATATTTAAAAAATAAATTAAGAGAGGAATTTAATGTGTGTCGAAACAATTAAAGTGATAATTAAAGATAATTTTATAGTGCATTTTATAATTTGTGATTGTAGTTTAAAATTTAAATAACTTGATTAGGTAGTTTTGAAGAAATTTCTGTTTTACACACGTTCGAAAAAATTGGACTTAGCAAAATTAGTTAAAGAAAACATTATTTAATTGAAAAAAAGAAAAATTGCATTATCTGTGATAACAGCATCTTTAGAAGAGAAAGTTTTGATGAAATATAACTGGTTTTTTTTTTTATTTTGCAGCATTATCTAAACATATTTAAATCCATAAAATTCAAGTCAAGGAAGTCATTTATAGAAAACCTTCCGGCAACTAAATCTTACGGCACTTTTATTACTTTGTTGTGCTGCGGGATTAAAAGTTAGTCATTTTATTGATTTTCCATAGTTAGATAAATGAATATTACTATGGAGATAAGATGTTATTATTTCCTTGACGATCTATTGAAGACTCATAATCCGTACTGCTTTTAACGTTTCTGGAAGTTATTAAAAGCGGAAGAGCTTTAATCAACTCTAAATACCTTTACGAATCTTATTTTCTGAAAATATTAACTAAGATTGCAATTTTTGCGGAATTCTTAATCTTTTTCTACTCCTCTCATTTGTTACTGTGTTTTATATTATTTGATGCTTCGTTCCCGAAAATTAAATATTCTCGAAAGCAGTGTAATATGTTTGAATGGCAATGATGTCATTCTGATAAAAAGGCTCCTTTATTGAGAGGATTTTTTAATTGTCTATGATGTTAATCAATTGAAAGAAAATTGTATTTTGTGATAAAATTTCATTATTTTAAAATAATAGGATTTGAAAATTATATTAGAAAATGATAAATTTTAAATTAATACAAAAGCATAATTGTGTTATCCTTATAATTACAAAACAAAAGACGTGACTACCTTTTTACATTATCTTTAAACACTTTCAAAAAAATGTTAATGTTTTTTACATATATGAATAATACAGCAAGTTTTTGTGAATAAAAAAACTAGAAATATCTTATTAATGAATATTTACATGGATCTGCTACTAAAGCACGTTTACTTACATCTAAAAATATTAATGAACAATATTATATACTTAATTTCAATATCTTTATTCACTTGCCATCAGTAATTTTAACAACTTGTGAAAATTACCTAAAACAAAAGTATATAAGTTGTAATTAAAACTTGTAATTTTTCCATCCGACTGTACCATCTGGTAGGACTTAAATAAAGATTCTGATGAAAACGATAAGAAATATTTTATTGAGCTCTACTAAAGTAAAAGATCTATGATTAACACAAAAAATATAAAGTCAACTTAATCCATTCCTGATGATGCGTATTAAAAGAAATTTCAAAAAAAGTAAATTTATGGTATTTTTTCAATTAATGAGAAATTTTCATCCAATGTATAACACATTTTATCAAAAATTTAAAAATACAGGAATGAACAAGAATTCTAAAGTGAATTATTAAAAAGAACGCTGATTTCCTGTAAGATTTTTTTCACCGAATAAAAATTGAAATTTTAGTATTTTGTAGTTATATATAAAAAAACACCCAGCATTTTTTACAATAAAATTAATGTTAATTAAATAGTAATTTTTTTAATCAATAAACCATAATTAAATATCAATTATAAATAAATTTCTTATTAAATAATACTTTGCAAAAAAGTCTTTGTGAAACTGTTTCAGGAAAAATTTAGATTAATTTATCAACACATTCGTTTAATATTTTCTGACAAATGTCTAAAAATTTTCCTAACTTATTTTCTGAAAATAGCATTTGTATTTGAACTGCAGAATTTAAGATAACAAAAATATTTTTCACTGTTTTTTACTATTATTACAAAACGTTGCGTAATTAAAAAATTACTGAACTGACTGCCATGTTTCTAAAAATAAAATGTTCCTAGTTGCAGTCCTTGTTTTCATTTCTGTAGAATTGTAGTTGATTATTTGCAAGAAAAATTAATTCAGCATACTTTTTAATTTTAATGTAAGCAAACGACAAATGTTGCGTTATTAGTCCAAATTTTAAAAAGCGTTAGTTAAATGCTACATCCTGTTTCTAATTATAGGAATGATTTCTTTATTTATAACGTATTCAAGAAATTAAAAAATAAAAGGAAAAATTAGATAAGAATAAAAATATGAGTTATTCAAAATGTTTATTATTTGCCTTTATTAACTACAGACAAAAAAAAACTTTACATCATTTAATGACTATTTTAATAAGAAAACAATGGTATTTATTTAAAACACAAAATAAAATAGTTGCGAAACAATCATTGTTATATTTCTGATACATAAAAAAATTTGTTTTTCATTTACCTATATTTTTATCTTGTCTTTATCTTATAAGACGTATGATTTATCTCAAAGAATATTTACATACTTGATAAACCACCCTTATTTTTTTTATACTGTAGTAAACACTTAAGTTTTTTCTCACTCCTTATGGTTCACCAGATGTTGACAGAGCTTGTTTTCATTTTATTTCATTTTATTCTGACATCATACATATTAATAAGCTGAGTTCATTAAAATGTAATTTTACAAATATGGTGCTTCATGTACCTCGAGTTTACTTTGACACAAACCTTTTTTAAAAAAAATTAAAGTCTAATATTCCCGTTATATTTTAAAAATGTGCGAAACAATACTTTTTTTTAAATTTGAATTGTTTGACACATTTTTATCAACCAAATCTCATTAAGTTATTAGTTGTTGTTGTCGTGTGCCAGCTAGGCTGGCATTATGGAGTGCGTTGCTCCACTTTTCCAAATTAATCATATTTAGGTGTGGAGTACGACTTCCACAGTACACACATGCCATAGGTTCTCGTTTACAGGTAAGGCAACCATTCACAACCCATTCATACAAGGAAAGCACAAAGACAGAATAGATAGATAGAGAAAGTACTTCCATGCCCGAACCGGGATTCGAACCCATAACCTCCCTATCCGTAGTCAGGTGCGCTGACCACTAGACAAAGTCGGGAGGCAAGTTATAAGTTAATTTGTGGAATTTGTGTGCTTAAATCAACAGAAAGTACTTCATTAAATTACGTATTGAAATAATTGTTTTATGTGGTTTCTAAGCATGGAATTATATATTTATGGATTTAGGCTAGAACATATATAATTTTAAATTAGTGTTTTTAAACATACAATCACTAATTTAATACACAACACATACAAATTATTTGTGTATTTCAGAGAATTATGTGTGAATTTATAATGGATTTGTTAATAATATTTAAAAAAAATTTCAATTTGTTAGTCAATAGTTCTCTAGAATTTCTTTATAAATTCTCAGACATTCTTCTTTTATTTACTAACGTCCTAATTCCGAAATAATTTAAAGAAAACGATAGAATAAAAGTTCGAACTCTTACTTTTCTCTGTATTGAATGATGAATCATTTAGTTAGCATAAAATTCTATATATTTGCTAATTCTAACATGAAAATTGTAATCGTAACATTTAACAAATAAAAATATGTAAATCTGAATATTTTAGTAAACCTAACCTTATAGATTCAGTTGTTACATTCTAAGAGACTCGAAAACAGTATATTCTTTTCATGTACTTACAAAATGCAAGTATAAAAGTGCTAAAATGTTTACAGAAATAACTTAAACTTGGTGAAAAGATTTACTGATTTTTTAAATAATTTTTTTTCCACAAAGTTTTTTCTCAAACACTTAATTGAATAAAGTATTGACTTTTACCTTTCTGGAAAAAGTTTCTTTTACTATTCTGCTTCATTTTGTTCTTTATTTAACGATTTAACAAATAAAACTTTGGCGGTATATTTGCTTGAGTGCTTAAAGTAAAACTAAATGCTCTGATGTTTGTTTAATTTTCCTTTTTTATAAGGCTTTTAAAAGTTTCTAAGTTCTAAAATCTGTTGAAAATTTATGAAGAAATAATAGTTAGTATGGTGTATTATATCTAAAAATTATGCTTATAATTAAATAGATGCTATTATAATTAAAGTATTCACTTTTTAAGTTTTTAAAATCTTTATTTTTTAAGATATAATCAAACACCAGTTTCATTGGGCAGATAAAGATGCAATGAAAGAAATCACCCAAACAAGTACTCAGAAATTTCATAAATACTAATAACAAAAACTTTTTCAACACATTAAAGCATAAAATGTCAGTAAAAAGGTACCGCATAAACTTTCGTATTTGAAAAATATGTCAAAGATTTACAAAATGGTAACAAAATGCTTCCGAACAAAATATAAATAACAATGAAAATGTTTTTAAAAAATTAATATTTTATTTTACATTTGAAAATCTCCCAAAAAGTCCATTCGTATACAAATTAAATTATAATTAATCTCACTACAAAATAAGTCTTAAACAAACGAATCATAGAAAAAATTTAGCACATAAAGTGAATGTCTGTAATGCATCGAATGAAAACTATTAAGTGTTAATCATCTGAAATCTAACAACAAATGAGCATATTCCCTAAGGATAAATAGCCCCTTAAAGTATATGTAAAATCACTAATAGAAAATATTATTGTAGTCTTATGAGAGGAACAATCCATTTAAAAATGTCTCTGAAAATGAATTGGACGAAACGAATTGCATAAAAAATCTGTGATGGAAAAGGACAATACAAAAAGAGGTTTGTCAGCGTTTGAAAGGCTCTTTCTTTCTTTGACGGAAGTTTACGTTTTCCTATAAAGTTCTTCTTTAATAGTTTTCCTTTCTTAGAAGGTTCAACGAAAGTCAGTACAGGATTGTCATCCAAATTCTGAATTAATTCAAGGTGAAATATGAAAATTGCATTCGATTAAAAAACTAAATTATGTTTAAAAGAATTAAAAGTATGGTTTATTAAAGAATAAATTTTTTATTCATTTTATATCCTTACATTTTGGATAAGAGTTGAAATGAGAGAGCTTTCAAATTCTTAATGTGTCAAATTCTCCACCGTAAGTGCAACATCTTGAAGAAAGCATGAAAATACCATGAAATTTACAACTTGCTTTAGCGGATGTGAGCTATGCAAATGATTAGAATTTCAGCGCAGACGCACATCACGCACGACTGTGGCGTCACTGAAAAGCGCTTTTGAAGGTTTAGAAAATTTGATGATTTCAAGTTTGGCGATTGTGTTTTTCTTGTGGTTTTTTCAAAGAAAAAAATCAATTATGCCTCGTAGCGATTATTATTTTTTATCAAATATCCGAGTAGAGGAAAATTGTTGCCTATCGATATTGTGGATTATCTTTCGGAAAAATTAGTAGTCGTGTTGGGGAAATTAAACAAGTGTTATATAGATATGTGATCTTTGGATGCATTAGGATATGATGATCTGCCTTAGTACACCACTTCAGGTGATGGCAGGCAAATTGTGCGTAAGGCAGTGACGGATCGCTAAGCCACATCAGAATCATAGCACAGCACATTCAGTCTGTAACGCATCATCCAGTGTCTGCGCGTACGTTTCGACGTCGTTTACAGCAGAGTAGTTGGTCCGCAAGACGTCCATTGTTTCGTCTACTCATGTTAACTTCAGGGTCCACCCACAGCGATATTTCAACAGGATAATTCTCTACCACACGTGGCACGTATTGTCCAACGGTTCTTCGTCAATCGCTAGATTGAATTGCTTCCCTGTCTTGCTCGCTCTCCATATCCTTCGCCGATAGAAAACATGTGATAAATGGTTGCTGAATGATTCACCCAGATTTTAACTCCAACTGCCACAT
Source organism: Latrodectus elegans (assembly GCA_030067965.1). Taxonomy (NCBI): domain Eukaryota; kingdom Metazoa; phylum Arthropoda; class Arachnida; order Araneae; family Theridiidae; genus Latrodectus; species Latrodectus elegans. The sequence goes on from CM057813.1 coordinate 34,234,417, forward strand.
CAGATCACTTTTGACAGGTTGTCAAAGTTGCTTGGTCTGTTGTACCCCAAGAACACATCCAAGGTCTCTTTGAATCAATGTAGAAGCGTGTAGCAGAGGTGATCTCCAACAATGAAAGCTACTCTGACTACTGATTTTGGCAGTAAACATACATCGCAGAAGTCTATACACTTAATCATTTGACAATTAGTCTCTCTCTTTTCTCTCTCTCTCTCTCTTCTCTCTCTCTCTTCTCTCTTCTCTCTCTCTCTTCTCTCTTCTCTCTCTCTCTTCTCTCTCTCTCTTCTCTCTCTTTTCTCTCTCTTCTCTCCCTCTCTTCTCTCTCTCTTCTCTCTCTCTCTCCTCTCTCTCTCTCAAAATCTTATCAACAAAATAAATTTTGCTGTGATATTTCTTGTCTTTCTTGGTGTTGCAATTGAAGTGGCCAGCAATTTCTTTAAAAAAAATTGCTCTTCACTATTTTCTCTTGCAAATAGTTTGAAAGAAATCTTAAGAAATGTTATAAATACAAAGACGGGGTCAAGTTTTGTGTGAAGGAAGTATGAGCAAAATCGTCATGACCGAGTAACTATTGTTGAAAAAAATAAACAGTACCAAAGAAAGGAAACAAAAATGTAAATAATTGCAATTTATGATCTCTCTCAAGATACATCTATGATAAGAATTAAGCTAACTTCTTACAACATTAAAATAGTCCTAACAATTGAATACAAACTATAAAATTATCTAGTAATAAAAAATTTGTATCTTGGCAAAAAATAAAGTTTCTTTTCTATAAATTAAGACTATATATTAAGATGCTTGAATTATGAAAGTGTTATGAAAATCCTAAAATTAGAAAGATCATAAAATATATGCTCCCAAAAAAAATACAAACATAATAGAAAAAATTTTAAACTCCACAGTTTTCTGACTTGGACAAATTTCCATTCTCAATATTTCAGGACTATATTTCAACTCTATATGTTACTGCAGTAGCTGTAACAGAATTTTAAATTTACCTTTTATTTAGCAATTCTAGTGCTCCTTGATATTTGTGTATAGTTCTATTTGATTTGGAATAACAATTCCATTAAACTCTTTTTTTTATTTATTTATTTAATCCTCATCATATTTAATCCTCACTAAGAAATATAAAAAACCTTAATCTCATTATAATGAATAGTCTGCAATAAAACACGTCCAAAATTTAAAGTCTACTGGTTTCACAGAATTAAAGGACAATTTATGCAATGTAAGTCGCGCGCGCTATCGTAGATATCAAAAAATATTATACACAGTCACTATATTTCAGTAAAAAAGATTTATAAAAATGTTTATTATGTAAGAGAATCCTAAAACAATATAATAATTAAGAAATCAATATTAAAAAAAATTTCTGACTATTATAGTATGTGCTCAAAATAAATTTTAATTATATTTTTCTTAAATTATATTGTCTTCTCATTTCAGAGTACAGGAGTTAGAATATCAATAATATTTATTTCTTTGTCCTTGGTAATGCTTAATATTACTGTGTAAATAATGTTGTCAAATAGGTATCCACAAAACTGATAAGACCATGGAACTGATAAGCAGGAATGCAAAGACTCATAATATATTTGACACTTGGTTGGCAAAGCGGAGAATTCTATCATATAGAACCAGTTGCTTTATTATAAAGAAAAAGAATATTCCGGAATATCATTCCAGTATTATAAATAGAATGTAAAAGTAAAACACTGAATGTAAACGACTATACAACCAGCTTCGAAAACGAAAAACAAAATTAAATATTTTAAACACCCACAACATCCATACTGGAATTTGAAATCATATTCTCTAGAAGTCCGGAATTTTACCCCATAAGTTCAAGTTAAAGTTAATCTGGGAAGATTTTGGACTGTACTTTTGGTTAACAGGGATTATTCCACTATCAAAGGGGGGATTTCTCAAAGACAAAAATCCCAATTTATTAATAATTTGAGACATCATTAAAAGTAGGATTTAGAACTAGAGTCAATAATCCAGAATATGCTATAATCTAAAAAAGTAAGTAAATTATTCAAGAGTCTATTTAAAATTTAAATGTTTTTTCATTAAACACGTAAATAAAATTGTATTAAGTTCTGCTAAGTTTTTCTTTTTTTCTCTCTTTCTCTTCTAATACATATGTTAATATTTATAACTTCAATATTTAATATAATTTCCTTTCAATGGTCGGGGTATATAGGGATGTATTGTCCGCCTATACCCAAGGAACCGGCCAGAAACAGCGACCTCTTAGCCACCGAGGCGTTGTCCCGGGTGCTCCACATCGCACCCTCACACATGCCATAGGGACCCATTTATAGGATAGGCATCATTCACACCTCATTCACACACAAGGAAAGAACAAAGACAGGATAGAGAGAGAGAAAGTACATCCATATCTGAACCGGGGTTCGAACCCAGGACCTCCCTATCGGTAGTCAAACACGCTGACCACTAGACTACTAGGCATATTTAATGTAATATTGATAGTATGAAACACGTTACTTTATTGTTTTAGTGCTTATATATATTTATTGTTGCTCATCATTTTTTTTCCACTTATAATTACATATTCTTATTATTTTCCTTGTCTTTATTGAGATAATTTATCTAGAGAAATAAATTTGAAATATGATCAACCGCATTTCTTTATTGCATTAAATTGTTGTCTTTTATTTTCAGCATTTATTGTTAAATTATTGATGAAATGGGGGAATATTGCCTTTCTTTTTAACATGTGTCGTTTTCTATTTCACTTGGTATATATTTTAGATTTCTATATTTCCTACCACACCCGCATTTTGTCACTGAAAATAACCCTAAATATTTGTATTTATCTTGTGCCATAATTTGACTAGATAATTTATCCTCATATTTTATATTATAACTTGATACGATATGCCTGTCTTTCGATTTTTGTGTGCTAAGGCTTTTTTTACCCTAACTTGGTCATATATTTGAAATGAGAGTTTTCAATCACGTCACTTCGATACTTTTAAAATAAGAAAATAAGTTTGTCCCTTAACCCTTTCTATTTGAAACTTCATTTATATGCGCACATACGATCCTATTAACCTAACTTATTTCCAATCATTTTTCATATCTCATTGCAAAGGACTTTGAATTTTAAAACATTTTTCAATGCCTATGGCATAACATGCTTTCTTTGAAGATGACGAATGAATTTCACAGTTTGATTTCACTTTAATCTAAATTCTAGACATGATATTTTTGTTTTGTATGTTGTTTATTTCATATTTATACTTTATATCTTATTTGTATCATATTTGTGTTTTATATCTTAAAACTGCATTTCTCTTTTTCGTTTTTTAACTATACTTCAATTATTTTTTAAATGTTTGTTATTATCTTATGTTTATCAGTTTGAGATAATTTTCTTAAAACCACTTTAAAATTTTTCGTTTGAATCATTTTTCTTTTAATGCGAAATTCTTTTCCATTTTGAATACATTCTATCAATATATATATAAATTCATTTTTCCCTTTTTCATTTAAATTCCATCTGATTTTTATATAATCTATTTTGATAAAATAAAATAATCTCTCTCATTCCTTTTGTTTATATATCCAATACTATGCTTCTTGTTTTTTAACTATTCTAAATTATATAAAAAGGTTTATTAATGTTAAGTCTCTTCTGACCTTAATTGATTTTTTTCCTTTATTTTCTTTCTTTTTTTTATCCATAAACTTTCAAATAAATTGTTCTTTTCTCAAGTGTTCCAACATTTTATAGGGTTTCCATTCTCTTTGCCTTCAGGGTTTAGTGCCACAAATTTTAAATATAAAAATTGAATCGAATAAAATGTACATGACCTTATGTTATATGCTATAATTATTATTATTCCATATGAAAGTTTTTACTTTTACATTTTATTTTATTACTTGTTATATTACTTTTGGTATGATCTATAACGCGAACTTATTTTCCTTTCCTATAATAAATATCATTTTTTTTTCATATATTAAAATAACAAACACATTTTTCATGTTGATTTTTATTAAAATATCAAAATTTCTTCTTTTAATCATTCAATGGAAAGAAACATTTTCTAAATTATGTGTGGACGTTGGCTTACATTTCAATTAAAGGCGAAATTATATTAAAGAAACCGAGTATTTAATTGTGAAAATTGAAAGTAACATTTTATCTTTATAATCTTAGTTTTATTTCATTCAAGTTTCATGAAAATGGGTTATTTGTAACTCAAAGTAATTATTATGGCATTGAAAAGTTTCAAGCCACAGATATTTTCTTTCAGCTTTCATGCTGGAAAATTATACTATTCAAATCATTTTTATACTTTTCATAAAATACCTTCCATTTTGATCCTTGTTTATTTATTCAAGATTGCGATATTTTCTCTGGAATTTTTAGTTACTTTTACATGATTTTATTCTGTTACTGTTGTTTTTAGAAAAAAAATAAAATTATAAAATATTAAGATTTTAAAAAAAATTCTTGTAAGAATTCTTTTTAGAATGCCTTGTTAGATAAAAAAAAAAAAGTTTTAATTGTTAAAATAAGACATATATGCTAGGACTGCCAAAGTAGAATGTTGCAAAGTAATATACTCACTCTTTCTGACATAATAAAAAAAAAAAAATTGACTGTAAAATGGTAAAATGTTGCAAAAAATTAAAAGGTTATACGATTACATTTATGCACGTAAAAGACAGTTTTTGAGGAAATCGAAAGATTTAATCTATGAACAATATGCAATAAAGAAAATTAATTTTCTCCTAAGCAAACATTTTATTCGAAGCTCTCACAGTCACAATTACTTAAACTTGAAGCTTTTTCCCAGGATAAAAATACTGATATATTTTCTATGATACAAAAAGAATACAGAGCAGTTTTCGGAGCTGAGGATCCCAGGTGTTTCGTCAATTCCTTGCTTCACATTCAACTGACTGCTTATTTGATGTCAATATTTATACCCCTTCGGTTAAATCTCCAGAAGCTTCTGGAATATTCCAATAGTAAGTCTATGGTAACACCTCTTCTTTTGCTCCTATCAACTCAAAATTACCAGAATGTTTATTATGTTTTATCGTCAAAAATTATAGCCAAATCGCCTTTTATATTAGATTTACTTTTCAGTTCTAATCACTAATATTTTCACGAAATTAGCGTTTTTTAGACAATAATTCCTCATACACTAACAAGAACATACATCCCCCATAATATCTCAGATAGCTTGCTTTGGAGACTATCGATGCAATCCCTTATGATGCATTACAGATTGCAAATCTATACTGACGGCAGCATAGATGAAGGTGTTACTTCGAGGGTGGATTTTTTGTTAAAAAAACCACTATCATTCAGCCTTTATCTGAATGGTAGAGGCATGGGGACCAAACAGCTATGAACATCGTCCAGCTTTTCAATCGCTTGATTGCCAATGTTACGATCATGTTTCAGGGTGTTCCATCGCCTATGGATGTACATGGAAAGTAAATTACTGATGGTCTTGTCCGAGACGCCATCCGTAAGGATACTGCTCATGGTGACTGACTTACTTTTTCAGAGATCATTACCCAGGTCAAGCAAGATATCTGTTCTTCTTGGAGAAGAGTCCCCGTGCATAACTGGTGTGCGGAAAATTGCCCTGGTGTTGTTCTAATTGAGATTGGTAACAAAAACACTCAGACAACTCTCGCGTGATTCCGAAGTGGACACACTCGTGTACAACGTCCGTCATGTAATGAGCCACAAAGTTTATCCCCTATGTACAAAATGAAATGCGACTCAAGCTGCTCCTGCCAATATTTTGGCTTGCATCTGTTTAAATAAAAGCCAGCTGTTATCGAGTTCTGAGGCTGTGCTCCATTGTTTGAAGGCATTTGGACTCATGGACCTGGTTTGATATTACAATCTAACAGGAGATATAAGCCACAGTAACAGACAATAATTCCGCAAACTAAATTATAATAGGAAACAAAAACAAAAAATTAAACAGAACTATAAAACATTCATGCGACATAGTTATATTACTTTACACAGACAACTGGTCATAAGGTTTGCAGTTATTAATTAAAACATCTTCTTGTGCTAGAAATAAAATTACTTGTCTCGAGGATTGATTGAAACTCAGATTCATGCCTCTCAGTTCCTGTGATGTCTTACAATGGCGGGAAATGAACAGTGTAGTTCTAGTTACACACCTTGGACTATTTAAATGATATACATTAACCGAGATCCAAAAGTGCTCAAGATAACTCTGACTACATCTGTAACTTCCGAAGTATAGAAGAGTTGATCCAGGACAACGAAATGTTTTCTGAAAAACTTTGCTAGTATGACAAGGCAATCAAAAATATGGTTGGGTGAGAGCTCAGTATCAATGTAGTGAGAACAACTCCTGAAGTTTCGATGGCTATCGGGAGATATTTTCATTTCTTTGAGGTATTTAGTCTTCAATCTGACTATTGTTGAAATAATTTTATTAATTTTATTTATTAATGATATTCCATTAAAAAATATAATTAACTAAGGATTCAAACAGCAATATTTATTTTCATTTTTTATTCGTATACATTAATTAATTTAACTATACTAAAATACTTTCAGTGGAATCTTATGTAAACTTTTATCACTGAAAATGTATAAAAATTGTCTCATTCAATTCCTGTGGGGAAGAAATTTCACTGGAAAAAGCCAAAATTATTCTGTTTTGGGAATAGAGGAATCATTTAATATCTCTGGATTTGTATTTCCTCGTCTTAATATAAAATTACAAGCACACATTTCTTCAGTGTACTGTTGAGTATTTAAATTACGCTATTTTAAATAACATTTTAGTAAAATTTGCTGTATATCTCAATTTTAAATCACTGAATTAACTTCTGGAAAAACATGACTTACATTGACGATTCCAAATCTTCATTAATGCAGAGAAAAGTGATGGGCGAAAGAATCTAAAATGAATTCAAAATATTTTTTTAAGACCAGTAATAATTGTTACAGTTCCATACTGTTTTTTTTCATGTAATTAATTGATGTAATAATTGATATGGAATGAATGTAAGTTGAGATCAGTTGTGAATCTTGTTAAGTATTATGAGAATTGGTTAGAATGAACTAATTCTACTCTACAAAAAACTTTCAAACAATGATAAAATTCAATGCAAACCTGCAGACCTTTTCAATTGACCTTTAGTAGTTTGTTTAGTCTAAGCCATACTAATCTGTAGTTATGTAACAAAGATTTCAGATAATATGAATTTCCTTTTACTTTATTGTATATACGTATTTTTTCTCGAAAGTTCTGCGTTAAAATGTATTTTTTAACTGTTTTGATTAAAATAAATAACTTAATTAAAATATACAAAATTAATTTTTTTCATGGCAATGATTTATAAAATATGAAAAAGCGATACTGTATTACATTAACTTTATACTCAAATGTACAAATATATTCGAAATAAAAAGTAAATGATTACGTAAACATTTTTAACCAATAATATGGAAGAAATTAATAATTTTCATGTCAAGAATAATTATTTTCTCTATTAATAAAAACTGATTTAAATTTCACATTTAAAATATTTTTTTAAACTAATGTTATTGGAATACACTCGACTATAATTTGTTGAACTATTTTCTGTTGTCTTTAATATAAAAATTCCTTTTTATTCCTTATTTTTTATCAGAATATATTAACCGTCCCAAAAGCAATAAAGTTTTGTAGGAAATATTTTTCGAAACAATTTTTATCTATAGTAAAGATAATTTTCCCCTTTCAGCCAACTAAAATTATTTTGTGTCCATTTTTTTAATAATCTAACAACAAAATGTTATAGAATTATTTAGTGCATATAACATAAATATAAAAAGTTTTCATTGTTTAGTTTTGCTGAGGAAAAAGCAATTAAGCATTTTATGAACTGGTTATCGTTTCAAAAAAAATTATCTTGCTTCGAGTAATTAGAGAAGTTAATGCTTCCCAAATGATTTATAAGCTTACAACATTATAAGATTATTTTTTAATATAGGAAATGATAATTGTTATTTATCAGTTCATAATAACAGCTTTGAGATATTTGTTTTTCAAAAACATAATGATTTCCCAGATGTTTTTTTCATATTTTTTCGCAATATAAAGCGTTTTATACTTCTTTTGGGACACTCAAAATCAACGAGTGATTATGACTGTCATAATATTTTGAAACTAACTGCTTGATAAATGTTTATGCAATAAAGGTGAGAGATTAATTTTTTCTTCGAAAATTAATTTCTTCTATAAATAAATGTATATTTGCTGTAAAACAATTACTGATTTTTATAAAAAATTAATTTTTTTTAAATGACAAAGCAATTGTATATTTTTCAAAGAATTAATCACTGAATTTTAAACAAAGACTTTTTTCATAACTTTGATTAACGCAGCGAATAAAGCAATAAATAGTGTAATTAAATTTTAAAGGCTGATACTAGAAATTGTGTTTTTCACTTGTTTAGCTGAAAAATATTAATTCATACTTGAGAGTTTCTCATTAAGAAACTCTTCATTAAATTTAAAAATACTTTTATATGTTGTGAATTAATCTTCACTGTATTCATGAATTCAATGGAAAAGGAAAACATTGTTCCATTATTTAGGAATGAAGCAAATTGAAAATAGATCAAATGATACCTTTTGTGCTATTCTATAAATGTAGCATAGAGTAAGCATTATTATTTTGTCCCCGGAACTGGAATGATATTTTAATTTGGATAAATGATCAATGTATTTCTGAATTATTCCTTTCATCATAAGTGATTCCTTTTCATTAAAATAGTTTCATATTAGCACTCAGAATAGAGTAGACGAAGAATTCTTAATGAAGAATTTATCTTCATTAAGAATATAGCACATCAAAATTTTAACTTAATAACGAGCAAAAATATATTTTAGTACATTAAAAAAAAATACTTCTTAATCTAAAAAACGAAATTCATAAAATTTTCACAGCTGTAGATAGTTTCTGAAAAAAAGCGCTGGAATCATAACTTCACACAATTAACTATTCATATTTTATATATGAGTAGTACATTTACTGGAATGAATAATACAATCCATAATCAGAATCAATGAATCAAATATTAGAACATTTACCAAATCTTATTCACCAAAAATCATTAAATTTTGAATAGCCAAAATTTTCACAATCTATTCCAGTTGAACTTTGTATTTAACCCAATACATACTCGCTTAAAAATTGAAACATATTCCTTATATTAACAGTTTATATTTCACTTTTATAAAGAGTGGTATTTGAGATGATACTTTAGAAATATAGTGGAAATGAATACAACAGTTGAAATGTCAGAAATTTCACCACAAAATGATTTTCAACTTAATAATTTTCAACAGAATATCTACCAAATTTTTCTCTTTAATTTGGATCAGTTAAATTTACGTATTCTAAAATTTAACTCAAGAAAGAAAAGAAAACTGTATACAAATTTGAAAGTTATATTGCTAAATATAAAATTTTTGAATGCTTAGTATCCTATAATATAGTAAGCAACGTAAGAGTAACATATATTAACTATACGAAGGAAATATTTATTATTACATTTAACTGATATTATAAAGAATGTGAGAGTTCAGATTTCAAAATAATTTCTTCAATTAAAACAAAAATTTTTATCATTATCAGATTTATTTTGGATGTAATATATTTAAAAGTTTTTTAACTTAAATTTCATGTATAATTTCATGTTAACTTATAATTTTCATGTGTATCGGTGATTCCTGTTACATCATTTCATTGATTAATTATTTAGGGTTCCACTATAGAAATATAATTTTATACATGTCACAAGTTCTTTAAAAGATCTATTTAATTTTATCCTATAATTTCTGCATTGGAAAACTATATAATTTAAATTGTTTGAAGAAAAGAAAAACAAGTTATTAGTTTTTTTTTTCAAAATTTAATTTTAAAAAGGACTTATCCCATTATTTATTTTTTCAATTCATCCTTTATTCAACAAGAGTATACGAATATTTAGAGAGTTTTATTTTGAATTTATTGGTTTTCCTTCTTGCGTAAAAAAAATATTGCAAATTTGAGAGCATAACAATTTAATTTATTATTCTAAGTAACATAATAGTTGAGCCATAAATTTCTTTTATAATAATATTCCTATCTTAATTCATTTGCTTAATGAAACACCCTCTAATACTTTCAATTCCAAGCAAGAGAATATATTATAATGAGATATAATTACCATTTAAAAACTTTTTTCTTGAATCTAACTTCATTTGGGAAACATCTAGAGCTAAAGATAACATTGTTTTCATTAGTTTTTGTTTACCAGCATAAAAACCATATTTCTTTCATGTGTTGTTACTAATGACACGTGGACAAGCCAAGCTCGCTATGCCTTGACTATGCGAATTTAAGTCAATTGGAAACGTCTTTCGTTTAATCACAGCACCATAAAGGTGAAATTACGACTTTTTTGCTCTTCAAATCCTCCGATAGATGGCAGCACCAGAGGTTCCACTCTCAATTTTGGCATTAATTTGAAGGGGGAGTAAATTTCTCCAGATCATTGCACCCATTTTTTCATAAGAATATTAAATTAGGCTTCCAGAATTACACTTTCGAAACAAATTATGTCACTGAAACTGATAATTTCTATACAATATTTAAAATGTTGGAACATTTAATAAGAACCTTGATTCTGTATTAAAATTTATAAATTTTAAATTAATATGAAATTTTTCAATGAATAGAAAAACTACTAATATTTACTTAATTTTATTATAAGTTTTACTGATGATAAGTTGATTTTCAATGTTTCAGTGTATTTATCTAATATTTTTCAATATCATCAAAGCTGATAATAGTTTTAAGGACTGAATAGTATAAATTTTTAAATATGTTATACAAACATTACAACATATCTAATTATTAGGTTTTTTCTTACAAAATAACATCGTAGATATTTTCATAATTTTTTGCGTTTTATGTTAAATTTGCTTATTTATTCATGTGTAACTTTTCTCCGTGACGTCGCTGAAAATAAATTCTTTTAAAAGAGTTACAAATCTATGAGTGTGAAAAAAATTTGTCTACCAGTAGAATGAATTTTACTTTCGAAAGATCAATAAAAAATAATTAGATAAAAATAAATTATTTATATGACACACTAGATTGAAATTCCTTTGTAATGTAAATTTTATTAGTGATTAGTTTCAATTAATGTGGGTCAAGTAGCCCAAGTTTCGGCGCCTTTGCTTAGAAGCATCGCAAATGAAAGACAACATTTAATTTTTTTGAAAGTAAGAAATAATTTTATCAAAACTACTCTGATTTCTTTTCGAAACATTATTTTGTAGTATCGATATATCTTTGCATTCGAAGGAATCAAAACAATTATGCCACTCTGAAAATAATACAGAAAGAATTGTTCATATCTAGGCTTCAATAATTCCCTAGAGGTTGTTAAATCGATGATAACGTATATTATTCTTATCAACACTAACATAAAGTAATCACCATATGCTAACTTTCCTTAATGCTAGTATTAAGTCACTATTTTGATCTTTAAGCTGCAAATAATCCATGATTAGAAAATAATCTACTGTTATTAAAAATTTCTTTGACAAGAGACGAGTTGATTTTTGGCGAAATGGCATCAATAAATTTGTCGAGAGGTGGGAAGAGGTTGTAAATAGCAACAGTGAATATGTAATTGATCAACTAATTGTTATAACTATTGTTTTTTGGTTTAAATAAAAGTCTTTGGTAAAAACACTACGAACTTATTCCCAACTTAATATAATCATTGCAATTACAATTGGTTTTGACACTCATAAAAACATGAGTATCTTGTGTCCCTAAGATATTCGGAAGTTGAGTTAATTTTTTTTGAGGGATACCCTTAGAGAATTTTTAAACACTGAATATCCTTAAGAGAAAAATTTGTATTATTTTTTAAAACCATCATTAAAAAGAAAAGGTCGGGTATAGTGAAGAAACCTATAGTAGATTTACTGTGACTTAGGGTTCACCATGAAGAAGTAAATTACACACATTACTACCCCCAACCCTTCATACAAATATAAAGAACGAAATTTAAAATATATATGAATATAAGAGATTAAATTAAGTGTATATATATGTATATATATATATAAAATAAATTTAAAATAGGTTTTAAAATAAAGCTTTCTTGATTACTACGTTTGTTAAATACTATTTTAATGTTAATATTTATAGAAATATATGCGTAAAAAAAGCACAGCGAAGAAAAAGGTATTCTTAATCAGTTTTAAAATATATTTAGCAAATACTTTCGGGTATTTAAGACTTTTAACTTGCTTGTCTAAAACAGTTAAACTGAGTTCAATAAATTTTTATAAGTAAGATAGATCTATTTTTGTAAGCAAAGAAAAACTTTTATTTTATTTATTTTTTTCATTTTTCAAATCTCAGAATAGAAATTCGAATTTCAGCAAATGCTTATTTGGTGCTATTAATGAATTTTATTTCATTTAACAAAGAAAGGAAATTTTAAAACATTCTAAACTAAATAAATATTACTTGAGAAAGAAGCAATTCTGGATATTTCCTAAGTTAAATAGAATTGTATACAAAGCTTGTGAAATGTATAACCGGAGAATTAGATAACTAAACCATATTTCAGAATATACTGTAATAAATTAATAATAATTTCTTTTCTCAAAATATTTTTGAGAAAAATGTGTGATGTATATACTGTTTGTTGTTTTCTATGAATATACAAAATACTGTATTGAAGTTCTCGAGTTTTAGATCTTATGTTAAATATGATTTATTGCACTAGAACTTCAATACAACAGTGCCTGACATTTCACTTTAACGAATGGAAGTTAGAATCTCATGCTTAATACCTTCCCACGTGTGCCATTTCAAAATCATTTCCAATTGTTTTCAAATAGTTCGTTAATGATATTGACGGTGTAATTTAATTATTCTTCATAAAAGTTACTAAAATATTTCTTAGCTTGCATTAATTTTTTCCCTTTTTTTGCAATTATTATTAATATATTTCTTAAAATTCATTATTAAAATGCTTAAAATATCCTTCTTCATTTTCATTTTTAATTTCTATGAAAAGTTGTTCTTTATACTCTACGCAGATCATCTTATAATCATAACATTTATTCATCACTTGTTCTCTTTTTGGTCCAAAAATGGCTTATAACATAATAATTGGCTATGATTCATAGAAAATATTTGACTTTGAAACTCAATGCGACCATTCTAATATTCTATGTATTGTACCTTTTCCTTGAGCATTAATTTATCCGTTTTGTTTTTGTAATCATTTCTTTACTCTTAATATTCATATGCCTGTAAGTATAAGTTAATTGTAAAAGTTCAAGATACTTAATTTGCCTTTCTAAATCAAAAACCAAAAGTATGTATCAAATAAACTAATAGATAAAACGAAAATAATCAACTTAATGTAGTAAATTTTACATATGTAATTAATTGCATAAGTTTTCCATTACTCATAGTGTTATTTTAAAAAATTTTCCATTAATATGCTCTTTTGCATTTGGTTCGATAGTTGGTGGGTTCGAATCTCACCTTGGGCATGAATGTGTGTAGTGGTTCGGAATCCACTTTAAGCCGTAGGTCTCGGTCTAATTAGCCCTCGTGTTCAAAAAATGACCGTTGAGGGACAAACAAACCAAACCATTAATAAGCTTTAATGTCAATCAATAAGTCATATATTAAAATAAGTAAAATTAATTTTGAATTCCTTTCTTAGATGTTTAACCAACAATATACATTTCATTTTATTGTGTAATAAAAATTTACGACTTTTCAGTTTCTGAATTTAAAAAGTGCTTGGCTCTTGGGATATTGTTATGCATTTATTCCACTGTATTTTCTGAATGTTACTGCCTGTAATTTAATTAATTTTTTTCCAATTTAAAGAATTTCTTTTAGCATATCTGTAAACAGATGTCAAACAATTTTGGTTTCCTTATTTTTATTCCTACTTCAATATGTCTTTAATTAATCTGCCAAGTTATAAAATTTTATATATATTTAAAATGTATCATTTAATGCATCTGCACGCATTTTTATATTATTTAATTAACTTTAGTAATAAATTTATATGATTTAATGCTGTAAGAACAGTTCTTTTAACTGAAAATCTTCATTTTCATTTGTTGCGTAAATTACTCTTCTATTTAACGAAACTCAAATGTCTTAAAATAATTTCTCGATTAAATATATTTTATAAGTACTAAGATTAAAATCCTTGTAAAGGAATTATTTAATTTTTAAATTGTTCCTTTTTTAATTCTATGTATTCCCTAACAAGTTTAATAGTTATAGCTCCATTTAAGGAATGAAAAATTGTGAGACGCATATTTCAATAAATTAAGACTTCACATGTATTTATTTCTTTGTGATTTGTTAAATGGTTTTCAATGAATACAAATTTAAAACGCATTACTTTTAGGTTATTTCTTTCAATAAGAATAAATTCAACAAAAGTTATTAACAACTATAATCTTTAACTGTATCTTCTCATACATTTTTATTCCCTTATCAATACGCAATTCATTTTATTAAAGTATTTCAATCCTAATTCTTTTCTTCCTTTTAACGAAACTTTTGATGGCATTGATTAATAATTTCTTCTTAACTGGACACTTTTTAATTCCTTAGGAAATTAATTTTCAAACACATTTCTTTTTATTTAACTAGAGAATATGTTTTATTCAGAAATTATAGATAAATTTTAATTTTAAAAAGATAAAATTATAATATTTATTTATTTACATTCAATTTTGTCCCAGTTATGATTTTGATAAAAGAAAGAATTTTCAGCTGGAATAAAGAGATTTAAATTTAAATCAATGTTTCAATTTTCACTTGAAAGGAACGATTAATTAATATAAAATTATGTAATCTAGTTTTTTAACATTTTAATCTTCACTAAGAAAGAATATTTCTTTTACAATATAATATACTTAAGCTGTTAAAAATTTTTATAGTTATATTACTGTATTTATTTGTTATATTTTGATGGAAATGCTTATTCTCTTTGTTATTGCCGGATCACTCATTCATACTGTTAAACTTCAATTTTAATTTTTTGATTGAGTAACAGTTACATATTTTAATTTATTAGAGAAATTCAGAAGAAAAATAGCACAAAAACATTCAGGTTATAAAGGTAATTTAAGGTACGATATTCTACTTCCTGCTTTGCCTTAATTTTTAAAAAAACAAGATGAAGTATTTTATAAATCTAATTTAGATTTTAAATGGAATTCTTTGATGATTAAAAATAATATAGCATTTTAATAATAGAAACATAAAAAATACGAAAATAAATGTTAAAAAAAATTAACTTTTCTTTCCTTTCTAGAACTATAAACTTTACCTTAAAATGATGTGTTACTACTTACATTATTGTTTTCATAAAAATATTTAAAGACTCACTCTAATCGTCTTATCAACAATATCTCATATATATATATATATATATATATATATATATATATATATATATATATATATATATATATATATATATATATATATATTGACGAAATCAAATAAATAATTCCGCAACCACCCTATTCAACAATTGATGGTAATAAGCTGAGGAATATTACAAACAGATAACTTTAATTTTTAAATAATAATCATATTCTCTTCTGCGTAAAAAGGAAATTTTATTTTTACACATAACATTTAACATTAAAATCAATTACTGTCATAAAGTTTTGGTTAGATAATTAATTAGACGAAAAAGAAGAAAATACATAGTTGATCAATATACATTCCATATCATGTGATCAAGCATTTCTTGAAATAAAACAGAGATGATAGCGATATAATATCAAACGAACTAAAAATTATCATTTCATTGTAATCAACGGAAATGCGCTTATAATTGATTTATTAGTCAAAAAAATCAACTACATTTCGGATATGAGAAAAATGCTTTCAAATATTTTATTCGTAGCCAAACTTTGCATTATCTATTAATCCATTGTATTACAATTAATTATGCACTTGGGATATATTACGAGTATATATAAAGTAGATTGAAAAGTGAATTTAACTTATCAATGAATGTAGTTCCATATAAAAACTATTATACTAGGATGGTCCAACTTTATGACAAGTGTTAATTAATCTATCATTTAAACTGTAATTTTTACTAGAAAAAATGCTCAAATTTTCAATTATTAATAAGAAAATACTAATGCTCGAAATTGTAACTAATAAAATTACAAGATGTTATTTAAATGATTGAAATTTAACTATGACTACACTCTTGAAGTTAATATATTTATAATATCTTTTAGATAATTAAATTGTTGCTGCTTGTTTTAAATGTAATAATAAGTAATTTTTGCAGCAAGTATGAAATTATTTCATCATTTGTAGTGACATAATGACTCGTGGTAATTTCAAACATCATATTCTATAACAATTATAACTGTCGCATGGCTGTATATAGTTGCAGAGCTGTAGTCTGCGGAACTTCTTCAGCTTGGCTAAGCAAAGCAAAATTTTCGAAAAAAATATTTTCTTATTTGTATAACTTTCGTACACATAAAAGAAACATAATGTTCCCCCATGCTTTCCAGAGCCAAGTTTCTTCGATTTTTTTTTTTTTTTTTTTTTTTTTTTTTTACCAAAACATGCATGGGATGCCATTGATCATTTATTAATTTCAGTTTTAGAGCTGCAAAGGTATGCATAAGACAGAAGCAGTTACAAAAAATATCATTATTCATTTGTCAAGACGTTTCCATCGAAATGCCATTTATAACAATCAAGAAGTCCGTAGAGAAATATTTTATGCCTGTGTGAGTGCACGCGTACTTGGAACAATAACAATGCAGAAAAAAGCAAAAAATATCCCTTGCTTTATTTAATATTTATCATTATTTTCTATCCAAAAATAGATTATGTAAATAAATAATTTCATCATGATATCCGACTAATTATATTTTTAACGAAATGCATTCGAATTTCTTTAACTTAATTGTGGCAGTTGCTCCTTCATTCATATTGAAGTTTTAAAAGTACTATCCATTAATATATCTTTATTCTAAGCATTTCTTATATTTATTTACTTATTGTATATAATTTTAAGAAGGCATTTGAGTATAAAATTTTGTTATCTATTCTGCATAAATATATTTTAAGCTCTTTTATTTCAAAAATTAATAGTTTCAGGTTTTTAACTTGCTCTACATAAATATATTTAAATATAACAATTTTTAATACCTGAAAATTGATCAATGAAAATTTATAATAATTTTTCAATGTTTAAGCATGATAAAAAAAACAAATTAAATCTCTCAGTTTGAAAACACAAGAAAATCGTATCTACAGCCAAACAATTCCATTAGAAATAATTTATCAATTAACTACCATAATTGAAATTACTGTTTATATTATTGTTATCTATGTGAATGTCCTGCCAATTTTTACATAAGAAAAAATATTCCAATAGAGAATAAATATAAAAAAGACTATTAATAAACATTGACCCACAATGAAATTTTAAGAAACATTCTTGTTTGCTTATAATAATAATCTTGTTTAACCACATGTCTCTTTTCATGAGGCGAGCAGATTAACAGAATGTTACGCATCATGATATAATTAACTTTAAAGTGAGTTCAAATCAATATTAATTGATTTGTATTAATTACAAAAGCTGTAAGCCAAAATTTCAAAATTTACATAGTTTGTATTTTAAATTAACCTAAAACAAACATCCTGGTATATTTAATTTGATTCCATGCAACCTTTTTGCAGTGGAGAAGTAGAATTAATATTTTATTTTTATAGTTTACAATTGAAAGCAAAATAAAAATACACAAAGTCTTTACATTTTTACATGATAAATACCATTGTTAAATAATATATTTTCAGTATTTGTCTTATTCTAAATATTGTATAATAACATGTTAAATTAATCGAATACTTCAAATAGTTGCTTTTGAGATTTATTCGTTAACACATTTCATAAAATGTTTTAAAGAATCAATATTGTCTTATTCATAAAGTTAGTTACAAAGTGTATATTCAGTTTCTTCTTATTTCTTTGTTAAAGTCACGTGAAAGTATCGGAAAATATAGAACCCTTTCATCACAGTTAAAAGTTTCCGATATGCTTAGTTATTAACTATAAACTATTGTCTCGTTATCACGTAAAAATCAAAAATCTTCAGCTATTCCCTTTATAAGAAAGGCTTTTATTTAAGATACAATATGGCGTAAAGGTTGTGACAGAAAATGACAATATATATTAAAATGATAGTAATGCACTTTTTTAAAACTTGTTTCTTGTAATAATGGAATTTATATATGAAAATTCCCAAAAATTATGTAATATGCTATAATACATAAGCAAAGAATGTTTTGTACAATAGTTAGAATGAAGAAAATCTTATATCACCATTCATATTTTTTCCTCGAAATTCAAATTAAAGTAGACCAATGTGAATAGAAGTTTGACAATTACTTGCTGTCATATTCCCCTTTCGTCTGCGAAAAATTCTTATGGAAAGATATTGTGTATCAATTTTTGTGTGATGAAATATGAATAACGGTACAAGATTATAACCAGTGGTGAAATTATCATTGAAATTGTGGGTGTAATTTTAACAAATTTTTGAAAAAAGTATGCGAAGGCATTGATATTAACAACCAATGTTTTGCATATTATTTTTTTTCATTATTACGTAAAATTTTTTCATTATTACGTATTTATTTTATAATATATATGATTATATTTAAATAACTAATGATTTTAAAATTCATCGGTTATTTTTTTTTTCTGAATAAGGTTTTTGTTTACATATGATAATTCTAAATGGAAAAATGTTTTGGACGTTAAAATTGACACCAACTATAATTTTATCCTCTGTATGCTGAAACTTTTTAAACCAAACAACTTTTTTCAAATTTTTAATGTGTTTAATCACAATGATGCTAAACATTTAATGAAACAATTTACAACTAAACTGCGAATGTAATAAGCAATCAGATAGCTTCATGTCAGAAAAATAAATTTTCATTTATTAAGTATTTTTTATATATCCATTGATAAATTTCTGATAGACATTGAGAAATAAAAAATTCAAAATATTTTAAGATCCCATCTCAGACAAAGCAATTTCTTAGTTACCTATTAAAATGAAACAAAAGATATATTTCTTTTATCAAAAACCATTATCTTCAAAATGGCTGTGTTTTATGTTTTTATGGGGGGAGGGAGTTATATATTTCGTTTACAGAATGGTCACTTGAAAAGATTCGGAAAAATACATTGGTAGTTGTTATTACCACTTTGAACAAATATAGGGCTTTAGAATCCTAAAATTTTTGAATGCTTCAAATAATGTAAAAGTTTTCTAGAAATTGCCACTTAGAAGATATCTGTGTCAGATTGTCACCAGAAATTGCTTTTGAAAGTAAGACAAATCTTATTAATGGAAGAGTTTCGATTGTAGTATTGTTTGAACAAACTTTTTATTATTGCTGTCGAAAAAAATTTAAGTAAGAAAATAATTTTTTGAAATCACATATTTTAAGAAATTCAAAATTTTCCCAATTTGTTTTGGAAATGATTCTTCATAAGAATAAAAGTGAGATCTTTTATATAATATATATTTAATAATTGTATTTAAATTTCAATGGAGTTTTTCCACGTTAATATTACAAATTTCAAAATAAATACACTGATAGAAAAATTTTATTATAATAATATACAGTGCTTTAGAAAAGGAAACTGTAATAAATTAAATTAAAAATACATGCACAAATTTTTGTGGGTAATTTCATACTTAAATTTAATAACAATTATTATATAATATACATTTTGTAAAAATATTAAAATATTAATTTAATAAAAATATAATTGTTTAGAGCGGAGCAAAAAATAGCTTACATAAGCGATGGAACACCATTAGATATGCAACAAAAATCATCTGAAATAAGAAATAAAAATATTTTTTGGGTGTTTTATTTTTTTTACTCAAAAGCAATTGGCAATATATAAAATCGTCTGCAGTATTTCTCTCCAGATTCTTTAAATATATATATATATATATATATATATATATATATATATATATATATATATATATATATATATATATATATATATATATATATATATATATATATATATATATATATATATATATATATATATATATGTATATATATATATATGTATATATATATATATAAATATATATAGATATAGATATCATTGAAGTAAAAATCTTAGATTTTGATTCTTTTCAAAGTTATGCGATTTTCTTTTATCAATTCTGATCATTTTAACCTTTTTCTTATCTCATGCATTATTTTCATTCAATTTCCCTATATTAGGATCTAAGAACGAAATAAATGAAGCACAATTTACCACACTTTGCTTTCAAATATTTGATAATGAGCAGTCAATGTATGCTGCCTCTTCATTTTTGAAAAAGAAAATAATAACAATGACTCATTGATGTTCAAAACGGTCAGTAATAATTCTTGCCAATGATGTCTTTTTAGGATATTTTACAGTTTTTTATTTATAAATTGTATTTCTTTACTAAGATAAAAAATAAATTTAAACTTAAAGAAAATAAATTCCTGCGCTTTCACAAGAAAAGAGAGTATTAATGTAATGAACTAACATCAAATAAATTTCGTGTTCAATATAAATTGCTGTTTATCATTCAGTGCTCTCTTTTATGTAAATTCCTATTTATATACATTTACATAAATCACCAAAAGAAAATAAATAGCTTAACTTAACAAAAATAAGTATAGAAGCTACATCTTTTTGTAATACTTTTTTCTTCTTACAATCATAATTAGACAATTATGATTATAATGAAAACCTCTTTAGCAACTGCATGATTGCAAGCGTCCTCAAATAGTAGGAATGGTGAAGGCAATTCTCATTGCTGATTATGTAATTCTTACTTGATTTGTAGTAACACTCTGTCTTTCATGTGCTTTTTAAAAACGTTTTAAAACAACAGTTTGTATAAGAAATTTATACCAAAATGTTGTTACTTGTGACACTTGGACAAGCCAAGCTCACTTTGAATTGGCTACACGAATTTAAATCAATTGGGAGCGTCTTTCGTTTAATCAGAGTAACATAAAGGTGAAAGTACAACTTTTTGCTCTTCAAATCCTCCAATAGATGACAGTACCAGATGATCTACTCTCTCAAAATTGACATTGATGTAAGGTGGAAGGAAATTTTCTCCCCCTCCAGACCATTGTATCCATGGTAACTGCTCAACGACAGACCATAGATTTAACGAATACGTATACCGCATGAACTCAATGGGTCTTTGGCGTCATTGAGAATCAAACCCTGCCCTACCGGATGGAAGGCCGATGCCTTAACCACTAGGCTACCATGGCTATATCAAAATAAATATCGATACTTGCATATCAGCAGTTTAGAAGCTACATCTTCTTGCAATACTTTCTTACTCCTTATGTATCTCGGATAAAAGCAATTATGATCAGTTTAACTTTAAAAATATGCTTTTTAAGATCGTCACTTTCAATAAAACGCCTACAGACATGTCATATCTGATATGCATTGCTGACAGAAGACTAACATCATATGGTTATTAAAAATATGAATTTTATATTGAAGAAAACACCCATAAGATCCACGTTAAAACAATGATCTGCTGGATCATTCATCCTTTGACTTGCAAGAAACATTACTTAATTAATTCTAGTATGATTATACAAAATAACTCTTGACGAAAGTATATCGAACTCTATCCTTCTAGCACACAACACACATTACCTATTTAAAATTATGTTTATAATTTTCTGCTTCCAAATGTGTTAAATTATTTGGTTAAATTATTCTTTTACTACAAAAGTTATATAAAATTTTATTTATTTCTTAGTGATCATACAAATTTTTTCTACTTTTTTCAATGTAAATAGTTTTTTAACTATTAAAAATAATTGTTTTAATATCTTTTCTTAGTACTACAGAGTTTTGCTACATAAAAAATTGGATGTATTGCCTTTTGAATTAAACAAATAAAATAATATTTGCTTAATTTAAAAAAGGCATTGTGTATATAATTATTTTAAGTGTATTTGTATAAACATTTTAACTTATTTTCAATTTTGGCAAATGTAGCTATCCGATACATTAGTTGTGTATTTACTAAATTTGGAAAAGAAAAGCAAATGAACCTTATCCTCCTCCATGAATTCTCCATTAAATAAAAACTGCTTGGGTTTGGAAAACGAAACATTTAAACTGTTTGGATAACAGTTAAGACATGAAACTGATATTGTCATGTATTGTAATGAATATTGTTCTTCTCTTTTTATATTTAGAATCTTTCAAATTTAATTTTCTTCCTGACTTTTAAGCTTCTTACTTGAACAATTTTCATGAAACAATGATAGTTTTAAATAAATAGATAGTTTGATGGATGAAAAATACGTTTCTATATTCTGAAAGAATAAAATACAATTCAAAAAGCGAATATTCTAAATATATTTTATTAATATTACAAAGTAACTAAAGTGGATATTTTGAGAATACTTAATGTGTTTATTTTTCAAGTGTGATTTTGATGAAGAAAGTTGAAATCGTTGTGAATTGAAAATTAGTAAATATTCATATAAATCAAAAACGAATACTAGAAAGTATCAATTAAAAAAGAACACTGCATTTACATGCTCAATATGATTAGAAAATGAGTGTATGAAATTAAGAAAAATAAAAGAATTTCTTTAAATCTGACAAGCATTTTAGAGAAGCATTTATCTAAAGAAAATAATACTTTTCTGATTTCTCAATTTTCTCCTTCTTAAATGTTTTTATACAATAGCATTTATTGCGTTTTCAATCCTTTCTATATAGGTTTCCCTGGATAGTATATAACTATCAGTATGTTTCTTTGTTAATTTATAATTAATATTAAGTTAATAAGAATCAGTTCACGTGTTATCAGATTCCTTTAACAATTCATTTTTTTCCTTAAGAACTTGTAAGCAAATGTTGCTTCCACAGATATAATTATGTGAGTCATAAAATAATATAATCAATTGTTTCGAACCATGGATGCGTGAAAGGTTCGACGGTTAAATAACAATACTTGAAAATTAACTAATCAGCGAAAAAAACTGGACGAAATATCACAAACGCCAAAGGGAATTCATCTCTCCTCAGTGATTTTGGCAAGGAGTTTATTCCA
This sequence comes from Latrodectus elegans, assembly GCA_030067965.1. Lineage (NCBI taxonomy): Eukaryota > Metazoa > Arthropoda > Arachnida > Araneae > Theridiidae > Latrodectus > Latrodectus elegans. Next base: position 34,257,693 of record CM057813.1, read on the forward strand.
ATATTTGTATTTCCATTTCAGTGAACATGAGCATGTACTAATAATTTAGACTTCGGTAATTCAGTTTATGTTGATGAAACAAAATTAGGTATGAGGGTATTATTGGAAATTATTTTTTGTTTTGTTTAACAAAATATTCTCGAAAGTACTAACCTTAAAAAAATTTTACTTCATCAACAAATTACATAAAATTTTGTTTATCTTATACTTGTAAATCAATTTTTTTTTTTTTTTTTTTTTTTTTTTTTTTTTTTTTTTATCGACGCTCAAAAATTATGAAATAAATATTTTGTCAACATTATTTTTTTGGCTTCGAACATCGAAAATAGTAAATGAATATAACGTTTTCATAATTACGCCGAATAAATTCGAGAAAAACTCCACAGTAAACAATAATAAAATATCGAGACTGTTTAAAGTATTTAACCGAGTTAACCAGACTTTATGTAAAGTTTATGCAAATTTGTATTAAAAAAAGTATTTAATGTTAAAATTTTAGTTTTCCATTTATTTATAATAACTTTACATAATATATAAATAGCTACATATTGCATAAAATACGAAAATAAATCTATAAATATTTGATTCACAAGCATAAAATTAGTGAATATTTTCCAAGTATAATTAATTTTAATCCGTATAATGAAAAAAATAAAAATATTTCTGTGATATAGTTTTGCACTAACAGTAATAATATTTACATTTGACTGACATAATAAATGTGACAAATAGATTAAAACGTCAAAATATTCATTAAATTTCTTAAATATGGATTAACTTTTTAACGCACAATAATTTAATAAAAATTAAAATAGCTTTAACATTTTACGTGCATAATATTATTATCATCATACATTTTTTATTTATTTTTATACGGTAGTATTATTAGAATGATGTTATATTGACTATGTACACACACAAGATACTTCGTTCTTTTTATCAAGATAAATTTGGTGTTTATAACGATAATTAATCATAATTATGCTCCACACTTAATCTAAGCATATAGCTGAATGGTTAGTTCTTTAGCTCAACAATTCAGGATTTGATTTCTATATTAGGGTGTAAATGCTCTAGATTAAAGATATCCAACTCAATTTTGCAGAGGAATGTATATTAAATTTGGAATGTGTAGACGGGCCGGATTCAAATAAAGAAAAATTATTGAATTATTATAACATTTTATTTATTCAATTATATAGTATATAATATACGATTGTTAAAAAACAAATCAAAGTTATAAATGAGGGTAATTATTTTGAATAATTATTTTAAATTAAGAGATGTCAGGTGTCTGGATTTCGAGGATCCAAATACCTGACTTCTCTTGATTTTGACATGCTCAGTGATGTTATGTATCTTATTCGTTGTATCAATTTTAAGAATTAATTGGAGTTGTTCATTCGTAAGTCTTGTGTGATGTTTGTTCTTATTTATTCTCATGACAAAATACATCTGTTCACATAAATAGATGCTACCAAACATGCACAGAATTCATGCTGCACGCTTTTTTAATTCAGGATATTTATCCAAATTCTTGAAATATTATGTATAAAATGTAACAGTGTTTATCTCTATTTCAAAATACTGTCCGATTGAAGATCTATCAACTCCATTTGCAAATGAACTGGAGCCTGTAAAGCTTCAAAATTGAATGGATTGTTGAAAATTGGGAATTTCATTTCATTTATTTCGTGAAAGTCTTCAAAACGATTGTTGAATTCCGGGATCAAATCTTGCAGAAGTTGAGAATATTGATCCAATTTTTTTTATAGTTAGCTGTGCAAAATAATTTTAAATGAAGGAAATGATCCAAAGTTTAATTTTTTACCTGATTTTACCACTGCCTCAACTTTGTTTCAAAGTCTTGAATACAGAATACATTTGAGTGATAATCAGATTTTTACCCTATAATTTTACATTCAGATTAATCAGGTGTTTATTCATATCTTCCAAATAAACACAATCAACCCACCAGCCATTGCTATGATCAATTGGGGTGTTTTTTTCTACTATGATAGCTTGAATAGAGTCACGTAATGCAAAAAATCTTTCTGAAACTATTCCTCGACTGAGCCAACCAACTTCTGTGAAATAAGTGACATCAGAAAACTTTTCATCCATATCTTGTAGAAACTTCCTGAACTGTTGGTGATTTAGCCTCTGATCCTTATAAAATTTACTATTTTAATTGTAAGGTGCCTGACATGATCAATTTTTAAATGTTTGGATGCCTATGGTTCCTGATGAATTATACAGCGAAATCCCACAATATTCCCTGGCATTTTCTGTTTTAATCTTGTTACAACGCCTGAATGCTTGCCAGTCATATCAGGAGCACCATTCGTAGTTGTTCTGCTAAGTCGAAATCATATTCTGCTATCAAATGCTCAATTGCAGAATAAATATCATTTGCTGTTGTAGTACCTGTGAATTACTCGACTCAACTGACTCAAGTGCATCGACGCACTCCTTTCATATAGATAAGGAAGGTTTTAGTCTAGATTAGAAGCGCGTTGAGGATTCTATTGTTCTCAACAAAAATAATAGGGTATTTGCCCTTGTTGCTAAGAGATGACGTTATTGTCGATTTCTCTCGCTTCTCTAAGCACGCACTGCCCTAGAAATTACTTATAAATGTAGTGTGCGCATTTTACAACTTCCGTTGGGGAATAGAATGAAGTCTAAATGCTCTAAAAAACATGTTTCTTCTTTCTGTGACACATTGCGATGCCGTTCCTTATTAATACGGCCCGGGAGGGGCTGGATGCGACCCGCTGGCCGTATCTTTGACATGACTGCTTCAGATGCTTTCAGTATACACATTTTCATTCACTCTAAATCGAACAATCCTTTGAGTGCAAAATGTAATCGAAGTTTGATAAATCGGATTCGGTGTATTCGGGTATCGTTGCTTTATCAGAAGTTTGGCGATGAAATTTCATTTCTAGTAACCCTAATATTTTCAGTGTTTTAACTAGCGTACCTTTAAGGTTGCCACTTTGTTACTCACATTTTGGCAAAAATGCTTCAAAAAAGTCACTAAAAATCAAGGGGTGTAAGTTAACTTTTACCGATATATCTACCAAATAACATTTTTTTTTCTTTTTTTTTATCATTTTTATGAACACAATTTTGATTTTTCGATTAATAGTACTTATATAAGCATTATTTAGTTAAAAACTAAAAACAACCTATTAACGGCATCAAATATAGAAAAAAAATTTTTTACTTTATTTTTAATAGTATTTTATGCCGAGCTTTTTTTTTTTTTTTTTTAAATCGGAAATTGAATTTTTAATTCGTTTCTGAGAATAATCTTGTTTTACTTTTTTTTAAAGTGATTTTTATATGACTGTATTGATATTATAAGGACTAAATAAAAAAAATTTATATTTTCTAATCTAATTGATTATCTGATCTAATTACAATATGGTTAAGCCAATTTTGATTAGTTTTATGATAATATACACACACATACTTCTTTATTTTATTTTGTTTTAAGGACTAATTTTTGCTGGCTGTTTATAACTGATATTTCATTAAAAAAAACTCCATTTTCTTGATAATATATATTTTTATTACTTGGTAATATTCTTCTGATAGGTGTTTACTAGTTTGTAGTGTTAAAGCATATGATAATTATTTTTTAACCAAAAATATTCTTTTAACATGAAATACATAACATCAAATACATTTTAACATCCACCCATTAACATGAAATAAACTAATGCATGCTATTTGAAATAATACGTTTTATAAATTACATTCATCATATTTTAAATAATGCGATGTTTATTCGAAATTAATTTTCAGATATAAATTACTGTCGTCAGACATAGCTTAAAAATTTATTCTTCAGTAAGTTTTGTAGATTGGTTCCAAATTAAATTTCCAATGATTAAATTTCCTTTTAGTGAAATTTGTAAAATATGTTACAAGATTCTTTCAAATTTTTTTTTAATTAATAAAAAAACTGCATAAGAACTTTTATTCCAATTGATATTTCAGTTTGGATATTATATCATTAAAGTGATGATGTAAGAATTTATTAATGACTTCAAATACAAATGAATAAACTTTATTCAATATTAAAATGAATAAAAAGGGAGTTCAAAGTTACAGTAATTATTTTTCTCTTTTAGACGTACATAAATCTTCCTATTTAATGGATTCAATTCGTAAAATATGTTCATTAAAACATTTACTTTAAAGGTTATTTCACTTAAAGAAATGTTACTTTTAAATAGATATCGAATTGAGATTGAAACATGTATGTTTTTGGTAACTTATCCTGTGCTGTAAAAGAAATTATATCAAGTAATTATTTTAAGGAAAAAAGCGTAAGATTTAGAAAAAATACATTAGTGTTTCTTTGTTAAACTCAACCGTATATTTTTTGGTAATGTAAACACATTAAATCCTCATCTAAAACAGAAGACTATTAGTTAATTAAATTTCTTTAAAATGAGAATAATAAATTGGAATAATGAAATACAGAAAAGTAAATTTTGATAATTTATTTTATGTCATCACATTTGCGGTGTATTGAACATGATCGAAATGTTACGTTTCTCTTAAATAAACTCAATATTTTTAAATTCTACCTTTGACATAAGAAATAAATTGTAACCTAAAAAATAAATTGTTGGATATTAAATTATTTTAAAGACTGAAATGTGGATAGGATTAGAGAATACAAACATTATACATTTCGAATTTGCGTTACCAAGTTATAAGCAATTTAAAGAGAAATTGATTTAATAGCATTTATTTCAAACTATCGAAATATTTAAAATTATTATTCATTTTTATCATTCCTTATACTTTTCATCTAATTTATTTTTATTTATAACTTATTAACATGGTAAAATGGAATATATTTTTTATAACGTATTTTACAGGCTTGTTCCATGTATTTTGTTTTCTATGGAGCTGAATTAGGCACTCATCAAAATAAATGTCAAACCTTAAAAATATTTATATATAAAATCGTGCATTCAAAAATATGTTCCAATTTATATATTCTTAGTGCGATCAAAGCATTTTTTATTTGCAAAGACAATCAATGCTATCTTATGAACTACCATAAAATTTTAAAAATAAATGAAGAGTGAAAAAATTGATTATGTACTCATGAAATTATTCTGCGTATTTTTATAATTCTTAATTTTTATCCTTATTTTATAAGAATCATTCTTCCACCCTTATTCACCCTTCCACATTAACTCTGAGGACTTTTTTTTAATTTTTTTTTAATTTTTTATTTTAGAAATCTTTCAAATTGTTGTTAATAGTTTTTTTCCCCAATTAATTTTTGGTTAATGTAGAGTATACTTTCTTTTTCCTAAAAATAAACTTTAAGAATTTCACCTTTTATAAAACTTTTCTTTAAATCTTTTTTTTTTTATTTTAAATAGTTTCTCTTTCTCTCTGGCTTGAGTCCAAATTTACGATTTTCAAGTTTTATTGGGATTTCCCAGAACATCAACCTCTTAAATTGATAATTGGGGAGTATAATTCGTTTGTTTGTAGACTTAGTACAATACAATCTCTTTAACATCATTAAGCATGTTTTTATATTAAAAATATAGTTAAAATGTTTCCATACAATAATAGTACGAATACAAAGAAAACAATATTAATATTTCTTTAAAAAAATTTTTTTGTCTGAGAAAAGCAACGATGATATTTCTATTTCCCTCAAAATATAATATGCTGACCTTGGAACATGGTTGCTGGTTGGTTAGGATGATCGTTTTCGTTATTGGAAGGTAATGACTTGAAACCCAAACCAAACTGAACATCCGTCATGTCCGCTAATGGCAAATGAAGCTTATAATATATATGTGGTATGGTAAACTTCACTGATCTTCTACCAGCTCTACGAAAATTTCAAGTGATTAAATTTATCTTCTCCCATACTTTTTTGAATAATCTGCAATTGCTTTTGGGCAAGCAATTTCCTTTTTTTGGAAATCCTCTTAGATGACATCTTCATTTTCTGAATCTTTTGTATCCGAAGGTAGAGGAAAATAAAGCGTCACAGCTTCTTAAAAGCAACGTACTTTTCTGTTTCTTTTTTTTAATGCGTATATTTTAAATATTATTCAATATATAGTGAGTTACTTTTTTTTTCTTTTATTTAAAATCATTTGGAATGTCTAATAAAAATATGACATTTATAACAATACATTCTGAATTATATAATAATAATTATTATATAATATGTATATATTATTATATAATAATTATATTATTATATAATATAATTATTATATAATATATATATATATATATATATATATATATATATATATACATTAGATAAATAATGGTAAACATATATTTTATGATTTACCCTAAAATGGAATTAGTAATAAAATAGAAAACAAAGATTAATTTGTTAGTTTCCTCATTCTTGCTTAATATATGGTTTGAGAAACAAAGATAATGTTATTATTTCTGTGGTTTCAATGAATTCTAATTTAGTTAAATGCATCCTTCTGTATCATTAAAAAGGATGGGGAATGCTGGGAAAAGATAATCAGGAAATTGATCTTTTTCCGTAAGAATCTCTTCATGCGATGAAGGTAAATGTTCTTTCTATCTGGTTGATTAAGTCTTCTCTCCCAATAACACTCTTTTCGACTAATTGGTATCTGGTGGTATCAAGGATACTCTTCTAAATTAATTGAGGAATGAATCATGGAACGACAAAAAATCTGACTGGCTTGTTGGAAAATTCTGACATAAATGCAGTACGCTCTCAAAAATTTTCAAACAATAATACTATTTCAAGGAAATAAAATTAATTAAAATTATGTTTTTCTACATTGAACAGATTGTTCAAATGTAATCATAAATCTTTTAATTTAAATAATACTTTCTATTTATTGAAATACATTTAATTATATATATATATATATATATATATATATATATATATATATATATATATATATATATATATATACACGTTTTTACGTTGTTAATTCCAATTTGTTCTTCTGCATATTTTAACACCCTATATTCCACGTGCATTGATAATAAAGTAAAATTTCAGTGTAAGATAGTCAGAAATTCCATTACAAGATATTAATACTGATTTTGCTTAATAATAGCGTTAGCATTTCGTGAAATATTTTCATTAAAACTCTCAGAATAAATTCAGAAACAAATTCTTAAAATTGATAATTTTTATATCTGTTAACCTTTTACTTATATCCGAAAAGTGAAAATATTTTCTTGTTGGCCAAATCTCTAATGAGAATATTTTTATCAATATATTTTTTTATATAATATTCTTGATTACATCAATATATCTCGTATTCTATGTAATATAACAAATTCAAAAAGTATTGAACTATCCTAGTTTATATAAAAATATTCAGTAAAATATTCAAAATTCAACTTTATAATTTTTACATTATAGTTTAATATATAATTTATTCTAATGAAAACTGAGCATAATGATTTTAAGAAACAAATTTGGGATATTCCCTCTCAAATATAATTTCAAAAATTGCAATTAATCAACTGAATGTAGAAATATAATTTCATTTATTTGTTACACAAATAAATGATTCTTAATATTAATTAATAATATATTGATATATACTCCCATATTCTATTTTAAATTATTTCTCTTTCAAATGTCATTTGGTCTAGTGCTAATCATAGAGAAATCCCAAAATTTATAAAAGGAATCTAAAGATTTTTGTCATTGCTAATCACTATGAGATAATATTATGTGTAAGGTTAACATATACAAACTACGCAAATATATATATATATATATATATATATATATATATATATATATATATATATATATATATATATATATATACTGTGAAAGCGAAGAATATCTAAAATCATTTCAAATAGATTCTAATTTTCAGAAATAAATGATAAATTAGAAGTCTCTTCAAATTCATCCAATTTAATTTAGAGAAAAAAATTAGTGTTTTTTCTTGATATATTTTGCACTTATATGTGTGACCTTCTTTAAAACTTTTTTTACAAAAATATTTCAATTTTTCAGAAAATAACCTCAAATCAGTCTAAAACTCAAAAATAAATAAAAGTAACTAATATAACTTGATGTATTCAATACGCGAACTATCATTTATTTTAATACTCACTGATAAGGGTTTCCTTTTATTTGTTTATTTTATTTCATTTTATTTGCACCAACCTTTTTATTATTCATAACATATGATCAAAATCAGTAATTCGTTCTTATATTTATTATAAATTTATAAGAGAAGAATCGTACAAAAACAACAATTGCAGCATTTAGAACCACTAATTTGATACCAGAAAAGATTTAGAAATGTGATTGGGAACATGATTCCAAATTTCCAATTAATAACAGTGCCAATCATAGTTCTCTGTAACCAATAGTTGGCATTATTGCTCACTTATATTTCTCATTGCCTGCTAAATGTAACAAAATTGCTTGATCTATGTTAAAAAAAAAAATAAGGAAAAGAGAATAATTAGCATTTAAAATTACTTGACAGACAATATTTAATAATTTAACTCCATAAAATTTTAAATTTTCCTTTTCTTAAAAATAGTTTCCATTATCTTTAAATATAATTGTTATTTCGTTGAGGTAGATGGTATTTTTAAATGAAGTATTTTCAATATTCACCAAGTTTTATAAAGAACATTCACCTCAATTTTTCTTTAATATTAAATTAAGACTTATAACTATTTGAGATTTACATCAATTCATGCAGATACATAATTGTTAAAATCAATTCAAATAAATGTTTTGTGCTACAGATATGCTTTTAACTACTGGAAAATTTCAGGAAACTGTTTTATCATCATTGAATATTACAAATTCGGGAACTTTAAATTGCCAAGTAAAATATTATTTTGATGTAAATTGTTGTAACATGACGATTCTGCAAAACCAATCAAATTTTATTATATAGAGGATTATGTGCATCAGAAAAATTTATGGGTGTGAAGTACTTATATAGAAATTGGTATATGATTTTTTTTTCAAAGCATCACCAATGATCTCGGAAAACATCTTAGTGAAAACTCTATACCTATTTTTTTGTATCTTGATTCGGCATCTGTGATAATCAACAGTTCATATCACCTTAAGCTATTATTTTTTTCCTATTATGTTGTATGTGAATTTAAATCGATTTTTTTCGATATAATATTAATAAATTCCAACTTTCAAGGTCACATAAAATTTAATTTAAAAACAATAAATGTAATATTTGAAAATAACAAATGGTATGTAATTATCAATATGTATATTCATGAGAGTAGCTTCATATTCATATTTTGTAATTTTTTTTTTTTTTTTTTTTTTTTGAAGCATAAGTTACTTTTTACAAAACTCTTCAAATGTATTATAAATTAAAATTGGAAGTGACGTTTTTAAAAAAGTCATTGTAAGTCAATAATGACTGGATGGAAACTGTGGATTAAAGATTAGGCGAATGCAGATCTAGGCTAATAGCAAAGTACCATTTTGAAATGGAAAGAAAAGTGTTTAAAGCATCATAAGATTTAAAATATTAATTTGTATATAACAGTTATCGTTCACATTATCTCTTTTTTAAAAAATGCTATAAAAAGTTTTCGTAAATGTAAATAAAGAAATTTTAAATTCATCAGTAATCATAAAATAAAATATTATCACTCAGTACATTTTTAAAATATAAGATATTCTGAAACATTCCAAAATTACAAAAGTACAATTATCTAGAAAGTATATGAATAAAATCAAAAAAAAATATAATTTCCTAATAAAATACTACAAAAAATGTTTTTTATTTATTTAATATTATATATATATATATATATATATATATATATATATATATATATATATATATATATATATATATATATATATATATATATATATATATATATATATATATATATATATATATATATATATATATATATATATATATATATATATATATATATATATATATATATATATATATATATATATATATATATATATATATATATATATATATATACATATATATATATATATATATATATATATATATATATATATATATATATATATATATATATATATATATATATATATATATATATATATATATATATATATATATATAATATTAAATAAATAAAAAACATTTTTTGTAGTATTTTATTAGGAAATTATATTTTTTTTTGATTTTATTCATATACTTTCTAGATAATTGTACTTTTGTAATTTTGGAATGTTTCAGAATATCTTATATTTATTTATTATTATTATATATTTATTATTATATACAATTTTAAATAATTTAAAATTTCTAACTTTCAATAATATAAAATAATATTTCTATAACTTAAATCATTTATATTTATTTATGCACTAAAATCACTTTTGTTATCAACGAAAGTTTACATTAAAAGTCATTCTAATGTTATTAAAACTATTCGAAAGAATTTTTTAAGAATTTGTTTTGTCACATATTTAAATGTGTTTTCCCTATTTAATCATAATTTTCTTCATTTAATCATTAATTTACTTCATTATATAGCAAATGTAAAAGTACATTGGTTTAGTAATCTATTTTATATTTAATGAGACTAGGTTTCAAAAAATTTCATTACATAAGGTTCTTAATAAGCTTTCAATCACAGTTTAAAAATTCCTATAATTAAATGTGTGTTTTTAATAAACATATTAAATATTGAAAAATTATGCTACATAATGAATTCACCTTCTTCTGCTTTTGAAGTTTCTGAGAAGTTAATTACATCTATTTTTAAACGGTGGCTAATTCAGTTAATATAAAAATGAAGTAAATGATTCAATCTATCACTCACATTTCTAGTTATAATTATTAAAAATTTCTAAGCATTATATTTTTTACACTTATGATGAAGACTATGAGTTCATGATTAAAAGACAATTTTTAAAAATTTAATTATAATACTATAGGAGTAAGAATAATTATAAGTTAATTTTACTATATAACTTAAAATATTTTGTACTTCTTTTTTATTTCACAATTTAGATATTTCCAGATTAAATTTTTAACAACATCGAATACAGTATTACATTAATTATTAATTTAAAACTTCTACTAAAATTATTAATTTATCTTGCTTATTTGTAGAAAAACTTTCTTCCAAGTTATAAGAAATATTAATGAATATTTTTGGTCATTTGTCGACTAAATTAGGGGATAGTAGTTCATTCGTGTAAGATTTTCATGACAAAATAAAATAAATTTTGATACAACTGTATTTTCTACTTAATACATAATGAGCAATGGACATGAAATTCAGTAAAATATTAATATTACAAATAATGCATGTTTGGAGTATTAAATTTTACTGTTGTATTTAGTTTATTAAGAATGAATTCTCAAAGTTATATAAAAACTTTTGAAGTATTTCGTTAAGAAATTTTGCTTACAGATCGCAAAAACAGTTATCATCGTATCATATCAATTATGAATTTTCATAAAAATATAATCTGAATTACGTTTTTCACGGAATGTAAATTTTAAATTTATTTTACAGATGTAAAAATTAAAAAATTAACTCCAATTGAGAAAATTATATTTAAGTTTGAAGTATTTATTATTTATACTTGAGGGAAAAGGTTTTAGTAGTTTCCATTCATTTAGTTTATTTATTTGTCTCTGGTGAAACTTTTGATTGGTCGCCACCTAAATACAGAATTGTTTACTAAGCTAATATGATTTCATTCCTGTTAATCATCATTCATTTCCATAAGTTATTTTCTTAGTTAAATTATCGTTAAAAATTACTGTTTTCATATTAAAGTGTTTTGGTAAAATGAAATCAATAATTTCATTCCTTAAATTATAACTTTTTATAGAAATTATATAAGAATCAATAATTTTTAGTTTGATAGGATTCATCCACGCATTTAACAAAATATTTAAACTTCATTAACATTTTTATGAATGATTTTTGATTAAGTAAAATTCTTGAGAGAAATTATGAAAAACAAATTTTTTTTCATGAAATTTTGCTCTTAGATTTATACTACTGGCCACCGCAAATGCAACCCCCTGAAGAAAGCAGGAAAATGACATGAAATTTATTACAACATGCATTAGCAGAGATGCGATATACAAATGATTAGAATTTCAGCGCAGACCACATCACATACGCCCGTGGCGCCACTTCAAAGTGTTATTTTTGGTTTTGAGATTTCAACAACTTCAAATTCGTCAATTGTGTTTTTCTTGTGGTATTTTTTAAAAAAAGCGATCAATTATGCTTCATAGTTTAGTATACTTCAGTTTAGTACTTCATAGTGATAATTTCTTTTAACAAATATCCAAGATCGACAGAAGAAGAATATTGACTTACCGAGATAGTGGATTATCTTTCAGGAAAATCGGTTCTCATGTTGGACGAAACCAAACAACTGCAAAGCGGATATCTGATCGTTGGTTGTAGGAGATTACGACGGACCAATGTGTTCGATCGCATCCACTTCAGTGCTCCACTTAACGTGATGGCAGGCAAATTGTGTGAAAGGCAGTGACGGATCACTAAGTCACATCAATCTGTAACACATCATCCAACGTACCATTCAGCACCATTCACCGCAGAGTGGTCTGTCCGTAGGACATCCATTGCTTCGTCTACTCTTGACATAGAACCACTGACGTCTCTGCCACCAATGGTATGATGAAAGAAGGATGCGTAAGGTGTAATGGAATGAAATTGTCTTTACTGACTAGTCATGCTTCTGTCTGCAACACCACGATGGTCGCATTCGAGTCTGGAGACATCGTGGAGAGAAGATGCTGAACTGCTGCGTTACGCACCTCTGCACTGGTTCTGCACCAGGTACTATGGTATGGGGTAGTATTGGATATCACTCTCGCACTCCTCTAGTACGCATTCCCGGTACTTTAAACAGCCAACGCTACATCTCCGAGGTGTTGGAATCAGTTGTCCTTCTTGACCTTCAGGGCTTGCCAACAATCATATTTCAATAGGATAATGCGTGATTGCACTTAGCACGCATTGTCCAAAGGCTCTTTGTCAATCGCTAGATTGAATTGCTTCACTAGCCGGCTCGTTCTCCGGATCTTTCAACGATAGAAAACATGCGGTGAAAGGTTGCTCAATGATTGACCCACATTACCTCCCAAGCTGCCATACCAGATCAACTTTGGTAACGTGTAGAAGCTTCTTAGTCTGCTGTACCCCAAAAACACATCCAAAGTCTTTTTGAATCAATGCAGAGGCGTGTGGCAGAGGTGATCTCTAACAATGGTGGCTACTCTGGCTACTGATTTTGACAGGAACCACACTTTACAGAAGTCTATAAATTTAATCATTTGATATTTGGTTAACATTTTATCTGCAAAATAAATTTTGTTGTGATATCTCGTGTCTCTCTTGGTGTTTCAATGTAGGTGACCAGCAGTTAGGCCAGCAATTTAGCTCCTTGGTATGTAATGTATATTTTGATATTTTCATATATGAAAATTTTATAATAAATGTATAAATGTAAGTGTTTTGTTATAATGCAATGATATGTAAACTATGTATTTTAAGTTTTAATTTCATTTAGTTTTAATATGAGAGATAAGTTGATAATTTTTGCATTTTTTACTCTAAGAAACTTAATAAATTTATCTATTAAAATAAAAAAAATAATACAGTTGATTAATTTCAAAAAAGAAAGAATAATTTTTAATATAAGAGCTGTCATATAAGAGCTATTCATCTATCTTGCATTTTAAATTTTAATGTGTTATCTGTTCATTGAAACATCTTAAACAGAAAATTTTGCTTATTATATTCTTTATGTTATTTTAGAATTTTTTTTAAAAAAACAGAAAACTTAATCAAGCATTTTATGAAACAAACATATTGATCACTGTACTTCAGTTAGTGAACACAGTTTATATAAAATATTTGCATAAAAATATGCTATTAGTATAAAATCACAAAAACCTCAAGGTGAAAACTATTATTTTTTAGAAAAGGTAATACAGTTTGGTATTGAATATGCAAATATATTTCGAAACATTATGATTTTTCATCCAGAAACAAGAGGATGATAATAAGGACCTCGTTATAAAACAAAAATTTTCCAAGGAAATTATTCCTTACATAAAGTAAAAGAAGCAGCTTCTTCTTGAAACTCAATATTTTATCCATGTTAACTTTGAGAAATTTTACATGATTTTGTTTCCATAAATTCTTGGTTCTTCAAAGTTTGAAGAAAGAATATCCATTATTTTTGCTTTTAGCATTGCTGATAGTTGGCATTTTCTTCTGATCTTGTACACGTTATTTTCATTCAATGACTAGATATCGGGATACATGGGCAGAATAAATAGACTACATTTTAGCATCCTTCGCTTCTGAATATTTGCAAAGAAAATAATAAGTTTTTTTTTTCTTTTTTACATTTTGTTAAAAGAAAACCATAAAAAACAGCTCATTGGTATTCTAGTCAAAAAATAATGACTTTTGCAAATAAAGTCATTTGCTTGTTTCTCTGTATGGAAACATTTTTATGGTGAATTATTTCTATTTTCTAAATATTTTCTGACTGATAAAATAAAATTTAAACTTAGAAAAGTTAAATTCATTTATTTTCTTTGAAAGAGGAAAGTATTATTGAAATAAGCTAATGTTATATGAACTTTTGGCCTTCGATCAGGTAATTAATCATTTTTGGTGGATTGTTTTCTTACATATATGCATGAAAAAATATTCACTTCAACCAGTTCAACTACAACTTTCATAATACATATAAGATACTAAAATCTTTGCAAAATAAACTTTGCAAAATTCAAAGAAAACAGCCCTATTAAAATAAAAATGATCACAAAATGCAAAATAAAAAAAAAACTGACATGTAACTAAAATAACAAGAATAGAATACATTGATTACAAATAATTGTAATTTTTGGATTGACCATACATTGCAAAATTTGTTTGAAATATAAAATAACATTTTTGTTTGTATAACACTAAACAACATTCATAAAAACTGTTGATATTTTTTAATGAAAAATTTAATTCATATTGCAACAAAATGAACAAATTCCAATATATTAACTAAAATTGGATAAATAAAAACGAAAAAAAATCTGGTATTTGTTAAGTTCTTATAGGCTGCGTTTTTTTTTTTTTATAAAATAAACTTTCTCATTTTTAATTTTAATAAAGATATCACAGATTTTATGAATAAAATTATATAGAAGTTTTGAATAATAAAAAGGCTTTTAACTATTAGCTATTTTGTACAAATATAATACAAATAAAACCAAATATGTTTTAACTAAATCCCGTGCAATTATTTCACACATTTAATTGCTGATATGTAGTTAAAAAAATAAATAAATACAAATCTTATACCATTAAATATATTGTTCAAATAGTAATACAACTTGAACCAATAATAATTAAAATAAATTAAATATAAGGGAATATGTTCGTCATCGTGAGTTTAAAAATAAATATGAAAGATGTACTATAGTTTTTTTCTAATAAATCACTGAACATAATTTTATTGAAACATATATATTTACTCCTGTTGAATAGTAGTTTCAGGTGATATATGTAAAATATAAAATAATGTTTTAGATAAAATTTGTAAAATCAGCTGTTAGGTGAGTTAGAAAGCAAGTAAGGTCATTAAGTATTTTGCTTCATACCATATTGTTACAAAATTTGTAAATAGTTTTTTTTTTTTTTTTTTTTTTTTTGTATTTGTCTTCAGATATCGGAGACAGATCCGAGCTCAAATTCTAGTACAAAAATCGAGAGATACAGGCTTGCGTTAAGAACGACTTATCCAGTGATTTGGCGGCTTGGCAACCACTTGGCGAGATTTGGCAAGAAATGGATGCTTCTGGAAACTTCCACCACATCCAACAGAATCCAACAGAAGATTTTAATATTTTGACATAAAAATGGCATATCCAAGTATGTAAATGGTTCGATTTTCAAAAAACTATTAATATTAATTTCGGTAATACGCTCTTCTACTGAACAAAAATAGTTTTATATAACACATATAAATACCTACCCATAGCATTGCTTGGAGATGCAATTAATAATATGTTACGATGTTAAAGTGAAGTCTGTTAGTTGAATATCTTTTAATAATTAAATAAACGTTGAATGATCAAATTGTGGGAAATTTTGATTAATCATCCTAAACAACATGTCGTAGTTTGCATCGTTAAAATCACAATAGTAGAAAAATTCTCGCAATAGTACCTTGACCTTCGTAATGTAAAACTTAACAGCGAAAGGCCAGCAACCAGAATCAAACATCCAATAATTGCTGAAAAGAATGAAGTATTGGTGGAATGAAAGCTGAGGAAGATCAAGATGAAGGAATATAAGAAAAAAATGAGCTTATTGTACTACAAACCAAAATGCTTCACGGCATCCTTACAAAGCTTTCAGAATTCTCCAATTTAATGGTTAATCCATTTTAGTGGTCACTTGTCACCATCTCATAATCCTTCACAAGCTCGATCACAAGTGTGGTCAAATCAAAAGTTTAATTTGTATATTTGTTTGTTCTTCTGTTTATTATTATTATACATCCCTCGAGAGTTTTTCTACTGTAAAATAATTTATGTTAGAAATATTTATTTTGTGAATGGTAATAACCATATCAATAAAGTTAAACTTAATTTGGGTTATTAAATCTACAAAAGATTATATAGCCAATTATTAATTGAGTTAAAATAAAAATCAACTCCTTTTTTCATTTATAAATCAAACAACCGTCTTACATTTATTTAAGATGTGTAAAAATTTCACATTTAATGTATTTAATTATTATGTTATCTTTATTTCTATGGCTATTATATATGAATATTTTTAAACGAGGATAAAAGATAATTTAAGGAAAACAAATATTTGTAAAATTGTAAAATATTTTATAAAATGGTTTGAAAAATAAATTAACTATACATAATTGTTTTTCAACACTATACTAATGTATGAATACTCTAAGCTATATTTATTTTTATCAAAATTATACCTATGCAGTGCCTGATCTTACATGTATTTGGATATATAAAAAGATATTATTTCTTAAGTGTATACATGTATATAACATGATTTAAATAAAGTAAGTGATATTTAAAAACTGTATCGAAAACTTGTATAAAATGTTTCTAAATAAAGGAAATTACGCATGATTATTTTTTAATATTATATTAATATGCTAAACTACATTTTTCGTTTAAAATTATACCTATGGTAGTGCCTAGGATTAAACAATTTCTAAAATAAGTGTGAAAAAAGAGAACAAAAAGTAATTCATTGATTATTACCATGGTTACTATCACAATAAAGAAAAATAACGGTATAAAAGTGAATAAAATGTGCATCCATAAAAGTTACGTTATAATTAATACTTTTATAGCATAAATGTCCAACTTTATTCAATTAAATATAGCTATTATTATTTATAAAACATGAGAAATCTTCCGTAATGTAATTTATCGTAATGACACATTTTAATACAAATATAAAATTGACCACTGATTCAATTGGCTTAATTCCGCGAAACGAGAAACGTATTTCTTGGATAGAAAATGAACTGATAAAATTAACTGCCAAGATCTTCCAATTGAATTGGATTAGACAGATACTCCATCAGCTGCCCCCATTGCAGCCTGATTAAAGAATGAAGCACGCAGAAGAGAATCTGTTCTTTAGATCGTAATGGGAACAATTTCTAATTAGTAATCTCAGTTTTTCCGCACGGAAATACGAAAATACTCGCAGTTACAGCGAAAACGGGTATTTAAATGAATAATCCTTTATTTTGATTGGTATATAAAGTTTTAGATTTTACAATTCTGGTAAAACTATATTTCTACAAAAAAGCTATTTTAAATGCTTTAACGAAGTATACTTCTAACATTTACAAAATTTTGTAATTTATGTATTAAAAAGCATATTTTTTTAGTATTTATTTGTGTATCGACATACATTAAATTTTATTTTATCTGCTATTTTTTCATTTTTTTTTCTCCTTGTATTTTTGTTTTGTACAGGATGGCAACAATCTTGCGATATATTCGAAAGAACTTCATTAACCATATTTTTTTATTTACAGTTCAGATCCTGAATACGCCACTTTATTACGATTCTCGTTGGTTTAATATATCCATGACGTCAAATAATGTTCCATTCATGTCACATCCTATTGAGACAGCGTTGTAAATCCGGCTTGTTGACGAATTTTCTATCTGCCTTCAAACCACATTCTCCGAACGTCAGCAAACAAGGCGAATTTCACTATCGAATATCTAAAAACAATGTCGAATTTCATTTTGTTAAAAATACGATTTCTTATATAAGAAGCAAAAATCGGTTTGAAAAGTCGTTTTTTACTGTTTCAATCCATTAACAGATGGACAATATCAAAGCTGACAAAACATTCACTTTATATATAGTTTAAATCAGCAAACACGAATTAAATTTCTAAAAATTTCATTAATTGATAGAATTCTATATTAAAATTTTCAATATTTCTAATCAATCTCTTTTGAATCTTAAGATTATTGTCTTATTTACGCCAAATTAAAAATTCTCTCTTTTGTTTACATTTTTGGTTAGCTAAAATGCTGGGCATAAATGCCGTATAATCCAGAACGCCAAACTTTGAGTTTGGTGGTTTTTAGAGGATTTTTTTATGTATCTTGCAACCTGGTTTTTAATGCATCATAGATAGGAAAACCTTTAAAAATTAAGTACAAAATTCTATTTTGGCAACCTAGTATTTACTTCATCACGCGCGTCAGAATACACTAACTTGACAACATTTTTTCACCAACAAAAAATTCAGAATTTGGCATCCTGGATAATACGGAATCTTTGCCTAATACAGTTGTTAAAAATAAAATAACTAGATGCACTTAAATCGACTAGTGATCGATTATATCTATTATAAAAAACGCTGCGCTCCTTTACATGCATTTTAAACATCAAAACTTCGTACTAATAATTAATATTCAACACAAATTAGAATATTTGAATCATATCAAAATAAATTACTTGCTTATAACAAAACTTTTAAAATTCATTTGCTTGTTTGAAAGCTAAGAATTTTACATTTGAAGAAAATTTCAATACTTTTTCGATTAAAGTATTTTGGCTTCTTATTTTCAGTTAGATTAAAGTAAATTATAGCATTTTGTGGGAAATAATTATTACATTAAAACAAATATTTAACAAACAATAATGATGTGGATTTAAAAACTTAAAAAATATTAGTTTGTTATAATAAAATTAATTTTTGGTACACTAATTTTGACTTTAGATATCATTTCATAAGAACATAAATATTTTATATCGCTGATAATGTAAGTGGTGATTTCTAAACACAAATTAATAACAATTTTGCATATTAAATTTTTAATTAAAATAGTGCTTCATTTTTGTATTGGAGATTAAATTATCTTTTCCTAATTAATTAATGTTTACTTTACTAATTACTAAAGTAATATCCAATGGTGTTATTCAAATAATATATATTACATGTTTTTCTACTCGGAATCTTATCCTTTTCATGGTGACAAGTAAGTATAAAATCAAAAGTAAGAATACAAAAAAATGTAATTGATATTGTATTCATCCAATTTAAACAATATTCTTTATATATTTATTACTTAGACAAAAAAAATATCACTGATGAATTTAGAAAGAACAATTTATTAAAATATTTTAAAATACTATGTATCAAAGCTGACAGGTGAAAAAATGTTTTTCATTTGAAATATTTATTTTTTCCCTTTGGCTATTTTTTATCATGGGAAAGAGTCATTTTTATGTCATTTATCATTTCAAAATTGAATAAAAAAAATGTGTCAGTTTGCAAAACAATTCTTCTAAACCATGTGATTTTTGTATTTTAATTCCTGTTCTTGTATAAAGTTGAAATGCTCAACATAAGTTGTCAACAATAAATGGCTTTTAAATTTTTATAGTTTTAATATATATATATATTAAAATTACCGTTGAGCGACAAACAAACAATATATATATATAAATAGATAATGTTTGTCGCTCAAAGGTCAGTTTTTGCACACGAGGGCTAATTAGACCGGGACCTCTGGCTTAAAGTGGATTCCGAACCACTACAAACATCCATGCCCAAGGTGGAATTCGAACCCACGAACTGTTGAACCGAAGGCAAGAGCGCTAAACATTCGGCTACCAGATTGACTATATACATATATATCGCTTTTTTAATGTAAGCAATTATTTAAAATATGGCTACAATTGAATATTGACAAAAGATAATCACGAATTTTTATTATAATTAATATTTTATACCTTCATTTATATGCATGCTAGAGTCAAAAATAAATAATTGGTCTAAAATGCTTCAAATTTTATTGATCATACGTCAATGCATTCGTTGAAACAAATACAATGCTAATAGTTAGAAATAAAGGCTAAAAAATAAAAATTATATTTCATAATGATACAAGCAAAAAAAATTATTGAATAAAATTGATCCAGTTTATAATTGATTAATGTTGTCAATTCCTCTTACTGTATTAATAATAGTCCAACTAACTTTTCTTGGCTTGTTAAAAAAATTATGTAAATTAATAATTAAATTCTTCTTTTTGAGATTGCAAAATTCAAATATGTTTCTTTTTTCATTTCAACCAGTGATTATGGTAACTACCTCTGATAATCACAGTGAATTTCCACTGATTACATATCGATAAAATTATTTACATATTTTATCAATATATGCAGATATAACTTACATAGATTACATTACAGTTAATTTTTTTATAAAATTAAAATATTTCTTTTTTTCAATTCATGAATTATATTAAATGTTAGTTCTTCTTCTTCCTCCAAAGTCTGACGGAGTCAGACAAGATCTAGAATTCCGTTGACTGTTAAAAAGTCCAGCACAAGAAGGGGGGTTGCACAGATGTCCTCTCCCTTAGAGATGCCCAAACAATCCAAAATGTGCCGTGGCGAATCCTCGTGAACGCCGCACTTAGTGCATTAGTCGCACTTCTTTCTTCCCTCAAAAAACGAGAGGCACTTAATGTGCCCACTGGCGAGTCTTGTTAGCGCAGTTGAGGAACCTCTATCACAGTCGAGGGCAAGGGCATTTCCCGGCTTCCTACCCATATACCAGTGGTGAGTTGGAGGAACCCTCCACTCCGCGCCATAATTTGTTCCTTTTTCCAGGAGTACAACTCCTGAAAGGTAAGGGTAAATGGAGTTGGAATCGGTCGATTGCATCCCTCCCTTGCAAGTTTGTCTGCAAGCTCGTTCCCAAGGATATCTACGTGTGAATGGATCCACTGTAAATGAATCTCGTGATGCTGCGATATCTGTTTTAACCTCTTCAAGATTGAGATTCTAGTCAGGTCAACGATCAGAAACCATTTGAAAAGATGTTGAAGTGAGCTATCTTATAAAATCCAAAGTTATCCATAATCCTTCATTGATATGAAGGCCTCAAACCCCTCATCAATTGCAATTAGCTCACTTCTAAAAACTGAACAATAGTCCGGGTTGCGTCAGCTGATTATTATTTTGTCATAAGGTGTCACTATATATATATACCAGTACCTGCACGTTCAGCCATTTTGCTACCATCAGTAAAAATCTTAATAGCATTTTCGGGAACATTGGCAATAAACTCCAAAGCTATCTGTTTGAGATGAACTGCCAAAAGTTCTTTTTTAGACACTGGGGAAGAGAAGTTAGAATGAAAATGCACCCCAGAGAGTCCCTCCGAGGGATCCAGGCAACATTGCAATGAATGAGGCTCAACATTAAGGTTAGGTAGATTCAGGGTTTCAACCTGACTAAAAGGACTGTTTTTCTTCAGCCTTTGTTGGCTTTTCTAACTATTTAGATGAACTGAAGTTTTATTGCCGTTACCATAACTAGATAGTTTGTTGATGTATTTTACAAGAGCAGCATTTCTTCTAGTCTCAAGTGGCATCAGATCTGCCTCAAAAAGGACAATCTCTGATGGGCAGCAACGTTTCCGTCCAGTAATTGTACGGGCAGCACAGCTAGACCGTCTCTAGTTTCTTCAAGTTTGATGCTGATGCGCAAAAGAAAATTGAAAACCCATATTCGAGAATGGGCCGAATCATCGCCAGATATGTAGTTCTAAGGGTTACTGAATCAATACCCCAATTCCTACCAGCAATGTATTTAAGGATGTTTAATCTTTTCCTGCTCTTCAATACAAGGTGTTCAATGTGTCTGTTACTCGTGAACTCAGGGTCTAAGATATATTCCAAGTATTTGGGGTGTCTCTCATAAGTAAGCGACTGGTTTTCTAAAATTAATCTTGGTTGATAATTATACAGATGCTTATTGGTAGTAAAAAAGGTTGCAAATGATTTTGAAGGATTAAAACGCAGCTTTAGTTCTGAAGCATAATGCGACACAATCTCTAAAGATTCATTTAGTCTTTGTTCCAGTACACCCACATCAGTATTAGAGCTCCAAAGTACAATGTCATCTGCAAACAGTCCAATTTTCGCAAATGGAGAAGGTACCTTTTCAATACCAGTCAGGTACCAGGTGAAAAGTGTTTATCTTAGGACAGAGCCCTGGGGAACACCCTGACAAAGTACATAAAAGCTTGAAAAAGAGTTCGATTAAGTTTAACTCTAATTGATCTGTTTTGCAAGAAGTCCGAAATCCATGACAGAATGTCCTCTGATGTTAAAGGTATCATTGAGTTTAATAATCAGTTTATCCTTCTATACTCTATTGAATGCCTTTGTAAGATCCAGCAGAGAAGCCACACTGTGATGGGTTGATTTGAGGTTTTGTGCATCTCTAATTGATTGACAGAAGTACAAAATCTTTTCAATAGTTGAATGGCCCCTTCTAAAACCGTACTGCTCCATAATCAATCGTTGATTGCTATCGAGATAGAAATGGATTCTCATAAAAATCATTTTTTCCATCACCTTGCAAGGTATACAAGTCAGAGCTATAGGTCTAAAGTCATCGGGGTTGCAGGATTTCTTTCCAGGTTTCTTGATTGGGATAGTTGTTGCTTTTCCATTCAGATGGTAGTCTCCCTTTTTTCCAAGATAAATTTATGATATCAACAAGTTTTTGTTTCCCCTCTTGGCCAAGGTTTTCAAGCATCTGACCATGTAGTCCATCTGGACCAGAAGATTTACTAAGATCCAGAATGGCCATTGGAAGTAAAAAATTCTGCATGGTAAATGGCTTTGATAAGTAAGAGTCACCAAGGTCTGCACTACGACAGCCGTGAACGATATTTCGGGCCTTTCTCAAAATTTTTCTATCTTCTCCTGAAAAAATGAACCTGCTGATCGATTGATAGTGAGAAGCTAGACAATTAGCTGCAGCTTGATCATTTGAGAGAGAATTTTCAGATGTATCTCTGACTTAGTTACATTGTTGGTATTGATCCTGTTCCCGACCTTTGTTCTTAACGATTCTCCAAGGTTTTATGTTAGGGGTATTAGCATCTAATTTACTACACATCTCATTCCATCTAATTCTTTTTAGAAATGCATAGGTCCTCCTAATCTCAACATTAGTTTTCTTCATTTCTGTTTTTGAGATATTATCATTTACAGTATGTTCCTCGATGAGGCGTTTTCTCTTTCCAATTAGAATCTTCAAGGATGGGTCATTTTGAATTGAGTATGGTATAAATCTCTTAATATTACCTCTAGGAATATTTAAAAATGTTAGTTATAAATGTTATTATAATGAATTTTAAGAAAATAATAATATGTATATAGTTTATTTCAGAAAATATTTCAAATAATACTATTGTCATTTTTGTATATATAAAGCTACTTTTACTCTAATAATTATTTTCTTAATTTATGCATTTATAGTATCAAACTAAAATTAGATAAAAAGGCCAGAAATCAACAATAATAAAGTTACCCTCTAAGACGCTAATGCAGTAAATAAATTTCAACTAAAAGAAATGTCAATTCCTACAAAACAAGTCATCTTTGCAATATGAACACTGATAGATTAACTTAGAAAACCATTGTCAGGCTTAGAATCAAGTATCACGGATTCATGAGGATTGTCAGAGAGGACAGTAAAATCTGCAGGACCTGTGATAACTGTCCACACACGAAGCTTACACCAGATCACGTTTTTGACTGACCAGTCTCATTGATATAAGCAGAATCGGAGTTTTACCATCATTGGTAGACCTATACTCCAAAAACATAAAGAAATGGCAGAAATCCTTATAAGAACTCAATGCTTTATTTGATACGACAGTCACAGACACGACAAAAAAAAGTAAAATTCAAAAATACGGGTTTAATGTTCTAATTTTTCTTTGAAAACTTTAAAAATAACTTTGTGACATTAAAATGAAAAATGTTATGAATCAGTTTTTAATTTTTAACACTTCAAAAATGAAAAAAATAAATAAATAGCCATCACCTATATGTATTTAAGTGAATGGTGCATTTCATATTTCATATTAAAATTGCATTAAATTGAGGTAAATCTGCAGATCTACATAAAATTTATAAACAATCATTAATGTAGAGGTGGCAAAAATGTGGCGCATAAGCCAAATCTAGAACATGGAATATTTACAATCAGTTCTAAAGGTGTCATCGTAGTTCGAAGTAGAAATTTTGATACATGATTTCAAAACGTTCTTATGTTATCATAATTTTTGTGATATGTATATAACTATTGTGATGGATTTTTTAATTTTAAAATTTTTTAGTTTTAAGCTTCTTTTTTTTATTTATTTATTACATTGCAGAAAAATGTTCGAAAGAGGTGATGGTAAGGGTGAATTCATTGAAAGGTGGGTAAAATTATTTACCATAAATTCATCAGAAATATCTTTTTTCATTGCTTGTGAAAAGTGAGGTTTCTCGTAATGTGAAATATGATACAAAAAGATACTATAAAGTGATATCAAACTTACATATAGGAAAAAAGAAAAAATCCGAAAAAATTAATATATATTTGCTGATAAAAAAAGCTGCGAAAATTTAGACGTGCTTTTCTTTCTGGTATATAGAGAAGAGAAACGCCAAACATTTATATATCTTAACCAAACATTTACATATCGTAGGGAAAACAAGAGAAACTATATCAAAACAGGACAGTTAAAAAACTTATCGAAAAAACTTTTCTAGGATGTATCCCAGCAACTGGAAGAACTTATCCATACTTATACTTTCTTATCGCTATATTTAAATAAGCACATCTAATGTTAAAACATTAAACATATTTATAAGAAGAATTATAATATTTTTGATGAACATATCAATCTGGAGATGTTATAAAATTAGGAGATAACAACATGAAAATTGAAATCGTGCATAGAATATTTATCATTAAATTGTTTCAAAATGTCATCGGTAAGAGTAGTGATGAAGTACCATTACTGATAAACAAGCGATTTGTAAAAATGAGCTCTGTAACTTAGCTAAAATGAATATTTTTAAATTGTTCTATAATAAACTCTCATTTCATCTTACACAGAAAAATTAGATGTGCTGAAATTTTAAATTAAGTAATATGCAATTTTTAAACTATGATAGATATTAGACTAAGAGCATTAAGCAGATGCAAATTCAGAGAATTTTGTGAACTGCTGCATTTAGAATAAATTTTGATCTTAGTTTTCCTAATAGTGCTTAGGATTATCAGAAGCATCGACATGTATAGACACTGAAAAAATATAATAGTTAATTTTTCAGAACATAAAACTGTCTGATAAAAGAATCCATTATTTGTCAATTAACAATTTCATTTGCCATTTTCAATTTATTTTACAATGCATTTTAATTTGTCTCAAAATTTAAACTTCAAAGCAAATATTTCTCAGCTCAGTAAAAAACATCAGTTCGTGCAAAATGATATTAAAATTGCAAAAAGTACAATCAAAAATTATATATATATATATATAAGAAAAACATAATTGTTGATCGTTGAAATCTCCAAGCCTTAAATAGCGCTTTGCAGTGGCACCACAGGCGCCACGCGTGATTTGGCTCTGAGATGAAATTCTAATCTGATTTTTCAATATCTCACTTCCGCTAATACGATTTGTAAATTTTATTTTGTTTGCATGCCTTCTTCAAGGTGTTACATTGGTGGCCAGCAGTGCATAATTGTGGATATCTAGAATGATTTTGTTGTCCATTTTCTATCTAAGAAAATTGACTAAAGAGTAAATGTTCAGAACAACTGCGCTCTTTATTTTAACAAAAAGCAAATTTATTTTATTATTTTAACAAGAAACTTTAATATCCAGAATATTTATATAAATCATTCAAAACTTTATAAGAGGAATTTATCATAAAAAGCTTCATTTAGAATAATTCTCTAAATTTTATATCAGAAGTTTTTGTTTTATTAAACATAAAATTAAAAATCAATAAAATTTGCTTTTATTCTGCAGAAATAAATTCTATAGTCTAAATTTTTTTTATTTAACTCATTTCATATAAATTAAATTTACTAGTGAATTATTATAGTTAAGTCAAGCAATTTTTTTCATGATAATTTTACTTTATTTCATGAAAATTTTGAAACGATCATTTTCTTATTATATATATATATATATATATATATATATATATATATATATATATATATATATATATATATATATATATATATATATATATATATATATATATATATATATATAAACCTATTTTTATCTTTTCATAATTAAAAAAAGTCTTTCTGGATTTCTTACCTTTTTAAAAAAAATTATTCTATTTAATTATTTGTAGTTTTTTCATTACAATAATCAGGAATTTCATTTTGATGAGAGCAAATCATCATTTTAAAAAGTGGTTTTTAAAAGATTCCATCACTGTACCTGTTACACACATTATTTTCTAATTAAATTTTATAACAAATATGAAAGCAATGAATAAATGATCAGTTCATTTTTCTTTTCTATAAATAGCGACCACTATTTCTGACTGATAAGAACAAGCTTATAATAAGTAAAACTGTTTTCCAATCACCCCTAACTACAGAAAATAAATATTGTTCTTCTGCATATATATGTGTCAAAGAGGCACTTTTTGGATTTCCACACTTGCAAAATTCCAATACATGATAACAACTCAGAGAAGAAAAATCTTTAGAAAATCAATCTATAATAAGGTTTAAATAGTTTGTAAAGCCCTTTAGAAAAGATTATATCCGCAACATGCCATCCACTTTGTGGAAATAATAGACTTTTCAAATTTATTCTGTAAATTTTAATTAAACGTATTTTTTCAGTGAAATAAAACTGAATATATCTTATTTTACCAATTAGAAGTGAAACAAATATACAGCTAAAAATACTATTTTTCTATTGACCTCGAAATATATCGAAAAAATTTCAGCATTTTGTTGAATATGGCAGAAATGAACCTTAAGAGACATGAAATCCCGAGTGGTATCTAAATGATCCTTTTCCAGTAAAACGATACTTATCAAAACACAACTTTTCTGGGTCGCCTCAGAGCAGTGTATTCTATACCTAAAGGAATTATGTTTTATATATAAGCATTTGAATATGAGTTTTGTGATAACTAAATTTCCAATATGATTAAAATAAAACATTTATTTTACATTGCATTTGCTGTGAACCCGCTTAATTTACTAAATAAATCATCTCGATCTTATTGCTTAAAATAATGTTTCCAGGCACGCTGAATAATGGCAACATAATTGGAAACATCCTCTTTCCTGAAAAGTAATAAGTTCGATTTTGATATCTGTCAAACAAAAAGACCATCCATAATGTTACACTTACATATGGTGAGCATTCAAAAACTCAAATGTTCTGCTAATGAAACAAATTCTAAGTTTGGTGTGAAGACGCCAGTAAGGATATTTCAATTTATCAATGCCGAAATAGCAGCTGAGCTGTTAGTAATCTGATCTTCACTTCAAATATTCGTGTGCTCGATTCCCATCTCAGATGTGAGTATTTGTAGTGGTTTGGAATCCATTTTAAACCTTACGCCTCTGTAGGATCAGCCTTTTTGAGCAAAAAGTGGACGTAGACCAACTAACGGATCAAACTAGGGAAAACAATCGTCAACTCATAATTCTAGATGCATGAATATTATACATGAATACAATGTAATTTAAATGCAAATATATATACAGTAATATTATTTTTAAAAAAAAGCTTTTGTTCATGATTAATTATCAAAATTCCAATAAAGGATAACGAAAATTTATTTACATTAGATTTTGAATAACTTTAAAACAAAAATATTCAAAAATATTTGAGATTAAAAAAAAAAAAAAAAAAAAAAAAACTCCTACCTTAAGAAAAATAATTTCAAATATTGTAGTAAAAATATAAGTTATATTAAAAAGAAAAGTATGTATTAAAATGATATGCCCGTTCTATTCTTAATAACAAATGATTATATAAATCAATATATGATAAAGATATCAGAAGTTTTATATACTATTTATGTGTGCTTCCGCAATATACTATAGATTAGTAATTATTATTAAACGATATACTTCATATGGGTGTTTTTACTAAGATATTTTTATATACATAAATTATTAATGTATCATTATATTTACATGAAAATAATAAAATTAAAGTCAATGTTAAATTTACTTGGAAATGATTTTAATTTAGGATAATTTTTAAGCATTTATCTCTAATAACATTCAAAACTTTTTATTTGGGTAATATAAGAAATATTTAAAATTTTATTGCTTTGTTGTCATCACAGACCAATATATAACTTTACCTGTTTTCATGTTAAATTTTAATGAAATCTGCCATTCATGTGAAAACAGCATTCAGCTTAAAAAAGCTTATAATTTATTAGTAAAATTACATAATTGAATTATTACATGAGCATCGCTGCTTGCTTTCCAACCGCACAGAAAGCAACACATATAAATAAATGTTAAATAAAACAACAAAACTCGAAAAAGACTGGAATTTAATCTCGTTGAATATCTTATTCTCTCTTTTCCTTGGCCTGACTTATTGGTTAACTGTTCTCAAGAGGCTTACAAAAGATTTCATTTTGTTTCGCCATTTATATAAGTATATTAATTCTATGTCTGGATTACCTTCGCAACTCACAAAATGAGAAGCACGCTCAGCATTGTTTCATGCAACGATGAAGCTTGCATTGTTCTTTATTAAAAGAATTCTCAAGCATAATTATGCAAATAGGTTTAAAGCTTTATTTTTCAGCTTCTTGAATAGTTTGTAAAAGGATTTGAAGACTAACATTGCCCGAATATAATTCATGAATAAGCTAAATATCGGTAAAATGAATTCCCAAAGCTTTACTGTAAAATCAAATCTCCTTTTATTCAAAACAAAAGTTATTTTTATTTGATATTTTCCAAAAATTTTACTAAATGACACAGAGATAGTAGTAATTTTATTATATTCTATATTGATCGCTTAGAGCAAATTGTGTGTAACTGATTTTTGTTTCGTGTGAGTAACTTCGCATAAATTTTGATCACTCTTTAAAATTTTCCTTTATATAAGATATTCTAATTCATTCATATGATAAATGTAATATAAGCATGTTAAAATACGCAAAATACAAAAATGTATCAGTTTTTTACAAACGCATATTAAATTCCAAGAGAAATATATTAATGTAAAATAATCGTGATATATATACATATGAATTTGTGTATATATGTATTATGTATTTGTCGGTGAAACTTTTAAGGTAGTTTTCTAATGCAATATTGTACAACTATAATCAAACACAGATAAAATACTCTAAATCAATGCAACTAATACCACAAAAATCACCAAGACGAAAGAAATTAGAAAAAATACACCCAATTATTTTTAAAATAGAAATGAAAAATATAGAGAACGTTTTTTGAAGAATTTGGTAAGAGTACAATTAGACAAAAACATCCACGTGGCAAATTATTGGCAAAGTGAATCCAAACATTAGGTGTGGATTTGATAGCTTTGAACTACTGTGCATGATTTACACTGCCTGATAAACCTGAGCACAATGCTGAGCCGTTGAGGCAATCACAGCCTAGAATCGTTTCTGATCGCTGTTGATGTACTGCCGTGACTTTTCTTTCAGTGTCCTATGCTTGTCGATTGAATTTAGACCCGGGAAACTTCAAGGCCAATCGATGCATTGAACATCTTAACTTTACAACTTCACGAAGCCACTTTTCGATTAAACTTAGCATTATCATCACTGAAGAGTAACAAAGGACCCTCATCACACCTAAAATAAATGCATGTAAAAGAATTAACCTCTATACAATTATGTATATCAACAATTGAATCACATTAGAATATAAAAAATCAGGATGAGTACCAAACTCTATACACCAAAGTAAGTTTCACCCTTTTGTTGTTAACAGGCTTACCACGTAAACGTATTTCCAATCGGCAAGCATTATTAATATGCAATATATTGATAGTAGTGTATAAGTCAGCAATTACAGTATATCCTTCTATCCAAGAAGATTATATTGTAAAATAAGTGATCAAGTAATCTGTTTCATGTGTTCCGTAATTTCTCTTAATTTTCTCTTCTCCGTTCCTATATTCTTGTAGAAAGAAACACCATTCAAATATGGTTGACCGTAGTCCACCATTACAAAACTTAGGTGAACTATAGGTGACGTTTAAATATACTCAACAAGATCGTAAAACATTGCTGTTAACACTCCTGAATTCCAAACATCCATACTAGATCCCATTTCTAGATCAGTTGACATTTAAATACAGTCAATGGAAAATATGCTGGGCACATTTCATTTTACGCAGTAGTCTGATGTTGTTTAAATTAAGGTTCATCGTACCATAAATTCCACAAAACTGTTGTATTATACTACTCCTCAAGTACCCGCATATTACTTCATTATTCATCTATTCACATGCTTAATCGTATCTGATTCCAGTAAGTCTTCTGATTGGTCATTGGATCCTTCTTTCCTTCCTGCTCATTCCTTTGGCACACTGACTTTTCAATTTTGTCCTTGAAATTTGCACAACAGTGTGTGCATGTGCATGCATATATGTTTGTACATATATAGTTCATTTGCTATCTATCTCTCATTAGCGAAGACCCAGGAAAAAGCGCTAAATACAGAGACGAACGAAAGCACCAGAAAAAAATTGAGAAAAAAATATCACAGAAGAGTAAAACATTTGTTTACTATTACTTGAAAATTTATGAAGTTAACAACTTACAGTTTCTGGGAAATACAGAAGATTCATTTCTCCAATGTCAAAGAGACCAACGAAATATATACCGTGAAAACAATCGAAACAATTTGCTGCAACTCTGCTCTTAGGAGCACAAGCGATATTTTAATTATACTTTTAGCCGAGCATCAACTGAATTTCGAAGCTGTTATCAGTGCATTAAAACTGAAAATGATAATAAATGTAAGAAAGACTTTATTCACCTCTAATTAAAATCTCAAGAGCAGAAGATTCATAGAATGCTTCACAGGCTGGAAACAGATGTTGAGGGATATTGAAAATTCACCAGTTAATCAGAGTTGTAAATATATAACAGTTGACCAATGTCATGATAGTATCCTTTTAGCAAAAAAAATACGGAAAAAATACTGCAATAAATTTGATCGATAGAAACAATATCTTTATTTTAACAACAGGAAATAAGTAAAATGTTGGACTTTTGCAGCTGATGATTATAGCCGAAGAAATTTTCTAATATCCCCAAAGTTACAAACCTAAAGATGTACAAAAAAGAAATCAGAAACTAGATAAAGGTGCTTTCTAATTGCGGTAGTTAACAGAAATCAAATGCCACTTAAGAATCAGATTTTAATAATGAATATGATTATAATTGACTTTTCAAAGGATAAGAAAATAAACTTTCTTCTTAATTATCAAATTCAATAAGTCACAGTAACCATCATTAGGAAAGTTTCAGAAAAACAATTAAGAAAATTTACCTGGGAGCCACCAATTTTACATAATATACAGTAAAATCACTGTTCCTGAAACAATAGATATCGAAATACATATCAGAGGTGATACCTATTATCACAGATTATATTGTATATCAAACGACATTTTCATTCTTGAATACACAACCCGACATTAAGAAGGCAACACAAAGGAGTGGCTAGAAAATCACGTAAATTTCAAGGTAGACGCATTTTATCGAGTTATGCAAATTATGTGAAATGCGCAACTCTGCAGCCCACGTTGGGTAATATATAAGGTGAGGAACCTGCAGAGTGAACAAAATTTAAACCGTAATTTCTGCTTGGAAAATTATCGTTGAAAATTTTTTCTTGTCGCAAAGGGTTCCTGTAAATGCAGAGAATACCAGGCCATCGTCGGCGGAGTCAGTTCCAGCAGACAGACGAGTTTACGAGGGGCATGTGGTCCTTACGGCAAATAACAGCTAACAGACAAATGAACGCGTCTACAGTGCACCGGTTATGACGAAGATAGCTAGAACAGTGGAACGTTTACGGAGTAGCGTCAGCACGCGTGAATCGACCCGTCAGACGAAAGACGGTAGTGGTGGTCCCGCAAAGCCCGTCTATCGAAATACTGCAGCGTATGCAAGACACTCCAGATATGCGAGCAGAACCATTTGCAGTCGATTGGTTGCTAATGGCCTGCGTTCATGGCTTCCGTTAAGATTACCATTAACCCCACAGCATAGACTCCAACGTCTGGAATAGTGTCGGATTAGAGCGATATGGATAACGGAGAGACACAAGTCTTCTCAGATGAGTTACGATTCTATTTCAATAGTTATAGCCCCGCGTACAAGTATGGCGTCGACGTAGAGACGGGTCCGATGCTACAGCAGTTGTGGAACGCCTCACCGCGCGAGAATGCTGCATCATGGTTTGGGGAGACCTTGCATATGATTTTAGGCTATCTCTAGTTTTTATTCACGGCACAATGTTAAGCGGATAATGTGTGCTGCGGCCTAACATTCCCCTACCATAGTTATAGCTTAAATTATTCTTATTAAAAGCTACATTAGGAATCGATTCATATAAGTGCTGAATAGTATTTCAAGGAATATTGTACCATTCTTCATATGCAGAGGTTTCCAACCTTTTTGTACCGGCGCCCCCCTTTAAAAAAACAATTGGTGTGCCCCCCTTTAAAAAAACTGTTGCGTCCCGTTATTTTATATAAAAATCAGATTTCATAAATACTCAACTAATATTATAATTTATTTAATGAGCTACAAAATAATATACAATATTATGTAAAAATATATTTATTATAAGAAATAACAAAACAAAAATATATAATACTACTACAACATAAGAACTTAATGCGACGGTTAAGCTTGTTTTTCAGCACAAATTTTCTCAAACCGTGGTATCATTGAAGAAATCGCGGTTCTCAGTTCCTTTTCAATCATTAAGCGAGATCGATACTTTGTTTTTAAAACTGTAGAAAAACCAGTTTCACATAGGTAAGATATTACAAATGGTAATAAAATTTCTAAAGTTTTGTTTGTCAAAGTAGGAAAATCGTCCTTTACTCGTAGCCAAAACGTAACAATATTATTTTCATCTCGAAACATCTGCTTTAATGTGCTATCATTAGATAACTAATTATCACTTCCTGCTCGCTTTCGTAAGGCTAAAATCATCATATTTTTCAATCAGAAATGGGTTTCTAAACCATTCATGTTTGGTAATGTCAAGATCTTTAAAGTACAACGAGAATTGCTTCCATAGACTTGTCAAATAATTATTAATAAGAACTTTACTTTCTTCTATTTCATCAGCAAGGCAGGTAATTTTAAAAGTGGGAAACATGTCAAAGTTATCATTTTTCAAACTTATTATCCACAGTTTCAATTTTTTCATAAATGTAGTAATCTTGTCTTTTTGCGTAAAAGCATAATTTGAGTCCCTTGCATTGATTTATTTAAAATACTGAGTCTTTGAAAAATAGCAACTAAATACGCAAGTTTAACAAGGAATTTCGTGTCATAAAACAAGTGTGCTTCATCTCTATTATTATCACTAATAAATATGGCGATCTCTTCTTTTAGCTCAAACACCCTTTGAAGTACTTTGGCACGAGAAAGCCAACGTGCCTCACAATAGTATAGAAGTTATCTACATTCTGAACCCATGTCATCACACAATTTTGCGAAAAATCTTCCTCTTAAAGGGCTATTTTTGATAAAATTTACAACTCTTGTGTTAGTAAATCTTCACCCATATCTCTTGAAACTAGTGATTACCTATGAATCATGCAATGCGTCCAAACTGCACGAGGAGCCACCTTTCAAACTAGTGCCTGTAGACCAGCATTTTTTCCTGCCATAGATGGAGCTTTATCTGTGCATAGTCCAACACAGTTCTCCCACAGAATGTCATTTTCATTAAAAAAAAAATGTATCAATGATTTTAAAAACTTCCCTTGCTGTAGTATTGCATTCAATAGGTTTACAGAATAACATGTCTTCTCTAACATGTTTCCACAACATATCTTACATGTTATCAAGTGTGCATCCTTAAGAACATCAGTAGCCTCATCTACCTGCAACGCAAAAGAAGATAGTTTTACTTTTTCTATTAATTGATCGCAAAGATCTTCAGATATATCGGATACTCGTCTTCCCACCGTATTATCTGCAAGTGGAATGATTTTAAGTTGATCAGCATATGATTCACCGAGCATCGTTTCTATCATGTCAATAGCTGCAGGTAGCACCAAAGTTTCCACATCGGTGCTCGGCTCCAAACGCGAAAGCGAGATATTTCGTTCTAAGAATATGGATGGGATGTTTTAGCATTTTTACCCGAAAAATTCGCGGCGAGGATTGTGGATTATGTATACTGCTGATTCATTTTTGACACCTCTTTGACTTTTTTGGTTCGTATTCGAAAATGATATTTTGGAAACAGCTGCGTGTCCCCCTTGCAACTGTCTCGCCCCCCCCCCCAGGGGAGCGCGCCCCACAGGTTGGAAACCACTGATATGTGAAAGCTATCCGACAGTTACTGGTGGAGGATATCGATTCCGTCTAGTGCGTTGTTAAAATAGACCATAACTGCTCAATTAAATTGAGATTGAACTGTGCGTTGGATAAGGTATAAATTTAACTTCATCCTCGTGATCATCAAACCATGATTGGACAAATCCCGAAAGCTTCGATAGGCGCATTATCACCTTGAAGATTCTCCTTTTTTTTCAGCAAACGAAGTGCGACTCCTATGATAGACATAGTCTGCTAAAAATTCTCTGTACTTCTCCCCCCATGATACTGCCTTTCAGGGTTATAAATTAATCTAACAGGAAACCACAACAGGATTGAACACCTCACGACAGACCGTTCATAAAAAACAAGGTGGAAAAATACAATGAAGACTATACACTAACAGACATCATCCAAACTAGCAAAACTATAAGCAATGTTGGCATAACTTATATGACATGTGGCTCAGTAACTGCTGCTCTACTCAAAAGTGTCTGCTAATTGTGAATGTGTGTATACGCAAATACGAGGTAAACCTAATGTACTTAAATATTTGGATTACGCTTATATCATTTGCCACCTGGTTCAATGAGAAGTCATAGTTTACACTTCTAATCATACTTATTTCACCAGGGGAACATGTGTTCCTAAATTTTGGGAATCACACCTAGTTATGAACTGAATAGACAAATAAGTGAAAACAGAAGTAAAACTTGCAAAAAATATTTTTGTAAATAGCATACTGAAATAGACAGAATCAAAAGAAATTTTTTAAAAAAAAATTATTTCCAACTGACGGTTAGGATTGAACGTAAAAACAAAATTCTGAGTTTAACTTATAAAAGCTTACATATCACAGTAAATTTCACAAATGAAAAAAATAAGACATTTGATACCACAATGAAAAATCTGTTCATTGCTCCTACGTCTCACTAGAGATTAAATTTGAAAAATTTCAAGCATCTACCAAATTACTAAGGAAAAGAAAACAATAAAAATTATGAAATATTACATTAACACAAATTCTTATCATAAAACGTATAACTGAAAAATGATAAAAGGAGAATTTATTTTATTGTTATGTAATTAATATTGAACAATATAAAAATTGTGTTTTTCCAGTATTTTCAGATATTGCGATTTCGCCACAAGACACTTTGTACCATCAGAATTCATTTAATAAAAGGTACCAAGAATTCAGGTAGCATTGAAAATCATTCAACCAAAACCAGATTACATGTTGAAATATGAATAAATATATCTATATTTAATCTGAAAGAAAAATTAAATATTTTTATATTTAATAATAAAGTAATAAATACAAATTTATTGCTACATTATATGGCATATATTTTTATTACTAGTATACCTAAAGAAAGTTCTAAAAGATTAATAAAAGCTGAAGAGGTTGCTTCGAAATTACTCAATACAATTCAATTAAGAAATCTTTAAAGAATATATAAAGAGGAAAAATTTTTTGTTCACTTCAGAAATTAACTCCACATTTTTATATTTCTCCAAAAACACAATTAACTTGTTGAAAAAATTGAGACTTGTCCCCTAATGAATAATTTTTCTCAAACGATATAAATAACTTTTTTTTCAATGGATAATAATCAAAGCTTACCTTAATGTGTGCTCCAGAAATCATTTTCTTCTAATAAACAGATAAAAATTTTTAACTTAAAAGAAATTACAAATAAGTTTTACTATCGTTTTATATTTATCAGAATTGTTATTAAATTCTAATTAATAAATTAAACATATTTTAAAAAATTAGTTTATTTGTTGTTAATATTGTTAAAAATTTAAAAAAATGGGAGACAGTTTTACTAAAATTGAGGATTAATTCATAAATGTTTAAAATAAAAAATTATTTTAACAAGAGACTATAAAATAATGGGATAGCATGGGCCTTCATTTTCCGCTTTACAAATTGTAGCAATTATAAATGATACATATAAAATAAAACATATAACATAAATGGAAAAAATCTAACAAACATTGAAAAGTTTGCAAATTTTTAATCCATTTCCAGTTATTTTAAAATAGGAGATGAGAATATGGCTGTTTTGAATATAAATTATTTCATAAATATTTATAATCTCATACTCTTTGAGCAATTATTGAAAGACTATTTTCTAAAAATGGTTTTAAACTTAATAAACTTTAACATTAAAAACAAACTCTTGTAAAGTAATATCAACAATTTTTTTTTTCATTATCAATTTCCCTTGTTCTTGGACAGCATGCACAACACAAAGTGTTTTTGTGATTTATCCCATTGATGTATAATAATAAATATAATTTTAAGTGGTACACCAAAAACAAAAAATAACTTTATTTTTAAAACAAATAAGTTTTCAAAATCAATTATTATTTTGCATAGAAGATGGAATTTTCTAACAGAAGGAAAATTAAAACTAACTAAATAGCTTTTGTTACCTTGATAATTTAGGCTTGGATAAAATTGTTGATTTTTAATCATTAGCTTCTCAACAAAAAATGAAACAAGTATTTTTTTTTATTTACAATAAAAGGTTTTAATTTTTACAAGGAATGAATTTTATTATGTAAAAAAGCTCTAAATATTAAGTCCATGTTGTCCATCAGAGTTAATTTGACAAGAACTTAATATTCTAAATAAAATTTGAAACTGCTATCAACTCCCACCCTTTTGGTATATATTGAAATCAAATACTGAATTGAAGCTGAGACAACAGATCATTTAATTCTACAACTCAAAAAAACAAGTCTAAAATTTGTCATTCTCCTTAAAAAAATAATTTTTTATTTACTTATCGATTAACAGAAAACATTTCGTTGCATTTTAAAATGACTGTAAATATTAATGCCAAAACATATGTAATTTATATTAAATTACATTTCACTTATTATGCAGAAATTAATCAATTCCTTATAAGGAATAAATTACTTTTCTGTTTGCCTGTAACAAATTTTTCCTATCATTAATAAATTGAAATTCTTCTCTATTAGAAAATTTAATAAGCATACGAAGAATTTTTTGAAAGTTATCTTTTATAAACATGTAAGAAACGATGTTAAGAAAATCTGAAGCAATTTCTGACAGCAAAAATAATAAATTCATCCTTTTTTATGGTGTTAATGGTACAAGTTCATGTTCTGAAGTGGCTACAAAAAGATAGGCATGCAGATACAAATCAATGAATCATCAAAGAATACAAAAGCATAGCATACGCTAAAATCCTCGTAACAAATAAAATATTAACACAAAATTTAAGATATGCTATAGAACTGAATGGAAAATGAAATGAAATAAATCATGATTATAATTATATTTGAATTAAAGAAATTTTTAAAATTAATTTTGCTTTATTAAGAGTATCAGAACTATGATTTATAATGTTCTAAGTAGAATCCTTTTTTATTATTTTCACAAGAATTGTACTTTTACAAAGTGGAAAAGAATTTTGTGTATATTGTTTACTATTAAAAAACTCTTAATATAGAAAACTATGAGATAAAAGTTTACATAAACCATATAATAATCTGTAGCAGTTACAATATTCATCACAAGTAGTAAAAAGAAATGTCTTTGTTTACAATCAAAGGGTAAATTAAATATCTTTATATAACATGTAAAATACCAAATTAAAATACAATAAAAAAAGCAATAAATGCCAGAATGGAGAAATGGTTTTTAATTCAAGCAAGAAACAAAAACATACAGTATTATTACAGAATTAGGACAGTGATTATGAAAATGCACAATAAAAAAAATATGCATCAAAAGCTTGATCTCAATTTGTATTGCATTCAATAAATGATGCTGCATAACCCTGCTCAGCAGTTGTATCCATTAGTGTGATGTTAAGTATAAATATCAGTTTCTAAATTAATTTTAGAATGGCCTTCCTCTCCCTCTTCCAGGCAGAGGACCAGGTGGCTGGACATTAGATTTAGGATTTTTAATTGTTTCATCCAATGAAACAATTAAGCAAGCTGCTTCAGTAGCAGCAGTAAGGGCATTTATCTTTACAATAGATGGTTCCCAAACACACGCTTCAAAATTGTCTGCAATATCTTCATTGTGAATATCCACACCATACCAAATACCACCTAAAAGCAAATTTTAATCAAATTAATACATCTTATATATATAAATACATTTGATTTTTATCTTAGAATAAATAGCCATTATCTTTATAAATAATTTTAGATTATGCAAATAGCTTTTTACTAGCCAAGATGTTTTTTTTTTTTTTTTTTTTACATTAAACAAATTAGGTTGTTGAAAAATAATATATTTGTATGAAAAATTAAAGTATATTTTTAGAGTATATATAAATATTTATTAAATTATATAAATTATCTTTATCCACTTTTATGAAATGGCTTTTGCACTCCTTCTGGCAGCAACCTGAAGGAGAGAATACTTGATTGTTTTTGTTTCAATACAAAAGATGGTATTCTACTAATTTATATTTTTCCAAAAATAGAATAAAAGTAGAATATTAAATTGAATCCTTTATTTGTCAAACAGATGGTTTTAATCACCAAGCAATTTAAGTACAGAATACTGTCGAAAAATTAATCAGAATATTAATTAGACAACCATACTACTTGTGGCATTAAACATTTCTTAATGCATAATAGATTCATTGACAAATAGGATTCCACATTTCCAATGATAACATATGTTGCAATGTTGGGTTAAAAAATTTTCAATGAAATGACAAGATTTTAGGTATTTTTTTCAAATTTCTAAGTCATGTACATAAGCATACAAAATTCTTAAGAAAAATAATGAAACATAAAGCTAACATAATGTAATGATATTGGTATAACATGTGTGTGTGAGTTTGTGTTACACTATAATATCAAGTTCAAATCATACATATTCAACCAAATCCATGTCAATGTTCAACAATGCAACAATATTGCAATACTCGAGTATAATCTGTTGTCAGCATGATAATTTATAAAAAATGCTTTTCTCAAATTTCTGGAAAAAAATAATAATTCAAAACCTTTATAAATTACTATTTTGCAAATTGCTATAAGCTTGCTCCAGGAGAATCACAGTGAGATGCAAATCATATCAAAATTTTAAAATATGTGATTTTGAATGCATATAACAGGCCAGCCTATTATATCTGATGGTGTATGTCAAAACTCTATGAATCATTTTGATCACTCAGTATATCAGTTTCGTTCATATCATATAATTACAAATATTACAGAATTTAAAATTATTCTGTAATTATCAAATATTGTGATTTAAAAATAGATTTGCTCAAATGAGTAATAATTGTTTTAAGATATATATATATATATATATATATATATATATATATATATATATATATACATTTTATTAAATATAAATAATTAATTGGAATATTTTCTTAGTTACATTTCTCTCCACAAAAAATTATGCTAACATTTTCTTTTTTGTTCATTAAATCAGGGGTAGGAGTACAGAAATTTTTATTTCAGGACACTATTTTCAAGAAATATCAGGACATTTTTCAGGACATATTTTAATAATTAAACAAAACCAATGTTACTTTTACATATTAATTTCTGTTTTATGCATAAAACACATTTTAGAAAGGAATAAACTATTTAATAAACTCTGAGTTTTTTAATTTTTAATACAATAATATGAAAAATGATACAGAAATTTAAACTTTCTATACTGAACATTTTTTGAAAATTAATAAGTTACATGATAAATGCTTTAAATTAACAATTTATGTATAATTGAATAATGTTCATTTTGAACTGGATGCATTAGCATTTAATTCTGATAATTTAATACTGCACTTTTTGAACTTATCATTGACAGATGCAATCTCTGCATTAGCAGCAGACAGCAGCATTTGTCCATCTTTCACATCACTCATATTATCATCACTGATAGCACATGATATTTTTTAGTTGCATCATCCAAAAGTTTTTGAGCTACACACTGATTATCAAGCAAGTTTTTCTTTTCTTTCTCAAGTTCATTAATTTTTTCTAATAGGTGAAATTGTTTAAACTTTTTTCACAAGTAGCTTCTACATCTTCCTCATCCTTTCTTTTCTTCTCTAATTGTGTTACATCTTTTGATTTTTCCATATATGATGCATATTCTGCATGAGATTTCTGAATATAATGCATCATTTCTTTGGTATATGGAATGGAGGAAACAGAATTGCCATGCATTCGAATAACAACATGACAAATCCGTAAACTTTGAACTGTTAATTCCAATAAAGAAGCTCTCTCCTTTGTCATAACAGAATTGTTAATTGTAAAACCTCTTTCTGGTTGGGAATTTACATTCAATAACGACAGACATGCTTTAACCACTCTAGAAAGAGTAGGATATTTTATATAACCGCCAGAATCTTTTATATTGAAAACTGCATTCCAATATTTACAGATATTTTGATTATTATCATAATCATTCACAATCAAAGTCACATCTTCACGCATGTAAAGAATCCACTCTTCATTCGTCTTATCAATATCTAAAGAAGTTTTATTCACATGAGGAAAATGTTGAATTAATTTGCTAAATGAACTCCTAGACTCTTCCTTTTTTCTATTATAAGGAGACAAACACTGGAGATCTTTGAGTAAAGGATTTGTTATAGGAAGTTTCTGAAGCAAATGCTTTGAATTTGCTATGTAGAAGCTTCTGATACTTTGTAGAAATGTTTTATCAGTAAGCTCTTCCAGTATTGCTGTTGCACCATGACCTATTTCAATCTTGTTTAAATTTAACCAATTTTTTCCTGAATCAACATTAATTTGTAGCATCTTTACTCCATTTTTTTCACAGATTTCTTTTGGGTTTAAAAATTTAAACATAATACTGCGAACAAGTTCATTTAACTTACTGTATATCACATGTACTAAAGGTCTAGACTTTTGCATTAGAAGTAAATATGGTTCAAAAGTTTTACAAAAAAATGAAACAAAATGCAGATATGCCAGAGTCTTAGGATCTTTGAAATGTTTTATAATCCGAAGATGTCTATCAGAAAGAGGAGATTTCGACTCTTTAGGTACTTTAATAAAATATTCCTTTAGACCATCATATTGCTCACCAATTCTCTCACAAACTGAGCCCAAAGTTAACCAACGGCTCTCCTAATGATGAAGGAAACTAAGTCTAGTTAAAAGTTCTTCCAGTATTTCTAACTGTAAGGAATGATAATCTTCCCTTCTTGCAGGAGATAGTTTGAAAAATTGATTAATATCTATAACAAATCTATCAATATTACAATCAATTTTATCATTACCCTTACGTAATGCTCCATGGATTATGTGTAAGCAACATGTACCCAAATCAATTAATACTGGTACACTTTGCTTACTCAGTTCACTATTTATTTGCATTAAAACAGCTAAATTAACTCTTTTCTTGGTCCATCCATTGACAACTGCATTAATTTTTCTAAATTCAAATCATTATTTTGAATGAAACTTAATAAAATTTTTACAATTTTATTGGCTTCAGCATGCCCTAAAAATGTGATTCGAGGTAGCAAATGACATTTTTACCTTGTTTATCAGACCAGTACGAGATGTAAATATCCAACTGTTTCTTTATTTTTTTTTTTTTTTGTAGTAGTTTCGTCGAAAAGCAAAACAAAATATGAAGTGCCGATATCCCAAAACAAAAGAGTTTTGAAATACAAATCCAAAATTAATCATATACCTGACTTTTTTGTCAGATGATTTGAGATTTTTTCAATGGAGGACTCATCAAAAATTTCTCCATAAATGTTAGCTAAATCATGCAAAGATGAAAAAGAATAATTATTTTTTATTGCCACCAAAACTAAAATGGTTTCAGCTTTAATGGTTTTCTCTGATATCGTTTTGGGAAACCATGATTCTACTACGGTTGATGTCGAGGATTCAGATGAAGTTAATGACTTGATAGCAAATAGTGTTTGATTCTTGTAACAGTTCAGAGCTTTTTTGTGTCTTAATCCATCTGCATGAGCAAGCACTTGTCTAAACCCCATATTTGAAACACTGAATTTGATTTTGCATACAAAGAACTCCGCAGAATGAACATCGTCAACACTTCGGCACCAGGTCTTGATTAGGCATTTATTCTCATCTTGCAGTTCCATCCATTTGTCGGAAAATTTCGTTTTCTTGGCATTTTTAAAAGAAAATTGTTTTCAAAAAATAAAATTCTCAGCTTGCTAATAAACATTCTTCAAAACACCCATCAAAATCTTTCAAAATGGCGCGATAAGCATTTCACGAATGCGCATAAACGTAGGCAAATAATTCTCACAATTTCACCATCATTGTAAATAGTTGTGCATTACTAAAACCAGAATCTTTGTCTGTAAAGGCAGAAAATAGAATTTAATGGTAAACCCAAACCTAAATTTTTTTGACGTCAAATATTCGTGAGCAATGGCTGAAAACGAGGCGGAGATGAATGTATCCCAACCCTATTTCCGGTTTGAAGGAGAACAAAAAAGGGGGAAATTTTTCTCTTTCTGCTTGCATAGTAAGCAGTTGAAAATATATATATATATTACACTAAAAGTAAAGTTTAATACTGAAAAATATAACATTATTAATTAAAATTAAACTTTCAAAAGAATGTAATAAAAAATAAGGAATTCCAGGATTTATTTTGAAAAATAATGACATTTCAGGACATTTTTTAAAAAATCAGGAAATTGAGGAATATTAAGACAACTCCGAGCCCTGTTAAATACAATTTAATTTTCATGAACTTCAATTGAACATATTCAAAAACAAAACAATAAAAAGTATCAATTAATATATGTAAAGCTTTTAAATCACAGTTTTTATATTTTTAATGTTGAATGTTGTTTCATATAAGAGATTCTTATGTTTTCAGCTATGCTTCAAAGTATGATTGTAATATTTCACATTATTTATTACCAAATTATTGAATAAGTAATAATTTAATAATAAATGTCAAAATACATGCACTTATATTAAAACCATAATCGTCTCTAATTACTTCAACCAGTATATATTAATATATATTTATTAAAAAAAATAAGGCTTTAAAATATTTATGTTATGGATTTAATGCTAATGATAATTTCTAATAATTTAAGAAATTCCTTGATTTTCCATGACAAATTTATATCTTCTTGGATTTCACTAACAATTTCATTGATTTTCAAAATTTTTGGAAGGCCTGTTATAATAATTTAAAGAAAAAAATTATTTTTACTCACCAGTTGCATGTTTTTGTCTCAGCATATTTAATATATTTGTTGAGTCAAATCCTGCATTATCACATAATTGCCTAGGAATAACTTCTAAAGCTTTAGCCATAGTACCAATTATTAACTGTTCTTTTCCAGTTACAGTTCTAGAATAGTCACGCAAAAATTTAGAAAGCTCCATTTCAATTGCTCCACCACCTGTATTTGAAATGAATTTAAAAGCGTGTTTGTTAAATTATTAGGTGAATATTATTTGAATTGAAACAAAAATCACATAACATAGAAATATCAACTAGATTAGCCATTACATTAAAATAAACTTAAAAATAGGAATGCATCATATTAGAACAAGTATGATACAAAATAAGTTAAAATATGACAACAGTAAACTTTCCTCTAGAAAA
This sequence comes from Latrodectus elegans, assembly GCA_030067965.1. Taxonomy (NCBI): domain Eukaryota; kingdom Metazoa; phylum Arthropoda; class Arachnida; order Araneae; family Theridiidae; genus Latrodectus; species Latrodectus elegans. The sequence goes on from CM057813.1 coordinate 34,302,306, forward strand.
CTAATATATAATTACCAATAAATATAAATACATATTAAATGTTATATGCTGGTGTTTACCTGTTTTACTTAAAGTTTAAATTAGATAATCAGAATACAAAAACTTATTTTCAACCAATGTAAAATGAGGAAAATCAGAAATTTTTATATTTAAACAAGAAAGTGAAATCAATAAAATGATGCAAATATCATATTCTTCTTCATAAGAACTACAGCCTTTTACAGATCTTTGCTGATTCAACTACACATTCCTTCCAGTCTCTTATCATTAGAAATTCCTAATTCAATTCTTGATTTTTAAAGTATTTAAGTCACTTTCAATTTCATCTAACCATTTAGTAGATGGTCTTTCTTTAGCACAAAATCCAACAGATTTTTTAAAAGTTAAAATTTTTGCAGAATTATTATCTAGGCTTCTCTTAATATAGTCAAGCAATCTTAATCAGTAACTATGGACGGTTTTATTGACGACATGCATTTGTCTATAGAGCCTGTACATTTCAAAATGTATTTGGCTCTCCTATGTCCCTCCCCACAGGGCTAAAGATAGCTTAAAGGACTTTTATCTCAAACATACCCAGTGATCATTGTGTATCTTTATTCAGGATCCAAATAGTACTAGCATAGAGTAAACAGATCTAGTAAGAATCATACAAATATTAATATAACTTAGCTTTAAAGCTATTAAGTTATTATTGCCTTTTCAGCCCAAAAAGGGATAATTTATAATTTTAATTTTATTATCAATTTCTGTTTTAAGCTTATCTTTATCATAAATTATTGTACATAGGTATTTAAATTCATTAAATTTTTAAAGCTGTAGCCATTAATACATGAATTAAAATAATTTATAATAGAAGGTGAGATCTCCATGAATTTTGGTTTGCTTCATGAATAATGCTCATTTTTGTGGCGGAAGATACAAGAGCTGAAAAAGCCTCTTTTAACACTTTTTTTGACCTTCCAATAACACAATGTCTTCTGAATGGGCCAAAATTACAATTATCAAATTAATAATCTTTATCATTATTCGTCATATTGACGACATAAAAGTAATATTTCAAAAACATTTTTCAAGTCATACAAAATGTTAGAATAGCTTAAAAATTAAGAATTTTAAAGGAAAAAAAATTTTTTCCTTCTTTTCTCCACTAAAATAGTTATTTTAAAGACTCTGGCTCAGAATTTATGAAGAATAAATTTAAATATTAGACAGGAGCAGGCAACATAAAAAATAAGTTATTTAAAAATCAAAAAATTATTTCTTTTGATTTCACAGATTAATATAGACACCTTTTTAATTATAAATAAAAAAGAGGAAAATAAGAGAACATTCAGTACAAAAAATAAGGAAAGCAAATAAGATCATTAATCATCAGTGTTTAAAGAAATTTTACAAAAAAGTTCATGTTTGAATAGTCACCTTGAGTAGTTCAGTTCGAACAATGGATGTAAACTTATTTTAAATAGTAAAATTTCCAGTTTTTTAAAATAATTTTAACAATAATCTTTCAAATGAGTGGCAATAGACTATAGAACTATGTCTATTGAAAATTTATTTCTTTGATGTAACTGTTGTAAAATTTTAAATAATCAAAACGTTGATTTGAATCTCTCTTTATAAAAAATATTTCTAAACTAAATATTCAATTAATTTCTATACCTTTGTATTATCATTGTTTTCAAAATTTTAATCTTTCTTTTAAAATGTAAAAAATAACTTTTCTTCCATGGAAAAAAATCATCAGTGAAATATTAAATTGCAAAAAATAAATTAGTTTAAAATTTTATGAATTACTTACAACATAAAATTATTTAATCACATAAAGCTATATAAACAATGAAAAAAGAATGTAAAATCAGAATATAAGCCATAATTTATTACCCTCAAACTAGAATGTTTACCATGAATTGTAAAAATCATAAATGTTACGCTTTAATGAAATCAAAAATTACATTTTGAAATTAACAAAAATTTTCACTACAAATTTAAGACATTTCCAAAATTATAGATAGAAATAATATTATAAATCTCAAAAAATGAATAAAAATAATGCTTTTTAATTTACACAAAACAGCACTAAAAGTTTTTACACTACTTTATCAATACTCCATACAATATTCTCAAGCAAGAGTAATTTAAACTAGTAATAAACAATGTGTCCAAAATAAGGAAAATGTTGTAAAATTAAATGAGTTCAAATATATGCATAGAAGTTAAATCTATATCACATTTTTCAATTATATTTTTAATGACATCAATAAATAAATTGACAATTGAATTATTATGAATTGAAAATATTTCAGTATTCAATAACTATGCAAACAATTTCCTTTAAATATTTTCAAAATTCTTTACAATTATACTTTTAATTTTAGATTTGTTTACACCTATCCATTCTATTAATTTAGTGTGTACTTCAAAAATATATAAAGATAATTTCTATTAAAATGAGAATATTCTAATAAAACTTTGATGATAAAAATAGATGACTATTGAATACATAACGAATATTAAGTTTCAATTCAAATTATTTCTTTATTTAACCTGATTACTATCAAATAAGAATATATATATACATACAAATATATATATATATGTGTGTGTGTGTGTATTTCAATATATTACCAATAATTTTTGTTTCAATGAAGATCTATGACATATTTTCCACTAAAATTAATGTTAATTTGATAAGTTTTTTATTTTTTTTCCCACAAATTAACAATCTATTGGAATGTTATCGAGCATATTTGGCATCATCTACCATAGATTTTTCAAATTTATTTATATTACCTTCCAAACCTTAATTTGTAAATTCATAAATTTCAGTCTGTTGGAATTTTGAATTCTTCTAATTTAGCGATTAAAGTGGGACTTGCAACTATCATTTCTGGCAACTGTGATTTTGGAGAACTATGAATTTTGTTGGACACTTCAGTACACTACAATCCTCTAATTTGATGAAACAAGTATATCTATTCTGCTCAAATTGAAAATGATGTGCATATTTAATGGATTCCATCCCATATAAATATTAGTGGCAATGAGACCACACAGACTGGCCAAAGAGACATCACTTACATACCAGGAACTTTACACTAATGAAAAAACTAGACTACATTCAATCTGGCAAATTCCACCAACATCAATGGTACTCTGAAACATCTCCTGGAGCTCTTTTGGAAATAAAATGTGACCAAAAATCTGAAGTAGCCTTGGCTAGATTCTCAAGTGGACATCTAAAATGTTTATTTTTTGTGAACATGGTAAAAAAAATTATCTCACTTGTAAAAATTGCTGTAACCATCCAACTTCACCAAAACATATTCTGCTAGATCCCCTGCTAGTCATTAACTTTCTGACTGTCAACAATTCATTGGAGTTGATCTGACAAATGTCAGATCTTTAAAGATGATGGCCATTATAACTTATGTGGTCATGTTTCAGCATGATTAACAAACTTGTTTTGATATGATTGTTGTATGTTGTTATGACCTTCAACACAGTACCTATTAATATTCTTAACAGCTATGCAACTGTGATTACTGATGAATTAACAAGATGGATTTCCACCATTTGCCACTTTAGGAACTCTAACAAGTTTCTCATTTTAACTTTACTCAAAATGAAAATAAGCAAACAATGATGCCTAATACAATCACATATGCCATTGAACTCTTAAGCAAAAATGTGATAGAAAAAACTGGTAATTATATTCTTTATTTATTCCTATACAATCGCACAGTAGTTTACAGCAAATGCTTTTGCATTACTTTGGACAAATCCAGGAGGTGTACAAATATACTTAATATCTGCAATTTTACATAAAATTCAGAATCAAAAGAAATTAATCTGAAGAAAAATTTCTAGAATTTTCCTTTACAATTAACAAAGAAATTTCAATGTTGCTGAAACTTTCATTCTAATGCAACTGAGATCAACTAAATTTTACAAGAAAAATTATGTAATAAGATATAATTAAAAAATTTATTTGCAGTATCACCAGCTTAAATAGCAAAAAAAAATTTCCATTAAAATTATATATTATATATGAAAACATCTTAAATAGTATTAGAAACACATACCAGCAACAACACTATCATTTTTCAAAGCTCTCCTCACAATCATAATTGCATCATGTAGAGATCGTTCACATTCTTCAATGAATTGCTCAGCACCACCTCTCAAAATTATAGTAACTGTCTTAGTATTAGAACAACCAGTAAATAAATTAAACCTGAAGAAGAAATATGTAAGTATTATTTACTTGTGTAATGAATGTGATTTTATATAATAATAATAACAATACTCAAAATATTTTGTGCAAACATTAGCAAAAATTTTATTTTATTTTTTATAAAAAGAATATGATTTTTACATTCTATCTTTTAAATTAATTTGTGCCATTACTTTTTAATACATACAGTAATCAATGATACAAGGAGAAACATTGAGCAATGTTAAAAAAGAAATTAACTAAATTCATATTCCATATTTTAGATACAAATGTAACTTTTATTAAAAAAACATTTCTTTATTTAAGTAGAAAAGTTGAAGAATACAGCCCATCATTAAAGCAGCAAACAGTGGCTGTTAAGGAACAAGTTGATTACCATTATTTAAACATTAATTTTTTAAGAGAAATAAATATATAACTTTTGTAACATTTTCATAACACATTTTGTGACAATTTATGTAAAGTGACAGTATATTAGTAGCACTAAATAAAAAAATAAAAAAAGTTACATTAAAAATTTACCTTCAGTAAAATAGTTTACTTTTTTTTTTAATTTACATTTAGATTTGTACAACCAATTTGGTTTATTTGCAGAAACAATAACTATCATTAATAAATATTGGTTAACTTGCCTCTCACCGCCAATTTGTACTTCTTCAAACACTTCACAAGTACCAAGAGTATTTTCTGTAATATCATAACATGTTGACAAGAGTGAACCACCACAAGCTTTTAATGTTCGTTTTAAGTCATCTTCAGGAACTCGACCAGCACAAAACATATCTCTAAAATAAATAAGATATATTTACATTATGAATTAGTCTATTTACACAAAAACAAGTTTCAGAAAATTAAATATGGAAAGTTAATATTAAAGATAATGTTGATTAAAACTATTAAACAATATAAAAAAGTGTATATGTGAAGTATTTTTATACACTTTTATTTAGAGTAGTCTTACTCTATATTTTAACAATACCTATACGATACATTTATAATAAATATTAATAAAGGTTTCAATAATTTTTAAAAATTATTACACTACAGCTAAGAATATAATTTATGCTTACACATCAAACATATAAAATGATAAATTTTAGATTTAATAAATCAAATTAAATCATATGAACAAGGTAACCAGCCTGCTTGAACTTTCTATTTTAATAATTTAAAACTTTTTAATGCACACAAAATTATAACTTCATTATTTTATACTAAGAAGTTGATTTAAAAAAATTAATAAATATACCATTTAAAGCTTATAATTCACTTTCATCTTCTTTAAAAATATATATCTTAAAGAATTCCTTAGAAATATTTTTATATTAAAATTAAAAGAAGAAACACATGCCCCCTTTTTATCAGGATAACATAAAATAATAAATGATACTTAAAAATATTGCAAATTACACATTTGTATTCATACCTGTCTGCAAAATACTGAGTTGCCACATCTCCAATGGGTAATTTAGAAAGGACTACCTTAGCTCCACTTTCAACAATCTTCTCTAATTTATTGTACAAAATACTCCACTCAGCATCAACAACATTTTGATATTCCTAAAAATTAAAATTGGTTTTGTTGTTTAGCATTATACATGTGTGTATAAATAACACATTAAAACAGTTTATATATCTTTTGTATACTTTAACAATTTTAATTAAATCAAGAATTTTTTTCGATACATCAAAGTGAAAGCATATCAGACTTAATATCATAGATGTTGAAATATAATTGCTTATATGAAAATGTGAATAGTTAATTCCAAATTATCATTACTTTTATTCCACAATGGTAAAATATTTTATAGGTGTTATCAAATTAGAAATCAAATAGAACACATGTTAATTGAGCATAAATATAAATATTCATACTAACTTGAGCACTTTCTACTCTAATTTCAGCATTTTCTTTTTCTGATTTCAATTCAAGCTCTACATTTAAACATACTATTTTTGGATTTAAATATTTTTTCCTTTGCATTTCAAAACCAGCATAAGAAAAAGTTTTCTTAAAGGCAACTCCAGAAATGAGCATTGAGTCCTATAAAAATAATAAAATTAAAAATATTACACACTAGTTATGAATTTAAATCATTTAGAAACCCAAAATATATATATATATATAGGTATCAAATATTTATATATAATAACTAAAACTTATTTTATTTGAAAATTTATCATGTTTGAAGAATTAGTCCAAGTATTTTCTCAAATAATTATTTCATAAGCATTTTTATGAGAAATTTAAATATAAAAATTAAGTGAAGATCTTGCATAACTTGATTTTCATAAAGTAAATAGAAAACATGTATATACGTTCAAAAGGAGAAACTTTGTGGAAGTGCACAAGATAAAAAAAACAGAGCCATGCAAAAATTCAACATTTAAAAAACAATGTCTTGATTTTAAAATAGATTCAAACATAATAAAAAAAAGTCTTAAGAATAATTATGTGATTTATCAAATTGTCAAAATATACTTGTAGTCAGAATACTGTTCTTTTACAGAATTGCCAAAGTGCCAAGTTTGCATCAAAATGATAAATTTACAATTAGTATTTGTTAAAAAAATAATAAATGAATCATAATTTTTATACAAAGAAATTAAGGAGCAAAATGTAAAAATTTGATTTTTCTATGAATGAAAGAAAATAAGATTATTAAAAAAACGATTTTTGTATTAATGTTAACAAATTCTAAAGGAACATTTCCTTAAGATGATTAATAATAAACTTATTTGCTTACTATTAAAAATAAACTTATATACTTCCAGGAAGTAGCTCCATCAAAATTTATTGAATGAAAATAAATATTCAAAAGAATGCAGGAAAAAGTGACTGTTTCAATACAGGAAAGAAAATTTGACTATTTCAATCATTTAAAGAGAAAAAGTTAGATTAGCAGCATTAAAAACAACTTTTTATATGCCATTTTCTCTTACACATATCATATTTTAGAAAGTAGCTCAAACATACTTAGTTCATTTAGTAGCTGAAACATTTTTTTAAAAAATATTTTTCAATAATACTTGAATATTTCTCACTCATTGTTATAACAAATTGGAATATTTAAATTGTATTACAATGTAAATCAGAGTAAAAACATTGAAAAATTTACCTCCATAGCTCCACCTTGAATTTTCTTAATTCCAATCATATTCAATGGAAGAAGTTCATCGAGTTGCATAACAGCATCAACAACAATTTTTGCAAAGAACTCTTTTTGAGAGGCTATCAATTTGGAGCTTAGTGTAGTCATAGCACATTTTTCCAAAAGAGCCCTTTGTTTCCTAATAGGAAAATAAACACTGTAATTTTACATTAAAGAAAATTTTTCTTGAAGGTGTGAAGTACTAAAATAAGATTCATGTATATATGTATTATAAATAGACACATGCATGCACAGACAGATTTAGAAATTATGATGTCATTAACCAAATACAACACAATGAAATTTTATTTGATGGTCAAAGAAAACATTTTATTATTCAGAAATAGAACAATATTGCAACAAAAAAATATTATAAATACAATAAGAAAAACAAAGTCTTATTTAATTTCTTGCAAAAAGATTTTAACAATTTCAGTTTCTAAAGAATTATAAGATTCTATGAGACAAATAAAACATTTGTTTCTTCACACTATATACAATAAATTTCACCAATAAATTTTAATGAAGTAATGATGACCTATTTGGCTTAGACATATTTTTATTATTATACATATTGTTTCATAAAACCAAATATTATTAATATATGGCATGTTGCATGTGCATGCGCACACACATACATTTGATTTCAAAATTTAGTTTATTTCAGAATAGGAAAATATTTTTAAAAACAAAATTTTCAAATAGATAAAAAGGCATATTTCATAAATAATTATATAGACTGCTTCACACAGTTAATTCCTGTTAAGAAAGTAATAAAATTTATATATGTGTGTGTGTGTGTGTGTTTGTTTGCTTTTAAAAAATGCAGAAATTAAACTTAAATCACTTGGTATAGAAAAAAAAACGTGGGTTATAACTACTTAAACTATAATAATTTATATGCAATTAAACAACATTTTTTGCAGGAGATGATAGTATTTATTTTTAAAAATTTTGTTCTTAAGAATATTTTCCTGCCCAAAAATTAACTAAATTTCAAATTCAAATTTATGGGTGTGTATGTTTAGTTTTGGCTGCTTATAAGTTTTTCTAAACTTTATCATAATTAATTGTTATTAGTAACAGCACTATCTTCTGTCATTCTAATGCTTTTAATTTCATCTATATTAAGGAATATTATCACATATAGTACAGAGATGTTTTCATAATTCCATTATCAAAGATTTTAAGACGCATAATAATATGAAGTAAACTTTTCTCTTTTTTAAAAATTTGTTTATATTTTCGAATAGAAGATGAGAACTTTTTTTTGTGAGAAGCGGCTTTACATGCATCTTTTCCCTTGTCTCCAGTCTATCGAACTTTGTTTTGGTTTTCCTCATACACAATAAAAATTTTGCTATAGATTATTTAAAATATAACCCTCTCCAATTAAAAATTCCCATTTAATAAAAACAGATGGCATAACACAGGAAGAGTCTAATACACTAACTCATTTTCAATCTTTAGGTAAAAAGATGTGGGTTTCATTTTAGATAATAAATTAATGAATAAAATAACAAAAGAAAAAAGTGGGATTCAAAACCACAAGCTCTTGAACTAAAGGCAGATCAAAGTTTGAACATTCCAGTTTCTGAATGAGTAGTTTATTGCAGTAGAATTACTTAAAAAATTATTATGTCAAAATTTTATGGAATTATCCAAAATACACATTGTTTTATTAACGAAAAAATTTTAATTGAAAAATAGACAACTGTGATAAACTTTTCAATTTTCCATCATTCTAATAATAAGTTTTACACTAAATTTTTCACATTATAATCATGAATAAATTTATACTTTTAATGCATTTAATTTGGAAAGAAGGAAACTTGTTTGAAAAGAAATAATTTGGATAATTTGATAATTTTTTTGAATAATTTGGAAAGAAAAGAGTGTTTATCAAATATTTTCAATAAAAAGATTTTTTGGAAATTTAAATTTCATGAATGTTAATGGGGTTGTATTTTCAACAACTCTAATCACTAGCACATTTAAAAGGAAATGTTTTCTTTAAATGTGTAAAAGTGACTATGGTTGTTACAAAATGCAATAATGAAAATGTTAACAATGCAATAACATAGCATAACTGTTCACAAATCATCATATACATTGTAAAATTAAATTGAAAAATAATTAAGAATAGAATTTAAAATCTATTAAATTATCTCTATTTATTTCATAGGTAAAAAGTTTAATAACACATTAAACAGCAATTTCATCTCTTCTGTAAGTCTCTTAGCAGAACCTTAGAACATAGAAAGTACAGAAAAGGAAGCAGAAAAACTGATAAGGTCAAGTTTTTATACTTTCAGATTAATTTCATATTATGATAATTATGTACGATTTTATTGACGACCAAAATTTCCTGCATTTCAAGCAAAAATGTACCCTATACAGCAAAATCATGTAGGTAGTCAGCATACCATTATCAATCAAACTGCACATATTTCATGGTTAAGGAAAGAAGTTTGTTAATGACTAAAATTTTCTACTGATAGTTACCAACACTGTTCCTGGCTTTAAGAACTTGAACAGTGAAAAATTGCTTCCTTTTTAAAATGAAAAATCTATTTCAAAAAGAATATATATTCCCTAGGTAGATCGTTCCGTACAAAACTTGTAGAATGCTACAAACAATGATTTAATGCAAACCTTTTCACAGATGAAAATTAATTTATTATAAAGATAAATGACTTTAATGGTTAGAAAACCTTGCCAATAAAATTGAACCATCAAAGCTTATAAAATTAACAATAATTAACAAATCATTTGTCATTGCAATAAGATATCTTTGCTCAAATGTGACAGTGAAAATTTCTCTGCACTCTGTCATTCTTTTTAAACCTTTTTATTTGAATAAACAGTAATATTTTATTACACAATTTTGTTGATACTAATGTTTGTAAATGTACTGTTTACTTGTGTGTGACAAATATGTAGTTACAATATAATTGTGAATTATATTTAGTAATCTAGGTTAAAGAAAAATGTAATTAGAAGAGTTAAATAAAAAAAATACAAGACATCCAGGTTTATTTTGAAAAATGAGGACAATTAAAGATACCTTTAAAAAATTATTATTTATATAAGGAATTTTATAAATATTATGATAGCTTTAACCTCTAAAATACATAAATTATAGAAATAAATTTTAAAATTAGTAGAAAAATTTTATGAATAGTTTTCATGTTTTGAACATCTTCAACAAAGCTTGTAGGATTTAAGTGATTTATATAACAAAGGCAACAGAAATATATCTAAAATCATAGAAAAATTGCTTTCAACATAAAAATTTAAATGGAATCAATTCTTTTTGGAAGAAAAAAAAAAGTGAAAGAAAACAATGACTAAATGAACAGCTAGTATTCATATTTAAAGAACAAAAAAATTTATATTTTTGTAAGCATATAATATACTAAAATATTTAAAAAATAAAATGAATTATTAATATGAAGAATACAAGACTAATGATTTTAAAATTGTACAAAATGAAAGTGGAATAACTTTCAAATTATTGGCACAAAATCCTCAAATGTTATAAGATGTGCCTGAAAACAAAGATTAAAATTAAGAGCTTGGGTAAATTAATTGATAAGAACCAATTGAGAATGTTAATATGAATGATTCAAAAGAATAAAAGGCATTAAAGCAAATCCACGAAATTCAGAAAGATGAGATAGATAAACGTTATATAATAACAATGTTTTATGAGAACCACAACTTTTTCAGGAAATTAATAATGTCAGCTAGAGCAAGTTTTATTTGATTGTTTTTATGAGCTTGTCTTTTCTACTTTTTGAGATGAGATGTCTGAGATGTATAGAAGGAATTCGTTTCCACATCTGTTTCAGAAAAGGGTATATCAATATTTCTTTTAAAGATTTTCTTCTAGAGATTCTCTTTATTATTAGTCTTAGATTAATTGGTATTTGAAGTAGATTTCTTTGTGCTTTTAGAAGTTGATGGTGATGTGGATTTAGATATGACAAAGCTGAAAGTAAAGCAGATGTTCTTCTTTGATGGATTGTTGTTTACTTTAGTTTTTTTTTTTTTGTAAAGTATTTGAAATGCTAACTTTTGGTGTTCTGTTTTTTACTATTTGTCTTGCTTTTGGAAAATTATATCCTGTTTTACCTTGGTTGCAATTACTTCTTTCCGTAAAATTAGATAAGGCAACATTTGGAAAACGCGGCATGTAAACAAAAAAAATTATAACATTTAAAAATTTCTGAAGTACAAGCATTAGTCTAATGATCAAATTGTGTACATTTTTCACATATAGGATCGGTACTCAGATATGACTTGTAAGAATGACAATATCTTCAAATTTAAAGCACCTAAGAGGATTAGGAATAAATAGGCAAAGTTTACAGTTTATAGTACTGCTTTTATGGATTTTGGTAATACAGATGTCTGAAAATTTAAAGCAATATTGGATAAGAATAAGCATGCTGCCACATCGAATATTTATGTAGCATGCAGCAAACTCCTTGATTATGTTTTTCCAAAAAACTCTGCTTCTGTCACATTTATGAAATCTGGATAAGAGGGCACACCAAGATACTCATTTTAAGTTTTATTAAAATATTTTGACTGGAAATGAGAATAAATAGTTTAACTTAGGGACTACAAAAGCGTGAAAAAGAAATCTCCTGATGATAGTTTTTTAACATTTTGTATGTTACCAACAGAAGATGTAAGGAGATTTTGTATTAGAAAAGTCAATACAACATGAAACGTGTTTGTAGTTTTTATAAACAAACAACAAGATGAATTGGCTATCATAACAAAAGAATTAGAACTCATAGGTTATTTATAAAGGTTCATGATAGAGCCATGAAGATTCGCAGCCACCAGCTCTCAGCATTTCCAGCCTCAATTGCTTACCATGATGCTAGCAGACACCCATACACTTACAGTCTCCCTTGATGCCTTACAGTCCCCATAAACTTACACCTCCATGGATGCGATCCCAAGCAGACGATTGATACACTGGGAACCAGTGTACCACCTGTCTAAAGGGTTGGCACTCACAGCTAATATGTAAAAGTTTTAGGGTCCATGAAAAAGTAAGAAGCTAACAAAATGGCTACAGCTACTCACTAGCTGCTGAGGAACGAAAATGTTCAGAAGGAGAAGAGAGAAAAAACAGAGAATAAATATCCTTGGACACTTGGGATCCGGACACCAATACTCTCCTAAATAAGGTATCACTTCAATTTTATTGCAAATCACAAACTTGTAAAAGGTGGAACAAGCTAAATAATAATTCTAAAATTTCCTTTGTTTCTAATTAAGTTTATTTTTTAAAAAATTCAAAAAAAAAAATAATAATAAAACATAAATCATATAACAAAAGTAGAATATACTTTCACCTTACAAGAAAATTCTACAGATAATTTTTTTCTCACAGCACAGTACAGTTCTGTATGATTAAAATAAATGTCCACAGAAAAGTACTTATCCTGCAGTGCAGAACAGATTGATATATAATCAAAATTCCTAAAACTTGATTCCAAACACAGAAAGCAATCAGATGAAGGTAAAACACCAATGTGGTACAAGTGTCTTTATAAAAAATAATGTAAAATTAACATTCTGAAATAGGAAGAAGTGACATGTCAAGGAAGATTACCGTGCAGGGGGATGTGTGGGTCAAAAGTTTATTCCAAAACATTTTCCTGTAGCTTTAGCTAAGTGATAGTCTTTAATTACACATTTAAATTATAAAAACAAATAAGAATAAAATGGCTGTAGCAAAATATACTGATGTCTTTACATACACATGATACAAAAGCAATAATAGAATTCATAATGTTTACTATTAAAACTTTTTTGTCATTTTTACTATAATTTTTTGACAATTTGAATTTCAAAATATCAAAAGAACTTTGGATCTATATAACAAAAGAATTTAAGACATTTTACACAGATTCTAGTTTGCTGTAGACAAAATATATTTTAAAAACATTTTTCCTTATCAATATTTGACTTTAAGATAACTACAATTATTTTTCAAGGACTTTCCTAATATTTTAATACCTAAAAAATTAATAATTTCAAAGAACATATATTAACACAGAAATACAAACTCTAAATTTTATAAATTTATCTTACTTATCATCTCCTTTTTCCACTTTAACTGATAACTCATTCACTTTAGCTTTAGCCTAAACAAAAATAATAAATTCTATAATGAAATATTTAAAAAAGAAAATTTTGCATGAATATTATGCATAAATAATTTGTGAAAAATTAAAATAAACCTTACCATAAAAGAGTTAATTATAAGAATATAGTTTACTCAAAGGATATTTTTATTTATAAACTTTAAAAGTAATTCAACAAATAAATTAGTAGCCAAAGAAATATGCTTTTAATCATTTACTAATTATTGAATAAATAGAAGAGCTTGGAATCCCTTTCAAAGTTTGTTGATCTTACAAGACACTCACAGAAAAATCAAATTCATGGTGAAGATGCAGAATGGAATGTTACAAATCCATCTACACTAACAGAGGGCTGAGGCAATGAGACTCACTTGCATCTATTCATTATATTCAACATCACCTTGAAGAAAATTATTAGATCATCTTAATGAATTCAGATTCCTGGCATATGCTGAAAACATCAATATAATAGGAAGATCTGAAAGACCTATTACATAGAGGCTTTCAATTCTCTTCAAATTGCATCCAACAAAATAAGCATCAACATCCGTGGAGATAAAACCAATATATGAAAATAAATAATAAACATTTTGATTCTTCCTTACTTTCAGTTAATGGTTATTCACTTGAAACCATGAAAGAGTTTAAGTACTAAAAACTGACACCAGTAATGAAATCAATAGTCATCTGGCTACAATGAATAAATGCTTCTTTGCATTAGAAAGCCAATTGAAAGTCAACTTCTCCATCAACAGACAAAAAATAAAACCTGTATAAAACCAGTGATAACACATATAAAAGAAGAGTGCTGGTCTCAACACTTAATTGGAAAAGAAAAAAGTTAATGGTGTCTAAAAGGAAAATCATGAGAATTTATGTGCTGTCAACAAAAACAGGTCACTTCAAAATTTCAAGATTTACAAGAAATTCTATTAGCACCAAGACATTGTTCCTATCATTAAAGCTAATTGTATTAAATGATTAGGTTACTTCTACAGATTAGATGACATTGAACTAGTTAAAAAAGTGATTCTTTTGAAACCAGACGGGAGTTTGAAAGACAGATTGACTACTCATTTTAGTCAGCTAAAACCACCACCATTAAAAACAACCTCCAAGCGATTGGTATTGGAAGTAGGAGGACAATATCTAACAGAGCAAGAGCTTATGTTTTCAGCTTTGGTCTGTCCTGTAGCACAAAAAAAATTGCTGAATAAGATTATACAATATTATTTCACAAGACTAAATATCATAATTTTCATTTTTTTAACTAATAATAATAATTAAATACTGATATAACCATAACTATATACAATTTTAAAACTTTCTTAGTTCCTTATAAAAAATACATTACTCAGAAAGAAATATCAAAATTCTAGTTAATTTTCAATTATTACCATTTGTAAGGCAGTACGTAAACTCCTCATGATAATTTGCGGGTGAATCCCATCTTCAATCAAAGGTTTACATTGTTTCAAAATTTCAGCTGCTAGTAAAGTGACAGTAGTAGTACCATCACCTACCTGATTTAAAAATACATATCATTATTGATAATTATACTTACAAAAAAATTTAAAACTGGAAGTACTAAAAAATTAATTTTATGTTTTAAAATTTTGAAAATCGATCAAATTTTAATCATTTTTATGAGTGTTACAAGTACAATATTTATCACTTATTCATAAATATAACACTGATATTCAATAAATATTATGCAATAATGCATGACTATAAAAACTGTTTCCAGCATTTCTAAAGATAATGAGAGAAATTTAAAGCACAGTTAGAGTAATCTTTTAAAAACATTTAACAGTTTAAAAAAAATTAATTTTTTTCAAAATTTTATTTTAATAAATTTAATGAAAAAGATTATAATTACCTCAGCATCTTGTGACTTAGCAATGTCAACTAAAGTTTTTGCAGCTGGGTGAACAACATCCAATTCCTTCAGTATAGTAGCTCCATCATTTGAAATTATTGTTTTGCCTAAAATAAAAATTTAGATTAAAACTGCTTAAAATAAATTTATGTTAAAAAATTGCTCAGCTACTTTATAAATCATCACTTTTAAAATATTTTCTAGTCTATTTGAAAACTTGATGCATTTAATTAAAAAATAATTCAAAATTACAAAAATAAATTTTAACTCCAACATTTTTATTGCTTTCTTTTCACATACTTTATAATGAGTGTTATCTAATTTCATTTAACTAGAAGTATACATTTTTCAAATTTTATTTTAAGAATTTTATTTAACTATTTTAATTTAATGGAAAATATAATTTACCTTTACTATCCACAATTAACTTATCCATACCACGAGGTCCTAGTGTGGTACGAACAGCTTCAGCAACTATTTGGCAAGCATTGATGTTGCTGATAATCTGTTGCTTGCCTTGATTGCTTTCAGTACCCTCTCTGAGGAGAATGATTGGTCCAGACTAAAAATATCAATTATTAATATACAATAAATTCAGTTCTTAACATACATAAATTACTTTAAATTTCAAAATATAAATATTTCATAAAGGACTCTTTAAAGGCCTCACAATATCAGTGACAGTTATAGCATTCACAATTTGCATTTTATTCTGTGACATTTCACACAAATATTAATATTTTTTATAACTTAATAAGAACAACAAATTATTTGTAAATGTTTGTACAAATTGCAAAGCTAGATATGAGAAATATTCCATATTCTTTAATGCACACAAACAATGATAATTTATTTTAATTATAATTTTTAGTTCAATTATTAAAAGATTTTCATCCCAAAATATCAATTATAACATGTTTAGAATATAATTTATAAGGAATCCAGGGTTCATACAAATTTCCAAGAATCAAATTCCAGGAGTCAAATCAAAAATATCCAGGAAGTATCAACATTCACGCTAAATGATTTTTTATTTTACTTTAAAAATTGTTCTTAACAAATATGCATATAATTTCGTACATACAACATTTTTCATTCATTTCTGTAAGTAATAAAAATAAATAATTTCAAACATCAATGAGACTATTTTTTATTCAATTTAAATTCATTAATGATTATTTCAAAAGCCTTCAATGAATTTACAGCTATAACAGTAAATTTTTTTATTTAAATAATCCACATTCTATATAATACTTGATTATACATTGTATAAAATACTGAGTTATTTTATAATTTTTAGACATTTCCAATAGATTTCTGTCTATCAATTTATTGAGTATTTCAAGATCTGTATGATAATTTTTTTTTTCAAATATAAACACAGTTACTCAAAACAAATACAACTATTAGATATAGTTTCAAGAGTTCGTTGGTCATTAAGACACTTTCCACCAGGCATATTAAAGAATTTTCATTTCAATCTTAATTTCATTAATAGACAAATTTATTTTGATTCAATTGAATGGATCAGATGTACTGCACAGTCACACTTGGCGCAATTTTTTTAGTGCAAATTTGGCGAGCATTTTTACTGGAAACCAGGCAAACTAGTATTTTGGCAACCCTGTCATTAATTTCTCATGAATATTTACAGATTTAAATTCATTAATAGAAATCTTAATAAAAAAATTTATGGATAATTTAATATATCAAATTTATTATTTTACCATTGATGTTTGAAATTTATAAATCTGCATTTTTTGTTAATTTTGTAAAATTAGTTGAGCATATTGTTAGATACCAAGAATGCATGAAATATTTGTAACTATATCAGCCATTTCCTTCGATCGAAAAATCGCCATACGGTCACAATGAATCGGAAACATGGATAACATGTTTTAACTCAAGAATTTTATATTTATATATTAATATTCAAAGAATTTTATATAAATCAAGGAAAACAGCAGCAAATGAAAAAAATCAATTAAAATCGCTGGTCTTAATTGCGCAACACATTTTTGTTCGGTAATTACTTCACTTTACATAAATCTAAATACTACTAAAATGAGTTATCATGAAATTAGTATGGCTGAACTACATCCTGAAAACATTTATACAAATCAACAGTCAAAAATACAAAAATGTAATATCGATCGTGCCGCCATCTAGTGGCAATATTAAAAACTAATACTGAGTTTAGTTTTTTGCTATTTTATTGAAAATTTTAAAATATTAAAACAAAAAATATATACAAGGTGGTTATAATTAAACTTCCCCTATAAACAGCATCCCACAGAGCAAACGGATGAACGGAATGCAACGAAATTTTGTATATCGGTTTTACATATGAGATGCGCTCACGGAATTTCAAAAAAATTTTTAGTTCCAAAATGTCCACCAGAGGGTGCTTTTTTTTAGAAAAACATGAGATGTGACACAATAAACGATCAAAACGGAATACAGAAACAATTAACATTTATTAATATGTCTGATCACCCTGTCATTGAACCACATTAAGTAAAGGTAAGGAAAAAAGAACAGTACACTGTTTGAGAAACAAAAAAAACAGTTCAGTTTGCCGAAACAAGAACACATTAGGACGAAATTTCACAAGCGGAGCAGTTGTTAATTGTGACCAGGACGATGTAGGGAAAGTTGCTCCACGTGACCACCCTCATTCACCTGCAAAATTTCAAGTTGATGCATAGTGTGTTCAACAGCAGATCATAACTGATCAGTTGTGAGGCTTCGCACATGAAGCGTTATGGAGTTCTTTAAGTCATTCAATGTCGTAACACCTCCACAATACACCAGACTTTTTAAATAACCCCATAAGCAGAAATCGCACGGAGTTAGATCCGGCGAACGTGGTGGCCATGGATAACAAAAGGAGCGACTAATAACACGCTCCTCTGTGAAGTGTTGAAGCAATAGCGCCTTCACGGAATGGATATGTGGGAGTGCACATCCTGCATGAAAATGGTCGATGTAAGGACTCGCCTTTGCTGTAGTTGCGGCACAACAAATGTCTGCAGCATGACATGCTACCGACGGCCTGTAACGGAACATGTGACAGGCCCACGTTCAGTGATTTAATCAAAGAAAAATGGCCCAAGGATGAAAGTCGCCGTGAATCCACACCAGACAGTCACCTTTGGAGAATGCAGGGGACTTTTAGTGTGCATCCGAGGATGTTCCTTAGCCGAAATGCGGCAATTCTGTGTGTTGACAGTCCTGTTGAGGTAGAAATGAGCCTCGTCGCTCCACAGAATATTCCAAGGCCATGACAGATCAACAGTCATTCTGTTGAGGAAATTGACTGCAAATGAGAGATGTTGTGCTTTGTCCTTATCAAGCAGCTCTTGGATAGGGCAGATCTTGTATGGGAAGTAGTGCATTATGTTTCTGAGCACTTTTCGGACGGTGCTGTAAGAATAGCCAGTCTGTCGAGAAACTGCATGAGTGCTACTGCCTCCAAAATCCTATGCCTGTAACTGTGCATCAACAGCTGTCTTTACGGCATCAACAAGTACCAGTGTGACACGTTTGCGGCCTCTCCCAGGTTGAACTTCTAATTTCCCCATCTTTTCAAATCTCTTAATCATGGCCCAGATACCTTTAGTTGACATTGGTCTACGCCGTAGGTTCTTTCTACGACGAAATTCACAAACTGCAGCAGAAGCATTCTCCTTGTTTCCGTAAACCAGCTTCACCAATAATGCACGTTCAACTAAAGAGACCGCCATAAATACAGCCCGAAACATTGACTTACACATGCCAACATCTGCAAACGTTTTATACCCAAACCTGTTTTGCATAAAGCTTCTTCTTCCCAAGCATGCAAATCTCGGCATTTTTCTCCTACAACTGATGGATTTTCCCGGTTTTGCATTTTATTACTCATAATTCTTGTTATGGTTTGTTAATATTGTTTCTGCATTCCGTTTTGGCCGTTTACCCAGTTAAATTTTATGTTTTTCCAAAAAAAGCGCCCTCTGGTGGACATTTTGGAACTAAAAATTTTTTCCAAAATTCCGTGAGCGCATCTTATGTAAAGACCATGTACAAAATTTAGTTGCATTCCGCTTATCTGTTTGCTCGATGGGATGCTGTTTATAGGGGAAGTTTAATTATAACTACCTTGTATATATAAAATTTTATATAATAAAATAAATGCATCAAGGTAAGAAAATATTCCAAAAATTTCAAAGGCCCTTAATTTTTTTTTTTTTTTTTTTTTTGGAATATAAGGAGATTTTAGGAGTTGTGGGAACCATGAGAATATATAAAAAACAAATTTAAAATTTAAGGTAAAAGGTATTTCAGAGATTAGATCTGTCCCTCCAAAACAAAACTACACTATAATTAGAATTCACTGTTTGCATAGAAAATATATAATTTCATCTGCTTAAAACTTTTCTGTTAGCAATGTTCAATATAATTAAAATGAGCACACATGGTAACAAATAAAAGCAATTCATTATGAAGCTACATTATGATTGTTTTATTTAGTCACTACCTTTTTGAAAATTTTATACATTTCAGAATTCATTTTTTTTTTCCTATAAGATGCAGTCAATGTGTCTATATTTCACAAATAAAATGCATTGATTATTATGAAAACAATTATTTCTATTCTTTGTCATAAAAATGTATAAAGAGTTATACTTGAAAGCAATACATTGTTCTATATATATTCAACATAATGCAAAATGATATAAATATTCAACAAAACTATTTTCCTAAAGCAATATTTTTAAAAAGTAGTTCCAATGTAGGTTTTGGATTGCTTTTTGAACTGCTCTAAAGTCACATTATATACACTAGGGCTAAATAAGAGACCAACAGCTTGGCACTAATTACAAATCTTTACTTAACTCAAAATGTAAAATGAGGATTATTCTTTATATAGGTTTCTTTTTAATGGGTTTGGCAATAAAAAAAGATATCTTAGACTCCAATGTTACATAGAAATTAAACTATAATTTTCATTCAGTTGGTCAGTTAGCTTGTCAATCAAATCATTTCTGGCATATAAATTCTAATTTAGTATGGACCTTCAGTTTAAAGTAGATTTTGACTTAATGCAAACAAATTAGCCAGAAATCCCACAAACTGCTGATATGCTGGTTAGAGGACTAACCATCAGCTATTAACTAGACAAACTTTATTCATAAAAAAAAAGATTCAACAGTTTATTTACTATTATATAGTCATTCAAAGAAAAAAGCTATCAAAATTAAAAAACAGGTAATAAGTATATAGTATATATAAGTATACACTTCATGTGAATTATTTGAGACAAATTTCTACAGTTTGCATGTTCTTGTAGTTTATCTTTATAAGAATACTTTCTAACTGCATATTGTGTGTGTTATTTTTAAAAATAATAAAAAAATAATAAACTTCATTTCCTCAAGAGAAAAAACCAAATTTGTTTATTAGTCCCCACTGGAAAACAAATTTAAAATGTTAGAGAAATTTTAAATTACTTATATATAGTCCATATTACTTTACAATTTTCTCTCCTTTTTTAATGACTAATAAATAACAGTAACCTTATTAACTTTCTTAATACTAATAAAATTTTAATAATAAAAGTGAGAAAAATTAAACAATAACTTCTAAAAGTCAATAGTTTTAAAAAAGTATAAATACTCGTTTGGCAGATAGTAAAGTACTTTTAAGTTATATTTTGCTCAAGATATCAAAAACAAAACTCAGTTTTGGAAGCAATAGGAAATTATATAGTCAGAAATTTTAAAGATTTTAAAATAATTAGTTCAGCTTAAATTTATGATACAGAAAATGAATGTGTAGTAAATAAAAGATTTTTTGAGTTAATCATATCTATAAAATGGGGTAGCTCATCCTATAATGTTAAGTAATATAAAAATATTTCATATTTTATGTGAATTTCATAAAATAACAATAAAATAAATAAGGACATTTAATTACAGTTTTCTGGACATTTTTACACATAAGTGCTACCTTAACCAAGTTTTAACTTTTAAAAATAGACTCCAAATTAATACAAATAGCCATATTTAAAGGAATCAATCCTAGATCAGAGCATTTACTATATATCAGCTCAGCAAATAAAACAAAAAAGTCATGAAATGTGAAAGAAATTGTCACAATCCTTTTAATTATTTTTGTTGATCCTTATGAAATTTTTAGCAATTTTCTTTGTTTCGGTTTCACTAATAGATTTATTACATGTTATATGAATTTTAAATTTTAATTTAAAGTGAATTTTTCCAAATATGACCTGGTCTGACATTAATTTTTTAAGTTTTATAATTTATTACTATGGCATCTTTTTTTTAAATTCAAAATGTCTTACCTTATGTTATATTACATTTATATTGAATTTTTATGTTCTGTCCTTAATTATAATAAATATTTTAATATGAAAGTAATAAATAATAACAATACATATCTTTTCATTTATTAAACTGTTAAAATGTAATTAAAAATAGGAAATTTGAGTCCACATTTGTGTAACTGCCTATTCATTCAAATTATATTTTTGTACCCTTATTTTTGGTAATAAATAATAATACTTCACAATTTTAATTTATGTATCCATTAGTAAAACTCATACTTTAAAATATGCAATCACATTTCTCATAGTTTTCACTCATGTATTCAAATTATATTTTCTTATATTTTTCTTTAAAAAATCTTGATACTGTAACTTTGCTTTATTTTTATTAGTAAATAGAATTAATTATTTTCCGAAAATTGAGCTGTGGAAAAATAAACACTTCTGTAATATATTATTTGTGCTTACAAGATTTTATTCATTAACAAAATTGTAACAAAAGTATTTTGTAATAAGTTAACCTTTGCTTTATCACCTTTTTGTAATTGGGCCATTTAATTTTGAATTATTATACTGTAATAATTAACATACATGAAGTTTTTTAGTACCATCACTACATAAATGCAATTATAAATATAAATAAAAGGCACAGGTGCCGTATAATCCAAGCACCAAATTCTAAGATTGGCGACTTTTTGGCGAATAATCATTTGTATCTGGCAACCTGATTATTATTACATCATACAGATGAAGACCAATAAGAATTAAGGTGGAAATTCAGTTTTGACAACTCTAGTATTTATGTCATTGCGACGAAATTTAGAACATTTTGTTCCATTTCAGCATTTTGCGAGTTAACTTCATAAAATTTTTCACAATTTGCTTGACATTTTAGATACTTAAATTTCAGGTTGTATTGTTCTTTTTCATTACTTTAAAAATTCTAATTGAATTTAAAGTTACTGTTTAAATGTATATACATTTTTAAAATTATTGTCTGTATTTAATTTCTTAAAGATATTCTATTTAACAGATTAATTTGTACTTAATAATTTATATTTATTCTTTTCCAAATGTTGATTTATTTTTCATTATTATTTGTGTTCGGATTCTCCTGGAATTTTCATCAGAATTCATATTTTGATTTTATTAAAACTGATATTTACTTTTCCGAAATTCCCATATGTTCCTTATTCGCATGTTTCTGAAGTAATTTCGGAAACGAATATGAATAAGGAAAATATTTGTATTTTCTAGTGTTTCACTTTCTATTCGAATGTTTCATTACTTTTTAAATCTTATTATTTCATTAATATATATTCATGCTCTATCAGGTTTATATATATATATATACTTTATCAGGTTTAAATTTAATATTCATATATGTAAAGTTTTTCAGAAACAATTTTATTACATCACAATTACAGCATATTCATGCGACATTATGTCACAATGATGTCATCTTGGCAACATTTCGTCATCGCCAAACTCAGAATTAGTAACTATGGATTATTATTATTTGGTCACCTGTGACAAATAAAAAAATTATTATTAAAAAATTTACAAGAAAAAATTAACAAAATCAGGCAGTTGCTGTATAATCCATCAGAAGAATTCCTGAATTGGTAATTTTTCTTGGGTTAATCTTTGTTTATCAAGCCACCAGGATTCTTAATATGTTATAGATTAAGAGTAAAAAGAATTATGAAGAAAATTCCACAGCAACCTCGGTATTTACATCATTATGAGGAAATCTAGAAAATTTTTATCCATTGGCAGATTATATTAAAAACTATTTTGAGGATATTTGGTTTAAATTTTATTAGTGTGTTCTACAGATTTCTTTACCTCTCAGATGCTTTTTAATTCCAGGGTATGTTATACTTTTTCATTTTTTATTTTGCATTAATCAAACATTTAAAGTTACTGTTTGAAATTGTGTCAACATACCTTTCATAAAATTGTACAAGGCATTTTATATTGGATTAATATAAAACATCTTTTTTAACTTACATTTATATTCGAAAGAATGATTTTCATTTATTTTCTTTTTTAAAATTAAATGAAATTTACAGTAAAATCTTAAAAGAGCCCAAAAACAATAGAAAATTTCAAACTTAATACGAGTAAATATGCGATTCCTGATATAATACATGATAATATACCATACAAAATACATATAATAAAATACAAAATATATATGCATGACAATGAGATGATAGTCAAACTTTTAATTTCAAAAATTTGCTCATGTCTATTATGTTGTTTCAGCATATAAAACTTTTAAAAATTTAATAAAATCAAAATATTGAATTAAAGTTATTTAATATAGGATACATTAATTTAAGCAGACTTCAAGCATTTATATTTTGACAGATCTCGATCATCGTATGATTATGAAAAATATCAGAAAAAACAATGTTATTAGATATTATCGAAGATAAAGTTTAGATTTAAAAAAAAGCGTGGATTTTATATTACAGAAAATACGCAATTTACAAATGAAACTTGTGCTACAGATAGAATCAGAACAGATGTGTTTTTACCGGCACACCTGATCACATTATAAGTATTTTTAGCGAAAATACGTATTTTACATATCATTTTACACAACTAGGAATTTCTCTGTGCATTTAAAAAATACACTTTCATCCTAAACATAACGATTATTATAGATTTCCTTACCATAGTCATGTTTAATTGTCACAGGGATCACAATTATGAAGGAAGAGTAAAATGTAAATATTTTTCTTTAGAAAGATTCAAAGTTTAGATGTAAACCCTATACAGTTAAAACATGTTGAAATCAACTGGTTCTTATTTTTGCCACTAGAGACGCTAGAAAAGAAAATTCTATGACGTCATGTAGAATTCACTTAATTCATATTTGGGAAAGTTAGAGAAAGTGTGATCATAAGCGTGTCAGTTCTACTCAAAATTTCATATTAACAAACAATGTCATTGTTTCTATAGTAACGCTGTAGGGGAGTGGTGGCATTGATAAGTAATTGCTTTTCGTGTTGCAACATCTTATGTCATCAGAGCAATAAATACTAGGTTGTGCTCCTTTTCTTAAAAATCTTTAAAGTGTTTAACACTTTTACTGATTGAAATTTCTGACATGGCTACACACGTAAGTAATTTATTTTCATTTGATATAACATGTATTAATATTAAAATTTCTGATTTATATATATATATATATATATTAATCACAAAAGCCGGTTCTAAAACTTGGTGTTTATTTTACATAGTTTTAAAACCGGCTTTTGTGATTAATTTTTGTGCAGGATCAAATATCCTCGTAGAAGTAAGTTTATGATGAAAATTAAATTTGTATAAATATATAAACTGTTGCCAAAATAGCTTTTGTTTTTGATTTGTCCTAGATATAGTGATTTCTCTATCAATTTTTAACTTAATATCTATTACAATTATTTTTTTTATTTACTATGATTTCACTTTATTTGATTTTTTAATTTGATACATCATATTTATAGGATTTTGTTACATTAACATTTTGATTCATCTAACAATGTATTTAGAAATAGCTGTATTATGTTTTATTTCCTTTCATCTTTGAAATAGTGCAGTTTATATGAGCATATTATCATGGATGGTTTGTTAATTTATCACTGTTTCTATTACTCCCATTATTTTTCTCTTTGTTAAAGTTTTAACTTTACAACATAACTGGTATATAGATTAAACATAAGTGTATATTAAAATTATATTAATTGACTGCATATATTTGTGTAATATATTGCCAAAAATATGTATTAAATATACAAACATAAAAAATTTGTTGAAACAATTTTTTTTTTTAAGTAAATGTCATTTTTTGAAATATATCAAAGCTCATTTATGTTACATAATGGCATTATTCTTTTTTAAATGTATTGTGAAGAATTTGTACGAAGTAATAAATGTCAGAAAAATTTTAAGAATGAAATCTGTTTTAAGTTTTTTTATTTAAAAATAAGATTATTGTCTTATTGTTTAAATGAATGAAATGTATATATATATGTGTGTGTGTGTTGCATAATAAAAGCTTTCTTAAAAATTTTATGCTTACATCTTGCTGTTAAACAAATTTATGTAAATTGAATGATAAAATGCTGATATTTTTATTAATAATAAATTGAAAAATGAGTAGAAACAAAAATTGAAAAGTGTAGTATTAATATTAATAATTTGGTAACTAATGTTTGTCAATTAATTTTTTGCGCCTTGTTAACTAAAAAGTGTTGTGTGCTGAGTGCAAACAAAATAGCACCAAACATGACTTAGATATTGCCAATGGACCAGAATATATCAAACTCAAAACTCTTTTAAACCTAAAAGTGTGGTAAAATTGGCATAATTAATTTTTGATTCTTTGTTTGCACACTGCTCTCTGAAAAGTACCTATTTTAAGTGGTCATTTGAAGAAAATTACTACATTTTGTATTTTTGATAAGATAGATTTTAGTATGATTATTACATGCAAGTTATACATCCATTCAATCTGTAAATTCAAAAAAAGAGATAAATAAAAATATTGTGTGATTATAAGCACATAATATTTATTGAAATGTAGTAAAAGGAACTTACAAATTATTTTCAGTAAAAAATATAAATAGATTCTTAAATTACCTCGCAAAAAATTTTTGTAAGCCATAGCTGAATATAATTAATATTGTTCCAATATTTTGATTTTTTCTTATCTTAGTTTTATAGTCCTTAATTATTTTATCATTATTAGCTTTTTTAATTATAGAAAAAGTTTTTATTTAGCAATTTTTCGGCCTCTTTTGAAATCGCATGAATATTTTATTGAATAAGAAATTATGAAAACAATTGAAATTTTTTAATGCAAATTGTTTCTTATTTCTTACAAACCTAAAATACTGAGTAGTTTATTACAATAATTGACTTGCATAGTATATTCTGAAATCCATTTTGGTAATAAAAATATATTTAAATTAAAAATTAATTCAGTTTTTAAATAGTTTTATTGTATTAAAAATCAATATTTTGATCACATTTATAAATTTTACTATAGTTATTTGTCTCCAAGTTTTATGTACCATGTAAAGAATTAAATTCAAAGAGCACATATAGAAAAAATATTAAATAATTGCTAATTTTTTTCTTGTCTCATCAGTGAAACGAAAAATCATTTAGGGTGCTTCTAATATTTTGAGCGAGAAAAATAAATCTCTGAATTGGAAAAAGATAGCTTAACATCTGAATAATTAAGGAAGTATAAAGAAATTTTAATTTTTTATAAAATAGATTATCTCTTAATTTACAAAATTATAATTAATTTATATATATATATATATATATATATATATATATATATATATATATATATATATATATATATATATATATATATATATATATATATTATTCTGACGGTAAAAATGTTTAAAGTGAAATTATACAAGCTTTTCTCACTATTTGATTACTGAATATAAAATTATTGTCACTTTTTAAATCATTATCTAGTTGTCACTGCATGCCAGATAAATCGATTTGCATTTTGAGTTCATGTCTTTAAAGACCAATAGTCTAACAACTTCTTTTGAAACTCTCATACAAGTTTAAATAAATCGTCTGTCTCACAAGTAACCTTTCTGTATTTTTGAAGTTTTTTATCATTTTTTTTTCTGCGTTTCATTAATATAATGGTAATCATTTCTACATTAATTGTAGAAAAACTACTGAAATCCGTGACATCAACAAAAAACCCCAGTAACAGTCTAAGAACCCATGTTGCTTAGTAACGTCATGATTGTAACCACGCATTTAAGCAATCTAAGGGAATTTTTATAGAATGGAGTTTTATTGCATTAATTGCATTATTTTATTGCCTTAAGAGTTAGGGATTTTATAAACTAACCTGGAAAATGTGATAATTGTTCAATATTTTAAAGTAGGTGTGAAAAGATCTTTCACAAATAACTATCAAATATCTGAGAATCGAAAAAAAAAATACAGCTTTAATAGAAAGTTTAATAACTCATCTCATAAAATCATTAGCGAAATAAAAGATTATTCAAATGTGAAAATTAAGGATCATTTGCTAAATGACCTATTTCCTGCTTTTAATTTTTTATTTAGGATGAGAATGATGAAATTATCCATTTTAATTCGACAAAAACAAGTAAGAAAATATAGAAAAGTGCTAAAAGTTTACAATTATAGTCATAAAATGCAATGAAATTTTCAAATCTCAAATTTTCTTCTGTTAATATCGGTGACACTATAAAATCACGAGTATCAGATGTAGTCAGAGAAAGGAGTGTTCATAGAAATTTATTTGCGATTTTATTAAACATTTAAAGCGGAGACATTCATATTTTAGGAACAAATTTTTGGTATACTGGAAATGGTTCTCAATTTGTGAAGAAAAATTTATTTTGCTTGAAGGTTTTCCAGATCAAGCAATATCACTTCGAGATTGTGTTAGAAAATCATCTGTCTGAATGTCATTGATATTAACGATTAATATTTGGTTGATCGGAATTTATTTTCTTTTTGTATTTCAATACCCATTTTAATTAGACCGAAACAAGTAGAAAACAGTTTAAGTTTGGAATAACATTCGTCATCTAGCCAAGACTCATCTCGGGTTGTAGCGCTATGAGAGAAAAACAATGTCTGATTTAAATAAAGCTTTATGTCAAGACCACATTCATTAGAGTTGTAGATCTACTTTCTTATTCATTCTTACCTATTGTTAAATGACAGTAGTTGTCTGTTTACGTATGCATTTGTCGAATGGGTATTTGGGAGAATTTTTTTATTTCCGTATAGTAATACAAATGTATGATTCAATGTCAGTGAAGTCTATATCAGTAAAGTACTTTATTAATGATGTTCAAAAAATTTTGTAAAAGTTTTGACATATTAGTTTTTTTTTTCTTATTTTGTAGTATCAAAGTACTTAATAAAATGATAAAATTGTGTCATTTCTTTTCTTACAATTCAGGCAAACAGCGAATTTAATGTTTAATTTAATGTAAATTTTGTATGTATAATTTCTTAATACTGATGTATACCTGTTATTTTACCAAAGAAATATTTTGCTTTGTTAATATCGCAACTTCATCTTCCATTTGAAATATATTTTTATAGTCTGCATTTTTTTATATTATTTCATTAATTATTGTATTATTAAACAGGCAAATACTGAAGTTTCTACTACGAACTCTTTTTACCTTAAAGATGTTTTTATCTAGGATTTGATCCAATTAAAAATTTTGAAACATTACTTACATTCGAATACGTACATTATTTTTATTTTATGTATTTGTTATAGCCTATATTAGTACAGAAATGTTTATCGGAATTAATACATCGTGTTTATTCATAAAGTATGGTTATTAAAAAACCTTTAATTTCTTGAATTACAATATCTTTATTGTACACTTTATCTGTTTTTTCTGTGTGACGTATCTTATTTGCATTGCACTAATTGTGTTCTATGGTTTTAATTGAATTTATTGAAACATTATTAAGTGATTTGTATTCACTGTAAATTTTCGACTATGTGCGAGTAATTTATCCGTGATGTCTAAATTCCACAAGCCTCAGTTCCTAATGATAAGATAAATTTTGAATCCTAAGAAACAAGAATATTTGAATGATTTTTCTAAAATAATAAATCTATAAATTTGTGATAAGTGTATAATTTTTTTACTCCTCAAGAAAAAAAGTGTGTTCTGCCTATTTGTGCTCTACTGCTTAAATCCATGTCTTTGTTTATTTACCCTTTTATTTCACATAATTTTATGGATCACCCACAATACCTGCGCCTCTCGTTCCCACGTATAATCGGAAGTTTATTATATCTTATTCTTGGTGTAAACAATTAAATGTAAATAAATAGAAGCGAATCATCCATCTGCAGCGACCATGGACTTTCCCTGGATAGAGTTGAGACGCGTATTCGTAAAAACAGGTTAATTTGTATTAAATAAATTTAGTATGTTCAAAAATTGCATTTATAGCTGTTTTGGACGGAACACATGATATCTTAATAAAAGTGCAAATAATTAAATAAAGAAATTGATTTAAGTTGTCGTTAGTAAAAAGAATAATTGAATAAATTGTGTAAACAAAACAGAATTTTTGTGCGAAAATGTCCAATGATATATTTATGATGATTATGAAGTTTTTTTTTTTTTTTTTTTTTTTTTTTTTTTAACTATTTGTAATGAAGTCAAAAATTAATCAAGCCATTTATAGTAAAATGTTAAATTAATTAGGCCTATATTTATTAAACTAGTAAGAATACATTTGAATCTATGGTTTAATATACATATTTTATAATTTGATATTTACTTACCTATTGATATTAAAATACAACTTAACGAATTTTAAGTAAAAATTTAAATAAAAATTATCCAGAATATCAATAAAAATAAAGATGTGAATATTTATAGTTATTTTCATTGATAACTAAATAAATTTAATCATATGTAATTAACACATGCACAACTGAAATGAAGTTGATTATTGAATACTTGCCTCTTCTCATTAGCATGAAAATGGCTTTGGAAAAGCCGTTTTGAATATATCTAGCAAGCATTTTTTGAATATAAATCTGTATAAAGCAGTTAAAATACGAAAATGTACAAATGGGTAGCAGAAATCAAAAGTAAGAATTAAGCATATTTCCAAAATGTATGAACTCTCTCTATATTGAGTGTAATTTTTAAAATTATTGGTTAGTAAAAAATAAAAATAGTTAGACATTTTTAAAATACGGATTATCAAAATAATCATGAAACATGTTTCTATCAGATAGAATTCAAATAATTAAGTTCAGTTTAAGTTAACGAATAACTAATGTCATGGAAAGGAAACTTAAAAGTGATAAAAAATATATAAAAATCGTTTGAACGATATTGAATGTTATTTGTTTAAGCAAAATTTTTTCTGCATAATTTTATAGATTAAAATGGTCACGAATCTATCATGTTAGTAAAAATTATTAATTGTAAAAAAAAAAAAAAACTCCAACGCAATGTTAAAAAAATAAATCAATACAAGGAACAGATATTATCTTGAAAAGAATTTCTTTTTAGAACTTTCTTAACAAGGATAATAAAATCGCAAAATGGAAAAAAAATATAATTTGAAAATAATTTTTTTAATTATTTTTCGACTTTAAATATGAACCGTCCTTTTTATGGCTCTGTTAGCATGATTTTGTTTTTAATTTCATTGTTTGCTAAAATAATTAACTGAATGAGGAAATTGAGAAATTAAAATTTAATTTTATGGAAGTATTTTTGCATGAAAATTTATATGCATTTGTATATTAGAGAATATATAAATATTTCATTGCAAATATGATTTTCGAAATTATATATAGTTAATTTAAAAAAGTAAGAATACTTTCTGTTCTATAGGATTCTGCTGATTTAGAGTCGAATGGGATTCTGGCTATTTCAAAAGCAATAAATTATTTAGGAGTTAATATCTATCAACAGCTTTCAAAAGCAAGAGAGAATGTATTTTTCTCACCTCTCAGCCTATCCAGTGCTTTATCAATGCTGTTCTGTGGAACAGAGAGGGAAACTTCTGAAGAAATGCGCCTTGTCCTAGGATATGACAAAGCTGGTATTCGAGATGAAGATGTTAAACATTGTTTTCAGTATTTACATTCTGTTCTGGATAAATCACCAGATTCCTATACATTAACGAGTGCTAATGTGGTTTTCAGCCAGAGCGATTTTCGTATAAAGCAGGCTTTCAAGACGCTCTTGGAAGAATCTTTTAAAGCCATAACATTGGAAGTCGATTTTTGCAGTGATTCTAGTGAGGCTCTAAAACAAGCAAACGACTGGGTAAAGGAGAAAACAAATGGAATGATTCCTCAACTTTTGGACTCGTTGGACCCTGCTACAGTTATGGTAATTTTAAACGCGGTATACTTCAAAGGATTTTGGAGGAATAAATTTGAAACACATGCCACTCATCTTCAAAATTTCTACAATAAAGGCTTGGAAGATACTGTAAAGCAAATTGATATGATGCATATAAAAGAATCTTTTCCTTTCGTGGAAAAAGAAACTTTTAAGGCTCTGCAGTTACCTTACATAGGGGAAGAAATATCTATGATGATTCTGCTACCTAACAGTCGGAACGGCTTATCGGAATTGGAAAATGAGATTACTCCCGATTTTATCGAAGATCTGAAAACTCAAATGTTTGAACGTGATGTAATCGTCGCATTGCCGAAATTCCGAATGGAATATTCCAAATCCATGAAAGAACATTTTCAAAGTCTTGGAATGAATCGCGTCTTCCATCGTGGGGCCCACTTGGGAAACATCAGCGATTCTCAAGATCTTGTGGTGTCTGAAATAATTCATAAAGCTGTACTCGTTGTAAATGAAGAAGGAAGTGAAGCTGCTGCTGCAACGGCAGTTGAAATTATGCTGTGTTGCCTCGTTATTGAACCGGAATTTATTGCAGATCATCCTTTCTTCTTTTTAATTTACAATTCTTTGACAAACCTCATTTTATTCATGGGTAAAGTGGAGGAACTGTAATTGAGAAAATAGTCCTCATACAACAAATATAAAATTAATGTAAATTGCTTCAACTATATTGAGTAATAATTTAATAAAATAAAAATGTATAATGGAATATTACTGAATGTCGGCATAACTGTTAAAAGCATTCAAAACGATTTAATTGTATTTTAATATATTTTAAATGTTGCAGTAATTATTTTTTGTCTGTAATCATAATGTTTCAAGTAATCAAATTGTTTTTATTCGGTAGTAATATTATGCTTTTCATGTATCTTATTCTATGCTAGTGAGAGAAAATATGTTTGTGATTTTTTTAACCTTTAAAATGTTAATGTATCTTTGGAGAATCTGTATAGCAAAAGACCTGAACGGCACTGCTTTTGAATAATATATAATTATCAATTTATTATACTGAACTTTACGCGTCGAATCTAGAGAAGATTGAAATGAACGCTTACTGTGATTTCTGCAAATGACAAAATGTCAATCAATTTGCAAACCTCATATACATTAAATTTGCATTATTTTCTTGTAGCTGTATAGTAAAAACTTTTTTTAAGCCTTTAGTCTGTGTCTTATTGTTGTCGTTTTATACATATTATCACATTTTCAGTTTTTTAAAAAATTATAAATACTTATTTGACTTTACGACTTAATAACAAAACTAACTTTACTATGATGAAAGTGCTGCAATTTTAAATTATTTTAGTTTTTATTTATATTTTTAGAGAAACCTCTGCCTTTAAAACTTTATATCAAATTTTGGCTATTTTCATAGCATTTGTTGTAAATGAAATATTGTTGGTGTGAATGAAAACGTTATTCATTTCTCACGAGAATGGCGCTTGAAGATTCCTTGCCCTGGAATATTCTGCTGGCGGATGAAGTCCACTTTCACCTTAATGAACTGGTGAATACCCATTATTAGTGCATATGGGTGAATAAAGAGACGTTTTATTCTTTAATAAATTGCGAATACAATAGTATGTGTATTGTCCTAATTGCTTTCCTTTTGAGCAAAACTATTGGTCCTGTATTGCTCGGAATCTCAACTTGTCCTTTTTCACATAATAACTCGTTGACTGGTCTAAGGCACTAATTTCATCCAATTTTTTTTCACAAACCTTGAGCGCATCCTTCGAAAGATCTGTTATTTAACTATTCTTCTGTTCACAATCTAACAAAACGGCCTCTAGGCTTTAAGTTGTGGAAGTTAAATTTATATAACATTGTTTGTTTATTATCATCTGTTCTCAAATATTCTAAAATTCAAGATATTATGGGGCGAATTTGATCCAGCTATACCTCAAAATCACTCATCATTACATTTTTTTTTAATTACATAAATTTTAAATAATTAAAAATATCTTCTTTTTTTCATTATTATATTTTCTGTAAAGTTTAAAAGCATTTAAGATTTCATTTAATTTTCTGTTATTTATTTTCATAATAATTATAGTTTGTATTAATACCAGAAATTTAAGGAAATCAAATATTAATGTCTTTTATTTGATTTTCTTAAATTTCTAGATTTCGCATCTTATAATAAATAATAAAACCAAAATTTATCTTCTAACTGCGAAAGTATTCTCTCTACTCTGAAATTTAATCAAATAATTTAATATCATCATTAAATTTATATAAAAATTATTCACGTCTGCTTTTTTGTAATTAAAATATTGTATTTTTTAAATAATTTAAAATATAAGGTTAAAAAGGATAAGAAACACGGAATTTAGTTTGAATATATTGGAAAATTTCTAGATTTTCTGATGATTGCATTTGACAAGAATAATTTCAACTATCATTCTTAAATATAACAATAGAAATTGTTAAATTTTTATTTAGCTTTGGAGTTAGATATATATTCAGTTAGATATATATATATATAATACTTGATATTTTTAGGAAAAATACATTTATTACTGTATAGGAAAAAAACATTTATTACTGTACATTAATTTCATATACTGTATAGGAAAGATCAATATTATCAAGTTGAAAACAAATATAAAAAACAATAATGAGGTTACATATATTTATCTTTTACTGCCACTTTTTTACAACAACTTTTAAATACATTATTTTGTTATTATAAAATGTAATTACTAAAATATGATGAACTTATATTGCTGTATTATCGACTGTAAGGTTCTCAAAAATAATTTCAATATATGACATAATATTTGTGAATAAGTGAGCAAAATGAGCGGTCGTATCTTTTACTTATATTCAGGTAGTACAAGTCTTAGTGTAAAAACTCAAAATATTTGAAATAAATTTTTATTGTTATAAGCTGGGCTTTTTTTATATGTAACATGAAAATTATGTCTTATGCGTGTATTCCGTTGAAAATAAAATATTTTTTGCACTCTAGGAAACCACAAATGTAGAATCAAAGGGAATTCTGACTCTTTCGAAGGCAATTAATCATTTAGGAGTCAATATCTATCAACAGCTTTCAAAAGAAGGCAAGAATGTATTTTTCTCACCTCTCAGCCTTTCCAGTGCATTATCAATGCTGTTCTGTGGAACTGAGAGTGAAACTTCTGAAGAAATGCGCCTTGTCCTAGGATATGACAAAGCTGGTATTCGAGAGGAAGATGTTAAACATTGTTTTCAGTATTTACATTCTGTTCTGGATAAATCACCAGATTCCTATACATTAACGAGTGCTAATGTGGTTTTCAGCCAGAGCGATTTTCGTATAAAACAGGCTTTCAAGACGCTCTTGGAAGAATCTTTTAAAGCCATAACATTGGAAGTCGATTTTTGCAGTGATTCTAGTGAGGCTCTAAAACAAGCAAACGACTGGGTAAAGGAGAAAACAAATGGAATGATTCCTCAACTTTTGGACTCGTTGGACCCTACTACTGTTATGGTAATTTTAAACGCGGTGTACTTCAAGGGATTTTGGGTGAATAAATTTGAAACACATGCCACTCTTCTTCAAAATTTCTACAACAAAGGCTTTGAAGATAATGTAAAGCAAATTGATATGATGCATATAAAAAAACCATTTCCTTTTATGGCACAGAATTCGTTTAAAGCTCTTCAATTACCCTACAAAGGGGAGGAAATATCTATGCTGATATTATTACCTAATAGCCTAAATGGTTTATCAGAATTGGAAAAGAAAATTACTCCAGATTTTATAGAAGAGCTAAAACCTAAAATGATTAAGCGCAAAGTAGCTGTCGTTCTGCCTAAATACCGAATGGAATATTCCAAATCTGTGAAAGAACATTTTCAGAGTCTTGGAATGAATCGCGTCTTCCATAGTGGTGCCCACTTGGGAAACATCAGCGATTCTCAAGATCTTCTGGTGTCCGAAATAATTCACAAAGCTGTACTCGTTGTAAATGAAGAAGGAAGTGAAGCTGCTGCTGTGACAGGTATTCGAAAGAAGAGGTGCTGTGCTTCTATTGATCCTGAATTTATTGTGGATCATCCATTCTTATTTTTAATTTACAATGTTAAAACGAACCTCATTTTATTCATGGGTAAAGTGGAGGAATTGTAATTAAAAAATTGTACGTGTACGAAAATTACGTATTTAATGTAGATGGCTTCAATTATATTGATTAATAATTGCATAAAAACATAAAACTGCTATAATGGAATACTGTTGAATTTCGGTGTAGAACTATTAATTAAGCTTCCAAAAAACTCATTTTTATATTTTGTTCTAATAATTATATCTTACCTGTGATCATAATGCTTCAAAAATCAAATTGTTTTCTCTTATTCATTATAGTTTGCATATATTTCTTTCGATTATGTAGTGAGAAATATGCTTGTGATTTTTTAACATATAAATTATCAAAATATGTTACGAGAATCTGTGTAACCGAAGACATTAATTAACACCTTTCGTAAGTTATGTATAATTAGCAATATTTATAATATTGAACATTATTTCGAATCAACGAAAATTGTATAAATTCTTATCATGATTTTCACAAATGATAAGACTTTATTAAATTTGCATTGAGTTTTGTGGCTGCATATTAAAAACAATTTTTTCCTTGTTTTTTGTGCATTTTCTTACTTTACTTAAAGATCAAATCATTTCTAAATTCTCAGATTATTTATTTAAAATTGAAAGATAACAGCTTTACAGTTATATGAGCTGTTACTGACTACATTATAATAGGAAAATTTATTATATTTAAATTATACTAATTATACATGTATAGAATTTAAATAATAATTTGGAGCAATTTGGAATCTTATTTGAATTATTATAAGTTGCGAATACTATATTTTATGAATGAAAATATATTAATGTTATATAAATTTGTACAAAAGTATATTTGTATGATAAAATGCTGAAATTTATTGATTTAGTTATTGTACTTTTTTCCTTCATTAGTAAAATCTCTTTTCTCTACTATATTGTTGTGTTATTTAACATATATTATCACATTTTCAGTTTCTTGAAGGGATGTAGATAATCATTTGATTTTCCTTTACAACTCAATAACAAAATTAACTTTACTATGACTCTTCTTCGAGTTTTAAATTATTTCATTTTCTTGTGACTAATATCGTAAGTTTAGACCCATACCTTAAAAATTGTTTATCAAATCCACATTTTTTAATAATATTTGTTGTGAATGAAATACTGACCGACATTTCTTAAAAGTCAATTTAATTATGCTGCTTTGAAAAAGTTATTTAACCGTATAAATTAATGTCATTAATAATGAGAAAAAATTAATTTTATCCTGTTTATATAACACAATCAAGAATATTCTACTGTTTTTATACAAATAGCCTTTAGTTATTATTTAAATTTGAAATATTCTATCGTTGAATATTTCTTAAGAAAGGTAAGTCTACTCGTATGTATAAAAAGTAACGTTTTTCATTGGCAAAAGTATCCAAAGTATTCATCCTCTGTTTTTGGAAATGGTCTTGCAAATTAGAAATTTTAAAACTAATTTCTATATTGGAGTTATTTTAATACTAATTTTATCCCATAAAAACAAATCTCAAATTCCCGCTAATACAAGGCTCGCTCATTTTCACTGTCGATTTTTTAAATTATTATTTTTGGAAGTCTCTTTGTTTATTGGATTGAAACGTATTAATTTTTAAGTCTTCTCCATCGATGTGTTTCATTTGGTTATTTGACACATTTTCCAGTACAAGACATTCTCTTTTTAAAGATGATCGTTTTATTGGCATAAAAATGAAATTTTTTCTCATTGTTTTAAATGTAAGCCACAGTGCTCATAGTATTAGTGATTTTTGAAAGATCATGTTTGTGATTTTTTAAAGTATTATTTCACACACTTTTTTTGTTTATTTTAATTAAACATTGCTAAACATTTAAAATAGTCTGTAATCATAAATAAACTCGAGTTTCACTCACCTGTTTGATTGACATGTATAATAATTCTTAATAATAAAATTTATACATTTCATTTTTTTTTAAATATTAATGGAGTCGAATATATTCCTCATTCTATCGTAATTTACTTCCTCAAACGATAGCCTGAGTCATATGCAGATGAAAAGCGACTAACAATTTTTTTTTTACTTTCATTTTTGAATTGATCCATAATATATTTCAAAATCTTAAAATTGTATATAATCATGGTAGACCTTTACGTAATGAAGACATTTTCAAGTTGTTTTTTTTTTATTTATATGACATACACAGATTGTTTTATATATATCTTCCATAACCAATTGTTTTACTTAAATTGTTACAGAATGTTCCTTCATAACTAATTCTATTAGAGAAATTTTTATTAGCTCATTAGATAAATTTTGCTGGTATCTCTTATTTCCTGAAATAGTAGATTATCCTCACAATTTAGAATAATTTGTTACTAAATATTGTGAGAGAGAATTTCCTAATAATGAATCATGTTTTCTCTCAGGGTCTTATAAAGTTCTCGTATGTTATTGCCGCTTATTTTTATATCTTTCTGCTACTTTTACGTGATTTACTTCTAATTTCATTACTTTATTTTTTATTAATGTATGTTATTTCATCTTTTTCTTATTGAATTCGCATTTGTGTATGGCATCCTTACAAAATGGGGCTATCGAGAATTTAACTGTTGTATAAGAATTTTAATTCTTCATTATGGTAATTCACAAATATAGTAATTCTTCATTATTGTAATTTTTTAATTTAGGCATTCTAATTTGTATATAGGACATTGACCATTTACCAATTTACAAATTATACGAATAAATATTTTATCTATTAAAGTGCTTTAGTTTTATTACTTAAGCCGACTGAATCAATTTTCATTTTGTGGAATAAAATATCATTTATTATATTCTATTTTTAATATTTTAATGTTTGCGATCGGATGTATTACTGGCCTATGAATTTTAGAATTTTTATTTTTAAAATATCTATTGAATTATTTTTTACCAGCTTTAAAAATTATCAGATTAAAAAATAAAGTTTTATTTTTGTAAATTTGAAAATGTACGAAGCCATATCCGTGATAAAACAAAATGGTTATATATCCTCAGTAATATTCTTCCAGAATTCGAAATCAAAATATAAATCTCTCTTCTTAAGACAGTTCTGAGAATTCCAGGCGATCCAGAAATACTTTTGAGATTTCCAAGCTTGCTGTAAATCGAAATTTGTGTTTAAAATCGCTTTTAATGTATTATAAAAGTATTCTGAATAATGAGTACATTTCTGATTTTATAGATTATTAATATAATTTCACAAATAATACTAAATTGTGTCTTATTTCAAATTAATTAATTGAAATAATTGTGTCTATTTAATCAAATTAAATTTATCAATAATCAAATTAAATTGTGTCTAATTTCTTATTTTTTATTGGATTAAAATTAATTTGTTGTGATTTAAAAATTTTTATATCATTCAAAAGAAATTATATTAAGTAAATATTTATAATTCTTCCTGAGAATAATTTATCATTAATTTTATTAAGAATGGAAAAAAACAAATTATGTTCGTGCTGTTTATATATCATGCAATGAATTTTTTACGACATATTTATCACGTTGTTATGGTGTTTATTGAATAAATACCTAAATTACTAAGCAACTATGTGTGTGAGTGTGTTACATTTGTTTTTAAATATCAATATGCATTTGGACATATTTATATGATTTTAAGAAAGTAATGCGTGCAAATTTGAATTTTTTCCGTGAAAATATGTAGTTATTAAAATCAACATATAGAAATTATATCGTTTAGCATTTAAAACTGAAAAATACCTATTAACATATTAATCAAAATTTTATTACTAGTAAAATAATTGTATCGTGTTTAATGTTTTTTTATCACAAGTTTTAGAGAAATATTTTATTCAAGGAAATCCGAAATATCTTCATCTGACTAGCTCGTCTGTAATTTAATAAATTATCGTGTTTCAATCTTGGATTTTTTTTTTTTAACAAGAAATTTCCTCGTGCCATTACCAACTAGAATGAAAATTTCAATTTACAGTATTTTCTATATTATGAATTAACTTATTATTCATTATATAATATCTCATAGATGAAAAGCTGAAATTATGAGCAATACTTTATTTCCTCACATCATTTTTTTACATATATTTAGTATTTACTTCAAATAAATTCGCAATTTTAGTATTTTGAAAAAAAAATAACTCATTTCTTGTAAAATTCCTTTGTTAGCGATATTTTCTTTAAGTTTGTACTTTTTTTTTAAATATGTTTGTAAAACAATCTATTTAAAAATATTGTTTTTATGACGTATTGTGATCGAGCATCAGAAAACAAATAAGCTGATTTCTTTTAAATCCTTTTTTATACTTTTAAAAACTATATTTGTGGATTCATTGCTAATAATCATTAAGCAATATGATCTTGAAATTAATTTTTGTAGTCACAAGATGACTTATAAACAGGGATGGTGTTACATCTAGAATTTTTAATTTGAATACATTGAGTGAATGGCAATTCAATTCTATTAATACAGATCTCTTTCTCTGACAGATTTTGCTACCCTTCTGATTATTCTCAAACAAAGTAACTGATGTTAATATTTTATAAATAATGTTGAAAGCTTCGGAAGAAAATTATGAAGCAAAGAAGTAGCATTCAAGATTCTGAAAATAAAAACTACGTTGTTTTTCTGAATTGACTCTTGAAAACAAATATTGACCAACATTCAGCAAGCCTAATCAATAAACGATTTTGCTTCAAACTAAAGTGAAGAATAACATACTGATGTTTAAATAAAATCCATGTTAATTCAGGGTTTGCATATAAATTTTGTGTTTTATAATTATGTTTTTGGCAACATCTTAAACTTAATTGTGCATTAATTAATAGTGAGTGTTTTTTTACAAAATTATGCGTTATTTCCCGCTACTAATTGTAAGTAAATGTGGATATAAATTCTTTATATGCACGAAAAAAAATCTGCATGTCTTTTATGCAGTTTATTACATTATTTCTTTTAATATTCATCTGATTAAGTATTTCTGAGATGATTTAAGAAGACATGTTACTGTGCTATTATGAAAAATATAAATAGTGTAGATATTTGTGTATACGTATTTTATATTTCTGTTTAATTCTGTTATGTCATCGTTTGTTTTGTGAAATTATCATCTGGGAAACGTTTATTCTGTTTTATCAGCTTTGTACGCCTCATATGTTTTGGTAAACACGAGAAAAATCTTCAATTTCTGAGTCTGGTCTCGGCAATCTTCTGTGCTTTACAAGTTTTGAATCTCCAATCTGTTCCTTTATTAAGCTTTCCAGTAACTTAACTCAAAGATATCCAATCTCTCCCTCAATACTCAATCCTCCTGACATCTCACAATTTGTTCACTTTTCCAGATAATTCTGCCCTTTCTGCTGAGATTGACAACTCCGACAAGAACTATATCGTAAGATATGTCCACAAGGGCAGCCCCAAGTAAGATATCTTTAGAGGTGGTAATAGAGGAGTGGAAATCCTTCATTCTGAATGTGAAATTTTCCTTTCCCATTGTAGTTCCCCTTTCTACACATTTTGTGGAGGTGTTCAAGTAGTTTTTCCAAAGCAACTACTTTATATGTTCAAAGCTCTTCAGATTCCACATCAAACACTAAAATTCTTCTTCGTCAGTACAAAACTAAATTTTACCCAAATAGAAATTAAAACTAAATTTTTTCTCGATGTCTAGTCAAAGTATACGTGGTTCGATGATATCAACAATATGATTAATGTGCTTAAAGATCCTAAACTGATGGAGATGGGTGCTAAAAGTTTTGTCATCACTCATAATCTGAAATAAAATGAAAGGTGGCGTGTCAAAAAGGTTCACAAACTCCCTGAAACATCCGCTCAAACAATCTTCATGCTGGATCGATTATCCCATGGCAGAAGTGTCCATTGATTCTTCGCCAAATAATCCATAATATCATCCATAAAGTAACGAAATCTGGTAAAATTGGTTGGTTTTTATTTTCTATACGAACTTTCCCCTCTCGAGGTAACGTCTATTTAATTTTCCTGGTTGTTATTTCGGGAAAAAATTATTTTTTTCTTATGTGTGAAATATAATATTTTTCTTCACTATTTATAATCAATGTATCACTGTTATTAATTAATAAATCACTACTGAATTCATATTGTTAAACATTAATCGTACAATTTTCCTTATGTTTTAGAATGTATAGTGGAGAAAAACATGCATTTGAATTGAATGTCATTACAATATTCAAATATGCATATAATTTTATTCCTTTTATCTATTTCCTTTTAACTTATATTTGTGAACGGTATTTTATGGTACAAAATTCCGGAGCAAAAGTATAATTTCCTGTGTAATCATCTCATGTTGTTCTCAGATAAGATCATGTTCTTGTAGAAAAAATAAAAAAATCGGAGAATTTTATCACGTATGAAAAAATTGAAAACCCCAACGTTGTTTGTTATAAAGTGGTCTTAGAAAATAACGGTTCAGGAATCTTATTGTAATATACCTGTGATCTAAAAGTCTACAAACTGCGACTTCTATTAGTATAATCAGTGGCCGAAATTTTAAGAAATAAATAGATCTAAAACAATGCCTAGAATTCTGCTAAACTATGAAATTGAAGTTCATATGCTTT
This sequence comes from Latrodectus elegans, assembly GCA_030067965.1. Lineage (NCBI taxonomy): Eukaryota > Metazoa > Arthropoda > Arachnida > Araneae > Theridiidae > Latrodectus > Latrodectus elegans. Next base: position 34,344,702 of record CM057813.1, read on the forward strand.
TTTCTTTCTTTTGAATCAGTTTTATTTGTATCTTAAACTTATTTTTGTATACGTAGATAATCATTTTCTGGTTTTATGTTGCCGTTTTCCTTCTACTTATTTTATTTTTTCATTGAACTGTGGTATGATTTCTCTCACTGTTAAAATTTGATTGATAGAAGATGATTAAATCTTTTTTTAAATGCCTGTTAATACTTATATCTAACAACTATCTTTGTTCATATATGGGATAGTTAAATCAAAATTTTAAACCTTTTTGTTAAAAAAAATAATAATAAAAATAAAAAATAAATAAATAAAAATAAACTATCATCACTCCTAGTACTTGGCGACTAACAGTAATTGGAGAGTTATAATTTGATTCAAAACACGATCACAATACGAATTTTAACAATATAAAGAAATAATGGTCAAAATATTAAGCCTATTTGTTTGTAAATTTATAATTAACATTGGTTATATTTACTTCAATTACGGTAATTTACTGTCATGTCTTCAATCTTTTTCATTTTTTATCGAAAAGTATTAAAATTTTCTCATGTAGTAATGATTAAATAATAGTAAAAATGCCTTTTATTCCTTAGGAATCAGTATGTGAAGAATCTAAAGGAATTCTTATTCTCTCGAAATCTGTAAACTACTTAGGCGTGCAAGTCTATTATCAACTTGCAAAGGAGAAAAAGAATGTTTTTTTCTCACCGTTAAGCCTTTCCAGCGCTTTATCAATGCTGTTCTGTGGAACAGAGAGGGAAACTTCTGAAGAAATGCGCCTTGTCCTAGGATATGACAAAGCTGGTATTCGAGATGAAGATGTTAAACATTGTTTTCAGTATTTACATTCTGTTCTGGATAAATCACCAGATTCCTATACATTAACGAGTGCTAATGTGGTTTTCAGCCAGAGCGATTTTCGTATAAAACAGGCTTTCAAGACGCTCTTGGAAGAATCTTTTAAAGCCGTGGCATTAGAAGTCGATTTTCGCAACAATTCCAGCCTAGCACTGAAACAAGCAAATGATTGGGTAAAAGAGAAAACAAATGGAATGATTCCGAAACTTCTGGACTCGTTGGATCATGATACTGTGATGGTCATTTTTAACGCTGTTTACTTCAAAGGTTTTTGGATGAATAAATTTGAAAACAATGACACTTATCTTCAGAATTTCTACAACAGAGGCTTAGAAAATAATGTGAAACAAATTGATATGATGCATATAAAAGACTCTTTTCCTTTTGTGGAAAAGGAATCTTATAAAGCTCTGCAATTGCCTTACAAGGGCGAAGAAATATCTATGATGATTCTATTACCTAATAGTCGAAACGGATTATCGGAAATGGAACACATAATTACTCTTGATTTTATCGAAGATTTAAAAACTCAAATGAACAAACGCAAAGTTACAGTCGCATTGCCGAAATTTCGTCTAGAATATTCCAAGTCTATGAAAGAGCTATTCCAGAATCTTGGTATGAATCGTGTGTTTTGTCCTGCAGCTCAGCTGGGGAACATGAGCAATTCTGGAAATCTTTTGGTGTCTGAAATCGTTCACAAAGCTGTTCTCACCGTAAATGAAGAGGGAAGCGAAGCCGCTGCTGCAACTGCTGTGCAAATTGTGGCATATTGTCTAACTTTTGATCCCGAATTCATAGTAGATCATCCTTTCCTCTTCTTTATTTACAATTCTAAAACAAATCTAATCTTATTCATGGGTAAAGTAGAAGAACTTTAATGGTAAAAAAATGGAAGATAGTATTGAGTGTAAATTATGAAATGTATATCAGCTTAATTGCAATTTAACCACCACCGAAACACTGACAGACTTGAACATACCTTAACTGACTTAATTTTGTTTAAAATCTAAAGGTAGTTTTTTGTTGAATTATAGTAATACATAAATTTCTAAATTTCATTATTTTACAATAAAATCTTTAATTAAATATTATAAAGTATATTATTAAATAAATTTTTTTATTAGAAAATCAAAGGATATTTGTTAAATGAGAAGTTGTGATTATCTGTACATAATAAAAATGTTTGATTCTGTTAGATTATATTTTGCAAATAAAAATGTGTCATACGACTATATGTCAATAAAATAAAATCATTATATTTTAATATAATTACTAATCTCATTATTGTGTGAATTTTATAAATTAAGAAGTATTTTTGTTGATACTTAAAATAAAGTGTACTACTCCATGCATACTTTTTCCCCCGAGAAAAAAAATCGTAGTTTCGATCAATCAACATCGGAGATGATGGATATCTGTGTGTGGTGGAAACACAACAATTTTGAATTGATTATTTCGTGTATATGAATATTTTTAATTATAAGTATGTCATGTTGTGAAATTCTATAGGGTGTGTAGTAACTAATTTGCTACAAATTCTTTTCATTTCGATACACCATAACGATATATACATATCACAAGGAACAAAACTCATAAAACTCTCAATCACCCACCCGATAAGCCGAAAAGAAAAGCACAGCATCGATTTTCTGTTGTTCAACGGGTGCTGGGAACGAATTTATGCTCTTACCATTGTTGTCTTGCCACTAGGATACTTTGAGCAGATGTTTGCTTATTGTTATTTTATATATTAATATTATGTTATATTCGTAGCAAGGGATCGTCGAAAAATTGTATAATTCAAAAGATAACTCTGAAAAACGTTTATTAAATAACCGCCCTTACTTTATATTGAATATAAAAAATTTTAACTTCCTATTTAGTCAAACGTCCCTTATAAAATATACTGTAACTACTATTATGTAGCACTATAAAATACACTGTAGACATTATTGAACCACATGGGATGGATATCACATTCAAATAATAATAAAAAAAAATTTTTTTTTTAAAAAAAGCTCTCCTCTCGTTCTCCAGTACTAAGCAGCTTCAGATTTTTTGAACCTTGAGCCACAAAAGCCAACCAACTAATCCGTATCCCAATAATGAGCATGTACTCTATGCTCATTACTGGAAAACGGGAAGCATATACTTTATGTCAGTAGTTTTATTTTTTTGTACCAAACCGTTTTTATTATCATATAAAAGGAAAAAATTAATAATAGATATTTCCTGGATTCATGTTTGTTAGGAAAGAGAATTTTGATGTCGTTTATGACAAATTATAGTTTGAATTCAAGTGAAGTGATGAATGAATTATTTTTTATCAAGACAAAAATTATGGGAAAATGTAAATAAATTAATATAAAAAAACAATAAGCAATCATGTATATTGATATAATGTATATTACCGAATAATTTAATTCTGTTAATAAAATTACAATATATATGAAAACAGAAATGATTTGAAACAAAAATCGTATATCAAAATCCTCACGCTTGTAACGAAATTTGACAATATATTCCAAATATTCTCCTAATTTTTGTAACGCATTTTAAATTATTTTACTTTGAAGTTTTTTCCACTTATTTTGGATTTTTAGAAATTGTATTTTTAAAATTATTTAGAAGCTTTAAAAGTGGCTTTTTGTTTTAATGAATTTTAAAAACATTTCACAACAGATTATATTTATTAATTTAAATATGTTGAATGCTCATATGTTAAGTTTTTCAATGCTGCTACGACTCCAAATCGATAAACTATGTTTTTAAATTGTTGAAACTACAGTTTTATATACTTAAAAACTTTCCTGTAACATGACAGAAAAGACCTCCCACTTTGCTTACTATTTTTTATCAAAATTCGGTCGTTTTTTTAGAAACATTGAGGTTTCCTTGGTAACTCTTTCCACTGCAATATATCTGTCTATACCTCTTTCACTATTTTAATCATTTTTCTAATAAAAACTGTTATTCGTTTTATTTTCGTAAAAATTTCGTAATCAAGATAATTTTAACGTTGGCTTATGTAATACAGGCCATGAAATGATTTTATTCCGTAAATCAACAAATACTTCCTCACAAACCAAATAGCTTATATGATTTATTTACAAGCAATGTATGCCAATTTGCAATATATATATATATATATTTTTTCTTATAGACCATCTTATGTTAAATTTATTAATGTGTGACATAGACTTTAAAATCTTGAAAAAAATATTTGTAATACATCGTAGCATTTCGATGTATCGATACCAAAACTTGCATCATCTGAAGTAAAAAATATAATGGAATTCTCTCTGATTCTGTAGATAGTACATCTAATTTTAAAATTTTCTGCAGCTTTCTTTTACAATATTCGGTATTGAAATAATGTTGAATCTTATGATCGTATCGATTAAGAATGATGTACTAAGAAGCAAAGTATTCCTGGTATTTTTCTTCAAAATCACGCGTATTCTGTCAATATTTTAATAAGCTCTTACTGTATTTATGTTTTGTTAATTAGATTGAGGTAAAATATTAAAGTGTTTAAGAGTATTTCGCATATTGAAGAAAACGAAATGAATTGGAGAACAAACAAAACATCGTACATCTGTTTTTTATTGTCGGGTGGCCAGTTTTAAGAAAACTACATAGTGTTTAAAATTAACTTTTCTTCAGAAATATAGAAATTTTATATTGTCCAAAGAAGTTAATTTTGTGCAATGTATATTTTCTACATTCCTATGTGTTCAATTTCGTTAAGTAAAAGTAAAAAAAAAGCAACACGAAGCAAAACTTTTGAAATGTTTAAGAAAAAGATAAAATAATTATTTTTTTACCTTTTTATACAAAAATGTTTTTAAAATTTTATAATAGAGGTAGCTAACCAAAGCATTTTTCATTCCAAACTTCAAAAACGTAAGATGCTCTTATGAATGGACTCGAAATCATTTAGTAATGTCAATTCAGAAATTTAAATAAAAAGTATTTTTTATCTTAATATTTCTACGTTTTTATGCAAAAGTCTGTTATTGCTTGTTCATCAGTATATGAATGGTTGGATTCATGATGATTAAGTTTATTAATGAAAGGATTACTATCACATAGGAAAATATCAAGTGATATGAATTTTTATTTAGGTTTATTGGTAAACAATTATATGAACAGTTGGCAAACTGCTTACATGAACAATTGAATAGCTGAATCCAAAAATAGCTCTTCTTAATTATTTTCATTGTATTGTGTTCATGGTATTTTTACATTCCAAACAGTAATAAGACTATTTACGCCATATGATTAAAGAAACTATTTTACATAGTTGGATCTTATAAATATGGCTGTTAGTTTAGCTTTGTTTTTATAAATAATAATTAATACAAGTAATTAAAAATAGCTGATGAGAATTATTTTTGCTGATACTTTTTATTATCTGATATAAAGCCCTTTAATAATTCTTTAATGAATTGTTTATTCCATCAAAAATATATTTGGGCAACGATAAATGAAATATTTGTTGCCTACTATTTCGATAAAGAACAGTGTCTTATAGCGTTAAATACAATCATTGCGGTACATTATTTAATTTTATTTCATTTTTCATACGTGGAAAAAGTAATTCACCTCAAAACAGCAATTGTGCGTACTTTATTCCCCCCCAATAATTAAAAAATTAACTGAGTTCTTTCTTTCTTTCTTTTCCTCTTTCCATCCCTCTCTCTCTCTCTCTCTCTCTCTCTCTCTTCCAATTAAATATGCTCATATTTCTTCGAGTTGTAAATTCAATCTCTCCAATTGGTGTCGAACTGGACAAAAACCAAGGGGCACCCTTAAATGTAGGCCACCCAATATGTTTTCTTCCTCTTCTTCTTCTTCATTGGCGTGTCAGCCCAGGGTGGGCCATGGCCTTCCGCAGAATAGATTTCCATGGTGCCCTATTCCGTGCTTGGCTCCTCCAGTTCTTGATCTTAAAAGTCTTTAAATCCGTTTCAAGGCTGTCGATCCACCGGATCCTTGGTCTTCCTCTTTTCCGAGTTCCAGATGGTTTAGCATCAAATATTTTTCTCCTTGCTCGGTCCTTCTCCATTCTTATTAAGTGTCCTGTCCATTTTAGTCTTTGAATTGAAATGAATTTTATAATGTCAAGTTCTTTGAAAGGTGTGTAAAGTTCCGAATTTATTCTTCCTCTCCACAAATCTCCACACTTTATATCTCCCAGGATGCTTCGGAGTATTTTCCTTTCAGACACGGCCAAAATTTTTTTGTCGAATTCAGTCATCGACCATGTTTTACCAGCATATGTTACTACGGGCTTTGTATAGTAATAATTTCGTTTTCCTGCTAATAAAACTAGACTTTAAATATTTACGTATACCATAAAAATATCTATTGCCAGCAGCAACTCTATTACGTATTTCCGACGTTGTGTCATTATTGGTGTTCAATTCAGAACCCAAATAGGTAAAACTGATAATTTGTCTTATAAATTGAAAAACAATGATTTACGTTTTGGAATCTTGAATTTTCAGTAATTTAAAATAAAGGCATTAAGCTCATGGTGATTTTATTATTTAACTTTTCTTTCCAATCATACGATATCATCTTTTTTAAAATAAATTTATTTTAAAAAAATTTATTGAAAAATTATTTAAAAACTGATATTGTATAAATGGAAAAGTAATAAAATGCATTAATTTTATAGTGTTTAATTAGTTTGTTGTTTTTTTATTTAAGTAAGTTATTCTGATAATCTTATTGATGTTTGTTATTCGTGTAAAATATATATCATTTCCACTGGTAATATTCAAAATATACTTATAAACTATTGAATGTTTGAAATATATCGATTAAAACTCTAATGTCGATTTTATGACATGATCTTAAGCCATAGTTATAATAGGAACTTAAAATGCTTAAATTTCTTAATTTATTTAGTATTCAGATTTATTATGAAATATTTCAACAACTGCTTGCTTTATCATTAATTAATTTCATATGTTACTTAGACTTTTTATAATCTACATTATCTTCTAATTTTATATGAACTGCTATCTTTAATGTATTGTATATATCATTTTAAAATATGTAAGTGTATATGGATGTGCGTTATTATTTGTTAAAATTACATTATATCATCTTTCTTATGTATTTATTTTCTATTTTTACAGAAACCAGAGGCATGTGATGTTAAAATATTGAATGTTTTATCTCAGGCAATTAATCATTTGGGCATTCAACTATACAAACAGTTATCAAATGAAAGGGCTAACGTGTTTTTTTCTCCGCTTAGCTTATCCTGCGCATTAACGATGTCGTTCTGTGGAGCGCAAGATGAGACATCAGAGGAAATGCGAAATGTTCTCGGATATGAAAAGGCCAACTTACTGAGCGAAGATGTCCATTCAAGCTTCCAAATTCTCCTCTCACTTCTGGATAAAGAACCTGAATCGTATACTTTATCTAACGCAAACGTTGTATTCAGTCAACATGATTTTCGAGTAAAGGATGCCTATAAGAATCTTTTGACAGAAAGCTTCAAAGCAATGATGCTAGATGTTGATTTTCGAGGAAATCCAGCAAAAGCAGTTCAAAAAGCTAATGATTGGATTAAAGAAAAGACAAATGGCATGATTCCACATCTCTTGAATTCACTGGAACCGGATACTGTCTTACTTCTTCTAAACGCAGTTTACTTTAAAGGCTTTTGGATGCACCAGTTTAAAGAAAAGGCAACATTCCTTCAGTACTTTTACAACAACGGCTTGGAAGATAACGCTATTCAAGTGGAAATGATGCACTTGAAAGAATCTTTCTTTTTTGTGGAGAAAGATACATTCAAAGCATTGCAGCTTCCTTATAAAGGAGAAGAAATCGGAATGTTCATTTTATTGCCGAATTCCAGAAATGGTCTGGAAGAATTGGAAGACAACTTGTCTCTGGATTTTATTCAAGACGTCAAATCCTGCTTGAATAAAAGAAAAGTAGAAGTAGCTCTTCCCAAATTTCGGCTGGAGTATTCAAAATCACTAAAAGGGCAATTTCAAAGTCTTGGTATGAATCGTGCTTTTTCTCTTGGAGCTCAGTTTGGACGTATTAGTGATTCACCAAACCTTCTGATTTCGGATATAATTCACAAAGCTGTCCTCATTGTGAACGAAGAAGGCTGTGAAGCTGCAGCTGCAACAGCTGTTGTTATGATGAATCGTTGCATTCGCTTCGATCCTGAATTCATTGTTGACCATCCTTTTCTCTTTTTAATTTACAACTTTAAAACTGATATGATGCTATTTATGGGTAAAGTAGAAGAATTGTAAGATTTATTGTTCATACAGAAAATAGTATAGTTGATTATATTTAGCCAGGGTTGTATAAAATGCGTATTAATTACTCCATATTTCTTTATCTTGAATTATTAAAGTACATTTATGAGGTAAGTATTTATATAAAAAAATCCAAAAAAATTCTAATGTGATTAATATTAACTGTTCTGTTAAAATAAAGAATGTAATTATACTTGGTGCCAAATACAGTTGACAAAAATAGTATTTTAGAGCAATTTACTTTTATTTTTATTTTTTTGAAAAAAATGTATTATTTAAATTTTATGATATATTCTTTGTGTTATAATATATGAGTAAATTAGATCTCTAACTGTTAAAGATATTTGGTTCATTGGTAAACGGTTTTCTATATATAAAAAAGATTCTGTGTAATCGTATTTGAATGTTATAAAGATTTAAATATCTTTTGTAAGATATTTTTGTTTTCTGTGTTAATTTTTAAAATAAACAAAGACATTGTTGGATTTTTTTCTTGCTTTAATAATGTATATCATGTATGTAACATTAAAAGGAGTTTCATAAGGAATCTTATCAACAATCACTTAAAAATATACCAAATGTTACATTTTCTTTTCATATTTACATTTTATTTTATATCTTTCTTATATAAATACCGATATTTTTTTTAAAAAAAATATTCTTGGTGAAGTCTTTCGATGGTAAGCATAATAATCAACATAAAACTGTATCAGTGATTTCATTAATATTCGTCATCAATAGAAATTATTTTGAAAATAAATAATTCCTTTTTTTACACAGAATTTTTTTAGTTTTAAGAAATAAGCTAAAAAATTCCTCTTTTTAAAGTGATTTCATATTTTTTTACTTCAAAACCTTCTATTTTATGAATATGAAACTATAGTATGTGTTGTAATGTTTTCAATGTAAACAAGCAAATTTATATCAAATTTGCCATTTTATTATAATGAAATGAAAGTTTCGAAATAAATTTACGTATTTATTCTCTTAATTATAATTTATTTAACAACATAAATGTAATTAAATCCAAAAAAATTTATATGCATACACATTTTTTATATATAAATATATAAAAAATGATAAATAATTATAAATTAACTTCACATGGAATTAATAATATTTTTATTTCAAAATTAATATAAAAATTTTATACATATATATATATTAACATGAAACATACATTTTTGTCTGATATTTTTTTGCCTTGTGCCAGCTAGGCTGACAATATGGAGAAAGTTGCTCCACTTTTTCATACTGAGCCATATTTGGTGTGGAGTCCGACTGCTTCAGTACACACATGCCATAGGGACCCGTTTATAGGGGAGGCAACCATTCACACATCATTCATGCACAGAAAGGACAAAAACAGGATAGATAGAGAAAGTACATCCATGCCCTAACCGACATTCGAACCCAGAACCTCCCTATCCGCAGTCAGGCACTCTGACCACTAGGTCGGCGTCTGATATTGTACTTTATTTGAGAGTCGTAAGAAATAGAAGATTTATCTCAATTATACATTAAAGGAAATTTTGTCTTACTTCCAAGAATATAAAAATTAAGATTTATTAAAGGACCGAATTATCCGTTTTCTATTTAAAATATATGATCGTAATATGAATCAATATTAGATTTAAAACAAGTGGTTTTTTAGGCATAGATGCCATATATAGCTGAAGAAGCGCCTGTTGATTTGCAGAAAATCAGTTTTCTCTTTTCCTTTTTTAAATTTGTGTCAAGAAAACGACCTGTCAACAAAACAAATATAAGGAAATAATATTAAAGCATAGTAATACAAATATAGTAAATGTTTTAAGTCTTTTTTTTTCTTGTTTGTGGCCGACCAGGGTAAAGAAAAGTATCTTAGTTCCAGATTTCAGTAAACTACTAAAAGACAATGTTTTTGAAATTTACATGAAATATGTTAAAAGAGAATTTTGAGATTTAAAAAGGGCTGAACAAACTCATAAAATTAAATGGATTCCAATTTTAAGTAAATCTTACAAAAATGCTTGAAAGATATAGAAAAATCTAATTTTAAATATGTATATTTTTATATTTATATTAAAATTTCAGTTGATCCAATAGATTATATTCTTTAAATTTTTAGTAAGTACTAATATTTTTAAATTATGCAAATTTAAAATAAATTTCTGGAGAATTTTCCTAAAAAAAAAAAAAAAATTATTCCATATTTATGCCACGCCTTTTATTAGTGAAATAAACTTTCCTCTCAATTGACTGATTATCAAATGAGATTTTAAAACATTTTCCTGGAATCGCGTTAATGAGAATCCACCCTATTCATTCTATCTTCAATTTCTGATCCCAAGGATGACTTACTCCATTTACATTCCATGCAAAAACTATTCCCCTATTCATCCAAATTTATTGCTTTTTGCTGCAGATTAAAGTCAAGATTCAACTTAAATTTCCGAAAAAACATTCATTAAAAGTCATTATTTTTTATTATAAAACGCCTGTATTTTAAGGTAAATTTAATAATTGTAATTTATTAATTGTATTGGTAAATTTATTAATTGTATTGCATACCAAAATTCCAACTTATATTTTCTCTTGAAATATGAGCATTTATATTTTCCCTCCATTTAATGGGAAAAATATAAATACCAATTTACAAATAAATTGATACAATTCAAGATATGTTCCTTTTCATAGAATAAATGTAATCGTATATTTTATCATACATTTTCAGATTTTTTTTCAAAATTAACATACTTATATTAATTATAAGATACAAAACTCTTAATGTTTTTTGGAGAAGTGTACTCAATTATTTTTGAAACTTATAGTTTTTTTTTTTCTGTGTGTGTGTGTGTGTGTGTGTGTGTGTGAAATAATTTATAACTTCCAGAATCTACAATCATTGTTATATAACATGATTAAAAATTTACTATAAATATAAATTTTCTTTTTAATGTTTATAATAAGCAAACGAAAATTCCAATAAGTATTTTCAGACAATATTATTTTAGACTCGGTAAATTAAAACAACTATAAGAAGAGAATTTGTAACCAAAAATTTTGAGCTCAAATGGATTATTTTATTCATTATAAAAATAATTTTACTAATTTAAGGAAAACTTTTAAAAAAAAGAGCACATTTCACATAGTTTTTCATCCCCTTATATCGTCTGTACTAAGAATGAGTGTACAATGTTTGGACTCTAACTTCTAAGAAAATCAAGTAGTTTCATAAAATTAAAATATTACAGTGATTAGTTTAAAAAATTACTTGTAGAAATGAATGTGAGATAAAGTCAAAATATGATATATAATAATACTTAAAGTAACATGAAAAAAATAACCAGTATATTATAATATATTAGAAATTAGTGAATGCACATAAAATTAGTAAATCAGATGTCTCAATTAAGTGTAAAAAAATTTGGAATGTGTTTACTTAAATAAGTAATACAGCATATAGTGTAATATATGATGATGTTAATTATTATGTGTGTTAGTTCGGTAGGAAGTAACATCCATTTGTCTTGTGCAGCAGCTGTGAATATATTCAGAATTTAAGGAACTCTTCAATATCTTAATAAACTCTATTTCCGAAACATCCAAATTATCTCGAAACTTTTCAGATCGTATAACCAGCTGAATGTTTTTTTGTGGAAAATAATATCTCACGATTTAATTTCTGTGTATTTTCACATTATTACCCTGCAGTATTAAAAGATCACTTACTGCACTAGCATAAATGGAGCACAATAATTTAAAATACCATTCCTATAGAAACGAGCATATATATTTCAAATACAAAGACCAGTACCTTTGTGTTCCTCCAAAGAGATACAATCCCAAGCATAGATAATTTTCTCTTCCAAATGAATCTCTTGAGGGAATATTTAAAGGATAGTAGCATTTCCTATATTCTCTGCAAACCAAATAATGCTTATTGTTACTTTGAAGAATAAACCTGAGCTCGTCAAAATAAAGGAAAAGATTCCATTGATCAGCAATCCAAAGAAATTATTGACTTACGCATTTCAATTTTTTATTTTTAGTAATCAATCACTCTGTGTGCAGACTATAATCACGTAAAAAATATGCAAGATAAACATTGACATTAAAGGTTCAGTAGTTGAAGGTTAAGATGATGTAAGCTGAAAAATAGGTTTGCATCTGCGTGAACATATTCTATTTGCAAATTTCACTTTTAGTACTAAAATAGGAGTTTAACATAATCATAAACAGCTAAACATTAAAAATAAACATTTACATACTTTTCTTCAGACATTTTGAAAATGCTGCTCTTTAGAGAAGTTTTAAAACCGTTAAATCACAACTTCACGGTTTCCAACGTCTCAGTAATTAAATATATTTTCATTGCGGATAACGGAATTTCATGAAAAAGAGAATGGCTTTTAAAAATATTTGATTTCATCAATCGAAATGATAGTTTCTATAGTAACGGCTTAGGACGAGTAAAAATTGATAAATAAATGTTTCTTCAGTTACATTCGCAAAGCTTTTGTTATTATTCGAATACTGATAGATTGTTTACAGTTTCAAAACTCCCATTTAATATTTGACAGTTTTAACACTTGAACTCTATTATGGCATCAAAAGTAAGTATAATTTTTCCATTATAAGTGTTGTGCGCGTTTGTTTGGGATAAAAATTTTATGACATTTTTTAATTAATTTAAAATATTGAAATCAAAAATTCCAACATTAAATTCTTGTCAGTGATTTTTATGCTAAATCAAATATATTAAAAACATACTGTCATAAATTTAACATAAATATGCAAGATAAACGAAATAAATTTTAATTAATGATTTTCGGTTTTATTTTCTTTACAATTTTATTGCTAATTGTAAACATTTTTATGTATCTAGAAGTATATTTACTTAAAGATTATAATTTAACTATAACAATTTTTCATAACATATGTTAATAAATAAAAATTCATAGTTTTATGAAATATTTTGTATACACGTGAAGGTAAAGCATATAGAAAAATACTTAAAACAAACGAAAAACAAATTTCTTTACAGTTTCTTTGATTATTGAAAATCAAAGGATAAAATTCCGTTTTTAATAAATTAAATTATCATAGTTTTACAAATATTTAATTTTATAATAAATCTATGAATTTAGCACATCATTTAATAACCTATTAACTACACATATTTGAATTAAATGAAATTAAACGCTATAGTTATTTTAATAATAAAAACAGTGTTAATATTTCTTAATAAAAGATAAAATATAACCTAGTTTTTTTGAAATCGTAATTAAATATTTAACCATATCTATGTGAGGATATTATCCTACTAATCGTAAATTTGATGCAAAAGTATCTATTTCTTGTAACTACTAAATACATAAAATTATTTTCAACAGAAATTTATAATTTTATTTTCTGAATCTCAGAAGAAAATTAATTTTCATTGTATGAGAAAATGTTTCATAGATCCTGAACACAACAAGATAACAAAGAGTATTTGAATTTTTCAACACTTCTAAAACACTGAATTCGTCATCATACGCGTAGAATTTAAAAGATTTTTTTGTTATTTACAAGCTAAGCTGCTTAGTACATTACCATGTCTTTAGCAATGAACATAGAACAGGATGTATAGAAACTGCAACTGTGAGGGTTATTGTCAAAGAATACCCTACATCCTAGATATCCTATAGCTTTTAGACCTCTACGTGAATACCAGCTTGTGTGATGGGTACTGATTACGATGCGCTGAATGAAACTGTTGAGAAATAGTTGAAGCTGTGTCCGATTTTCAATACTGAATAAAAGGATTGATCATAATTTTTAATGAATCATAAATAGATGGATGTGACAACATCCATTTTATAAAAACCATTTCTATTTTAACAATACTGACATCATAAGATTTCATCCGTGGGGGAAAAGTATGATGCTGTTTGAGCGAGCGTCGTTGAATATCAATGCCAGAATAACAGGTAATAAACTTAATGGATTTTAAGGGTTAGATATGATAATAATTGAGAGATAGCTCACTCATCTTAAGTCTCAAATAATTACTAAGAGATTACGTGCTGACTCTGACCGGAAGATATGTGTAATCCTCCAGAGCATATCTTTCAAGCAGATTGGTGAATAATGTTCAATCTGTTTAAGGTGGAAGTCCTGGCAGATTCAGAAACAATACAACCTCAGTCAGTACAAGAGAAAATTAGAGAATTTATTGACAGCTGTTTCCAACTCTCTACCAACCAGACGAGTATTTGATTATTGTCAAAATATTTGCAGAATATCCACATACAGCGTATGATGAGCAAATGATAGAAGATGAAGAAGAATGTTACTAATGAAAAGGTTGAAAATGATGATGCTTAAAATATTACTCTAAGATTGGATACAAGACATTCGGCGTTGTTGTTGCACCAGCAAACTTCCATGTACCTAGACCAGAGTTCGACTTCACCAGTTAGTGAACGCAAACGGGAGGGGAAGTATTCACATTTGTAGAAGCAGAGATCAATAAGAAGACGCAATATTACTTGATCTGCTGTCCCTACAGGTATCATTTCCCTTGGAGAGCTTTGAAACCATAACATGTTTAACGTGCGCCAGCCACCTTTAGTGAACACGGTGTATCTTCGGTTTATCCGGGATTTGTTCTCACTACCTTACAATAATGAATACAACGCCTTAACCAACCAGGTCACCGTGGACCAAACAATTTGGATGTATAAGTTTCAATACGGACTGCAAAAACATTGAAGTGTGGAAACCTTTAAGGTAATATGATGAAATTTTCTCGAAAACCAAATCACACAGTCTATAGAGAAATTCATACCATCAAATATACTCATAAGCTTTCTCGATGTCAAAGGAGATGGAAATCAGATGATTTTTCCGCCCAAAAGCATGGCAGATTTCAGTTTCCATATATGTTATGTTATCAAAAATAGTCCTTCCTTTACGGAAACATCTTTGATTTATAAGTTAATTGTTTTCCTAAAACATACACTAAAGGAGAGTTGACTATATGTTTGAGATACTTGATTAAGGAAATCGTCAGAACTATTTATCGATTACTAAAATGATCCTAATTACTTTTTACCAGGTTTCCATTTATTGCTATAGTTTTGTCCCAAAGTGTGAAAACTAATTTTTAGTCCAGAGAAACAAGAGCAGCACTTTCTATAAGTTTTGTGGATTTAAATGTCGAAGCATGCGGTAGCAAATATCATCAAATCCAGAATTGGCCTGATCTTCAATGCTTTTATCAATACAAGCATTTGAAATTCATAGTTGCATGGTAAAGCTTATCAATGACGAAAATGAATAGGAGATAAGTTTACTCAAAATGATCTTTTATCCTTAAAAACGAAGGTCTGAGAGTCGAAACTTAAGATATTAGCTAAAGTTTGTTCATTGACATTTCATGAGAGAAGATATAAAGCTGCTTTTTTTTGGTTTTTCATAAAAGAATAGAAATTTACACATGTTAGTTGCAGTACTGCATTACAAAAATGTTAAAAAAAATGTAATTAAAGATAAAATCAAAAACTTTTTCTGAATTCTATGGTAAACTTTGAAAGCTGCATCTTTTACTCACTTGAATGCCATAAGATTCTCTATTGTTTGGGTATCTTCGAATTATTGCCCACAACTCCTTTCCCCAACAATCACTACAGAATAGCAAAAGAAATTTATATTATTACACTACATTATGTTTTCCGAAGTTCTTAATCACAAGTCTGTTAAGGTTTGAGAGTTTTATTTCCTTTTGAAAGATTAAACTGCTGTACGTAAAATCCTTGGCGTTTATTTATTTATTTATTTATTTATTTTTGCCCTGACCTGCAACAGGCTTTAGTCCCTTAAAAGGAGGAAAAGAATTATGTACATAAGATTCGACTGTCAATATTTGAAAAAAAGTAAATGAATGATTTGATTTTTTTTTCCCTATGATTACTCTCGATTATGAAACAAAGAAAAAAGTCATCTCATAGTTACAAATTACATAATTTTTTCTTTCCAAAGAAAGCTGAGCAATGTAAAAAATTGAAGTGTAATAGTAAATAATAAACTGTATTAAAATGATTCAACTATCTAATGTCTTCAGTATTTAAAAAATTGAAACAAATTTTGTCATTTTGGATGAATCTAAATTACGTTGTAGAAATAAAACATATGAGACGAATCATTTAATACATATATATAGATAGATAGATAAAATTAAATAGTGATTCTCTTTTCATAAATGATTCAATCTATCGAAATGTGATCATTTTTTAAGCATAAAATTGAAGTAAAGTTGCATGGAAAATCAAAAAGTCATTACAGTTTTTAAACTGAAAAGATATCTTTGTAAAATAAATAATAACTATATATGTTTCTTTTTATTTATTTTTCTGCATATTTTTCTAAACGAGTTGGTTATCAATAAAGCTCTTGCAATTTTTAATCGCCAAATAAAAAATGAGTTTCAGAAAGCTTAAATCTATTGTTAGTCATCTAAGTAATTCACGTCGGTAACCACCACATTCTACCAAAGTGAATTCAGCTGTCCAATTCTCTCACGATGCAAAGAAGTTTGTAAATGGTTGGAACAAGTTCTCTTCACTGAATTAAATCTCAAGACAAAAATTTTTAAGGTCTGTTTCCTCCAGTATATTCATTCACAACATTATCTCCAAAGGCTTAAAAAATAAGTGACTTTATGCAACTAATGATAGGTCTATTTTGAAATCGTAAAATAAACAACTCCTAATGAGCTTTGTAGACACTCATTTGTCGTTGCTGTTGTATGAGTTACGATTGATTAAAGTGTAAGATTATCTTGCTTTTATAAAGATTGGTATTTTTACTCTTTAAGCTATGTTATGCACTAATTTCCCTACATATTCTCTCTTTAGAATAGAATTTATTATAAGTTATCTTGCATGAAATAAAACAAGTTATAGTTTATACACATAAGTGTTTGTCCGTATTTATGTTAGCACAGTCCAAACAATTTGTGATCTGAATTTCAAGAAAATGCTTACTTACTGCATTTTTAGACATCATAGAAGTAAGTTCAAAAATAGATTCATTTTTAAAATATGCGCCTTGTTTTTGATAAATTAAGTCAAGAGAGAGTTTATTTTTTCATTAATATTCTTCAGTATCTCGTAAATGATATATATGTCATATGCTATATATATATATATTCTTAGCACTTTGTATAAAACAACTACATCGTTATTATATACAAATCTAGAACTATTTTCAAATTTATAGTTGCATTTATTAAAATATCTCGTTAGTTTCGCTTTAAAAGGGGCTTAAGCAAAATTACAAATGAAACAAATTATAGCAGACTAAAAATATATACTTTTAAAAAATTTTATTTACAATATTTGCATTTACAGATAATTGTTATAACAATGTGATTTCAAATATATTCATTTTTTTAACTTTACATATTTTAAAATTTTATATAGATTGGCTTAAAATTGAAGTCATGTTTTGTTTCTTCAGGCTCCAGTAAATTACCAGAATAAGAGTGTGAAATTAATATCATTACCAATTAATCACTTGGGAATTAATCTATACAAAGAACTTGCCAAAGAAGGTGAAAATATCTTTTTCTCGCCACTAAGTTTATCCAGTGCCTTAGCAATGATATTTTGTGGATCAAGTCAACAAACAGCTGAAGAGCTGAGAAAAGTTTTGGGATATGATCTGGCTAGATTACGAAATGAGGAAGTAAGGTTATTTTTTCAACTTTTGATGTCAGCTTTAGATCATTCCGAGGATTGTTACACTTTAACTAGCGCTAATGTGGTCTTTAATGATCGCAATTTTTCAATGAAAAATGACTATAAGAAACTCCTTGAAGAATCCTTCATGGCAAGGATCACGGAAGTTGATTTTTATAGGGAATTAGAGACAGCAATTCATCAAGTCAATGAGTGGGTTAAAATTAAAACAGATAATATGATTCCCAAATTTGTGGGAACTTTGGATCGAAAAACTGTAATGGCTGTTTTAAATGCTGTTTGCTTCAAGGGTGTTTGGGTGCAACAATTCAAAGTGAAATATACCTACCCTCAAGATTTTTTCAACAGAGGATTAATTAGCCAAGTAAAGAAAGTAGAAATGATGCATTTAATGGAATACTTCTTGCATGTTGAAAATAATTCTTTTCAAGCTTTACAAATGCCTTATAAAGGAGAAGAAATAGCAATGTTAATTCTTCTTCCAAACCAACGAAATGGATTAAGGGATTTAGAAAGTAAACTTTCGGCAGGATTTTTAAAGGATTTGAAACTGAAAATGACAGAGAAGAAAGTATTAGTAGCTGTACCAAAATTCCGATTGGAATACTCAAAATCACTAAAATATTCATTTCAGAATCTTGGAGTAAATCTCATCTTCCAACCTGGAGCACACTTCAATATTATCAATGATTCAGAGAATCTCCTTGTGTCAGATATAATTCACAAAGCAGCTCTTGTAGTCAACGAAGAAGGCAGTGAAGCTGTTTCAGCCTCAGTAGTTACCGTTGAAAAGGTGTGCGACTTAATGTCTGATTTTATCGTAGATCATCCATTCATGTTTCTCATCATTAATTGCACAACTAATATGATATTATTTATGGGGAAAGTTGAAGAATTGTAACCATCTATTGTCTTCGTTTAAACCATTATTTTACAAGCACAGTATATTTAATCAATTGATATTTTTTATAATGTTTATAAAGAAATTATTTGAATGAAACAAATTAAGACATCAACTGCTATTATTCTTATTAGTTGTTATTAAGATGATTAAAAAGTTTTACATCCAATAATTACGGAAATGATAAGCCTGATTGCAACTGATGTTTTACTTCAAGCATTGGTATAACTGTATGCCATCTAGTTTCTCTTTGAATTTTAAGAAAATTTATTCTTCTTCAGTTTCTATTAGTTTCAGTTAATTTTAATACTTTACACTATTAATTTTAATTTGAATATTTACTCTTATTTTTTGAGAATTCTGATGGACTTATTAAATATATGTGCATATCAGAGTAAACTTTACTCAATATATATTTATGCATAAGGAAATATTCTTATTTAAATAAGGAAACAATTTAAAGTTTATTGACAGTTTGAAAATTATTTTATTTTCCATTTATTGTAATATATTGATTTTTGCATGCTATAATAACTTGCATTGGAAAAATTATTTTGAAAAATAAAATCTTTATTTTTCTTTATTATAAATAAATTAAGAAAAATATAATAATAGAACATTATTGTGAGTTAATTTTATATTATTAAAGTTGATTTTGATTGAAGATTTTTATAGTATTAAAATTGAAAAATAAAACCTAACATTAAAAAATAAATAACACGGATTTAATGTAACTAGCATTTATGAGATTAATTTCCTTATTTATTGGAATTTAGTAAATTTATTCATTTATAATTATTAGTCCACAAATTTAATGTTTGTGATGTCATTAATGTGAGTGATTAACAATGGACCGTTTGAAAACTTTCTTTGAAAACAATAACAGAAAGTAAGTATAACTATTGTAGTGTGCTGACTGCCTATCATGCTTCATTCCTCTAACAATAAAAAGAAACCATATTTATTAGCAGGTACCTCGTTATGTGTGAGAATGAGTTACCATTTTCAAACTTGACATACTAATACATCAGCATTATTTAAAGCAAATAATTAAAGTCTGAACAAATGACTTTTATAATTAGGAAGACATAGAAGTTAATTGGTCTGCTTGTCATGTAATTAATTGTGGGATTTTCAATAATTGATTTCCTAAATTAATGAGTAATTTTCTTATTTTTCAAATAAATCGGAATATTAATCAACTAAGATAATTTTTTTTCATTTTTATATATATAATCAAAATAAATGTTTTTAAAAAAATTGAAATCATCTTTTCTAGAAACTATTACCATCTCAGATTCCCTTCCTACTTAATAAAAATATTACTTCCTACCTGATTAATATTGTTTTATGCTTTAATGCTCTTACAGATATCTCTTCATCACAAGTACTGAGTCCAAATCTGCCAATAAAATATTTTAATTATCGATTCCTGGTGTTTTCCTTTCTCTATTACTTAAATTCAAGTTGATAATAACAGTAATATATTCACTACTGCTTCAAATATAATTCTTTGACTGTTGCCAAATTTTAATGATATCAGAAACTGGAATATTGAAAATTTTCTTTCACAAATACTACATCATACCATGTTTATAAATCAGAATATATGTTAATAATTTAAGATAAGGGAAATAAATCTATATAAAAAAAACTTTCAATTGTTTTCTAAGCTGGGTTTCCCCATGCATTCAACAACAAATAAATATCTTGAAGAGTTTATAATTTCATCGCAAACAATAATCCAGAAAATTTTGGAATTTCAGAAGATGTAACATATTATCATAAATTGTAAATTCTGAGATCCACGTGGCTGAGAATCATCATTCTAATTTAAAAACGATACTTTTTTTCATCAAGAAACTTTGTTCGACACAAAATTTTACATTAAAAAATGTACTGTTTTGAAACTTAGTGCTCAACTCTGGCTAGATACAGGGAAGCAAACACTATGATTCATTAGCAACATGAGATTTCAAGATATCTATCATTTGCAAGTGAAAGAAATACAAGTAAAAATATAAATCTAATTACGTAATTTCCTAACAAGAAATTGAATCAACACTTGTGATGTACTGGAGAAAAATGTCTTTGGAAAATGTATAGCTACCCACAAATGACACATTAAATTATATTACAAGTCTCATCGCCATGAGCCTCATAGTATCATACACAAATTAAATCTTGACTCATGATTAATGATATATGTGGTATAATTTTTTTAAGTACATACTATTTCATACATTCTTTCTATTCGTACATTCTTTCACAAACTATCTATTTTTGAGTTATTTTTTTAAGTAATACATAAAAAAATAACTCAAAAATAAATAGTATGTGAAAGACGTTTAAAAAATATTGAAGCTATGGATATATTTACATTTACTCATTTAAAGAAATCCTTATACTTTATACTATAATAATATGTTGTAAAGATCATTTCAAAAATGTGATATTAAATTAAGTAAATAGTTTAGTATTTTATTAAAAATTTATTATTCAAACTTTGCATCAAGTGAGGCCCATAAGATACACTTTTTCACCACATATTAAATATTTTTTCACCACTTCACATATATCCCCTTAGAATGCAACCTTCTTATATTAGGGAGTATGTTCAGTATTTTTGAATGCTGTATTATTTAGTAATTTTTCCATTAATTTCCTCATATTTTTAATATGTTTTACACAATCCACAATAAAATAATTTTAAATGTATATAAACACTGCATCGAGAGATGGAAATACCATACTTCTAAACGCGGTGGTGTTTGTTTTTTTTCTGTACATCACGGAAAGTCTTAACAGAAAATTGATTTCTCTAAGTAGAAAAGTTAGCTATTTCAAAAAGTTGCCTTGTAAATTACATTAATTTTAAATCTGGGGAAGGCTTGAGTGTATTCTGTGGCAGATACTCTTTTTTTTTAGAATGAAAACTAGAATTGGCTGTTGAATTGTGTCTTCTTTGCTTTGGAATTCCTAATCATAAATTTGAAAATTTGTTTCTGTCAACGAATAAGGAAAGTTAATCTGAAACGCCGGAATGCAGTCTGGCAAAGAGAGGAGGTACTATCTTCTCCGTTACATTGTGTTTCACAACGGGAATTACCTCACCCTTAAATTAAATATACAAAACCACTGAACGAAATCGCATCTTTTATTTCAGCGACCCCAAATAAAAAAGTATCAAATAAATATATCAAGCCTTCAAATAATAATCTAAGCCACCTCTTATTTTAAACTGGATGCTATTTTTTTCTCTAACCTTATTTTAAATATGTAGATAAAATACTTGTATATTATCAACTTATTGAGAGAGTTAAGTATATACTCTAAAATATAATATATACAAAAAGAGATGGTGCAATAATTTCGTGCAAAATATTCTCCTGACGGAAATCTTTTGCAATATAATCATATTTAGTGCAAAATTTAAAAAATCTTCCATTAGAAAAACTCTTATTTGGAAACAAAGTTAATACAAGTATCACGAGCTTTGCATTCAAAGATTTGTTAGATGCTGATTTGCTTTGAATATCTATCTATCTATTAATATTTGAATTATGATAGATACCACATTATATTATTCCACACTGAAATTTATACTGGATCATAAATCTGCAATATAAAAAAGTGATCTTATATACAAGAGATAAATGAGAAAACCTCTGAGAATAATATCTAATATTCCAACTCACATTATCTTATAAAACTACATATTTTCAAATTATTGTTGTTGCATTTTCATTCATATAATTAATGACTGATAAACTTTTCTTTTATATCTAAACATCCGTTTTTTGAGACTTGAATATGTTACAAATGTTAATGAGTAACATATTTTAACATAATTTCAAAATAAAGTAAATGGTGTCTCTTCAAAACTGAAAATAAAAGTTAATTTTACTCGAGTCGTATTTTGACCAATATATATAATTATATATATATATATATATATATATATATATATATATATATATGTGTGTGTGTGTGTGTGTTTGTGTGTGTGTGTGTGTGTGTGTGTGTGTGTGTGTGTGTGTGTGTGTGTGTCCCCAAATCTTTGACTCATCTGATATATCATCTGAAGGTACAAAGTCTTTTAAACTAACATGTCCGGCAAAGAATGTTTTTCCATTTAAAGATATTTCAAGATTATTTGATTTTTGGGGGCACTTACTGCTGTGTATTGAGTTTTGGAAGTTTTGGATATATATATATATGTGTGTGTGTGTGTTTGTGTGTGTGTGCGCGCGCGCTTCTCCTCAAACTGTTTGCAATTCCTACTCTCCCATGCCGCTAATGCGAGAAATAATAAAATAACTTCTGATTATGTTTAAGAGATGATTTTTTGGGAAGTCCTTTAAAATGTATTTGCATCATGAAAAATTTTTAGTGTGTTAAAATTTTTCGAATTTAAAATAATTTGAATACAGGTTACATAATCTTTTTACCATTATTTGTATCACTGTACTTACATCATTTACTATGACTATAGTATAGAAAGAAAAATGTGGGATACATCATTACTTATATTTGAATATATGATAATGTAATTTTGCGACAGAACATTTCTTTTACTATGGTCAGTTTGAAAATTTTTAAAATAGTATTTTATATTTTCAAATTCAATGATCATTTTGGATCTAAACATGTTTCATTCATTTTTAAAGGTTTGTGGTACATAAAAACAGTATATATCACCTAAGAGATATTAAGGGATAAAATGAAAATATTTATTTTTTATATAGAGAACTTTAATTAGTAAATTAACTGAGATAAAATATCATCTTTTTTCAAATATTTTTAAAATTTTATGAAATGCTAAGTACTGAGAGCAAATCTTAAGTAAAAATATATCATTTCATTTTTGATAAGATTTAAAAATTGTGTTATTTATGAACTGAAATGAAACATAAAATGTTGCTTAAGTAATAATATCTAATGAAGAGAAAACTTTTCAAATACATTGTCGTATATCGATTAAGATTTCTTATCCAAAATCTATTCCATGTTGGAGACACCTAGTCTTGAAACATGAAGTACATTTCTTGATTCCTGATTTAAAACTATAAACTGAATAATAAAATTAAAAATATGTGTGCAGTTAAAGTTCATCCGTATTTATTTATACTGTGAATTAAAATAACAATTTTATGTTTACTTAATAATAACTGTTTTTTCAATAATAAATTCATCGACTTTCTAACTGTCAACAATTTATTGGAGTTGATCTGATAAATGTCAGATCTTTAAAAAGAGAATAAGCCAACAACAATAAGAAAAAAATGAAAATTATGAAGAAACGTTAGCTTAGTTAAAAGAAGTTATATTGTTGAATGTTATTACGTATTTTCATAAAATATTAGACAACGAATTACTTTCAGTTATAAAACTTGTCAAAAAAGCTTTATCTAAATATCAATTTAATACAAAGATATCTACAAAAAGATTTCTTAGAATAATATTATGAGGACACATTGGACGCATGAAAATTTTTAAATGATATATATATATATATATATATATATATATATATATATATATATATATATATATATATATATATATATATATATATATATATATATATATATATATATATATATATATATATATATATATATATATATAAGCATAAGTGAGTAATATTGAATTTAAACTAATTTTAAAAATCAGATAAGTTAGTTAAATACAGCTTCTGTAACATATTAAATTTGGTATTATTCCCTCGTTTAACTCATACATCAAAGTCAGTTGCTTGCCTGAAATTGAATTATCACACACAGCAAATTCATAGGCATTTTTTGTAATTAAGCCAATCTGCATTCTTTACAAAAAACACATTCAAAGTGACAAAATTATCAGAAGATTTCTGAGCATATAAAAGTCATGTTTATGCAAAAGCTTGGAAAGGGACTTGGAGCATTCGTTAAATTGAAGGTCTTCAGAGAAATTAACTATGAATTAGTTACTTGTTTCAAAATAATTATAACACACACTCAGAGATATATATAAGCCATAATTTTTATAAATTTTAATATTATAAATATAAAAAAAACATCCTAATGTTGGAAATAAAAACAGTATCGGCAATAAAAGATATCGCTAATGAACAATATTTATAATGCAATCGGGATATTTAATTTACAATATAAACTATGAGTATTAACTCCTTTGTTCATGATTTAGTTATATGATATAAATTTTATGTAATGAAAAATTAATTTATTTCAACTACTAGAAAAGAATATGCCAACCAAGGACATGTTGACGCGAGAAAAAAAATTTCTGTACTCATCATCCATAATTTTTAAAGGGCACATTTATTAATATTTTGTAATCACCTATTCAAAAACACTTAAGGGGTTGCTTGTCTTCAGATTCTTTATCAATATAACCGAAAATATATTTTGTAATTGGCTGTTTCTTTAAAAGAAAAAATATTGAAATATTTTTTTTTATAATTATTATTCATTTAACTCTAGCACAAGGTGGGAAAACAAAACTGTCGTATTTTAATTTTAATGATTTATCCATAGTGTGTTATATTTTAAAACACAAAGAAACGTTGTTGGTACTCATTATACAAAATTTTATTTAAAATTGAAATTTTATTAAAGATTCGATGCAACTATGGTTTTTATTTTCTTTAAAATCTTGCGCCTCAAGTAACATAAGAATTTATTAATGTATATCTTAAATTAATTTAATATTTTTTTCGTAACTAGACTAGTATCAAAATAAATGCAAATTTTTCCCGAAAAACAAAAAAAGAATATGATCCATTATTTAAAAAATAAAAGACTTGTGCTTTCCTTTCATGAATAGATATGTCCTCCCTATTTGCTTAAACTCATTCTTAATTCTAAATATACAATTCATGTAGAATAAAACAGAAATGTACAGATTCTTTGTTCACTTTTTTAAATAATTAAACTGCTGATTGCTGTAGACCAAATTTTAAAGTCAATGATTAAGGATAATTTTTTTATGAATCATTATATTTTTATGTATTGTGAAACAAAGAAGACATTTCATGCCTTTGCTTTAAAATAACGAGAATATTGATGCTAAGAAGAGACAGAATAGGGAATCTTTAGAAATCTGTTTTATCTGTCTCTTTTCAAAATTGTCTAAAAAAAGAAAAACTTTGAGCAAGAAACAGGTTACTCAGGAAGTGAAAAAGCAATGAATCACTCTAATGAATCAGGAAATCATTAATGTACACACATCTATTCAAAATTTCATGGCTAAAATCAAATGTAGCTTCGCAAATATTCGCTTAGAAATAATAATAAATTTATTGAATAAGAATAAAAATTTCGAATATATAAAAATAAAATAACAACTTTCATAAACAAAAATAGTAAGTTAATTTTTTGGCCTAATACGTATGCGTTAGTAAATATTTTTTTTTACAAATTTTATTACTAAAGCAGTTTGTAATTAGTACTGAAATGAAATATATATACACTACTGGCCAATAAAATTGCTACACCAAGAAGTCGACATGCTATAGACGTGAAATTTATACGAAAGGAAGAAGGTGCTGTGATATGCAAATGATTAGCTTTTCAGCGCATTCAGAAGAAGCAGGCGCCAGTAGCGACACCTACCTTGTGTTTAAATGAGGAAATTTTTCAGCCGGTTCCTCATACACAAATTGCATTTGAACGTTGTTGCCTGGTGAAAAGTGGTTGTGATGCCTCGTGTAAGAAGGAGAAATGCGTACCAGCACGTTTCTGACTTTGATAAAGGTCGAATTGTAGCGTACCGGGATTGCGGTTTATCTTATCTCAGTATTGCTGCTCGCGTCGGTCGAGATCCAATGACTGTTAGCAGAATATGGAATCGATGGGTTCAGGACGGTAATATGGAACGCCATGAGGGATCTCAACGGCCACCTATCACTAGCAGTCGAGAAGACAGGCATATTATCCGCATGGCCGTAATGGATCGTGCAACCACGTTACGAGCCGTGAGTCAAGAAACGGGGTCGTTTGGAAGACAACAAGTGTCTGCACGAACAGTTCGACGACGTTTGCAGTAGAATGGACTCTCAGCTCGGAGACCATGGCTACGGCTTCCCTTGACGCTGCGTCATAGATAAGAGCGCCTTCAATGGTGTGATCAATGACGAACCTGGGCGCACGAATGGCGAGATGTCATCTTTTCAGATGAATCCAGATTCTGTGTACAGCATCATGATGGTCGCATCTGTGTTTGGCGGCATCGTGGTGAATGCACATTGGCAGCGTGCATTCGTCATCGTCCTACTGGCCCATCACCTGGCGTGATGGTATGGGGTGCCATTGGATACACGTCTCGGTCACCTCTTGTTCGCATTGACGGTGTTTTGAACAGTGCACGTTACAATTTCTGGTGTGTTACGATCCGTGGCTCTACCCTTTATTCGAGCCCTGCGAAGCCCTATGTTTCAGCAGGATAATGCCCGACTGCATGTTGCTTGTATTGTACGGACCTTCCTTGATACGGAACATGTTCGACTGTTGCCCTGGCCAGCACGTTCTCCAGATCTTTCACCAATAGAAAACGTCTGGTCAATGGTTGCTGAGCAACAGGCTCGTCACCAAACGCCAGTCACTACGGTTGATGAACTGTGGCATCGTGTTGAAGCTGCATGGGCATCTGTACCTGTACATGCAATCCAATCTCTGTTTGACTTAATGCCCAGGCGTATAACTGCTGTTATTACTGCCAGAGGTGGTTGTTCTGGGTATTGATTTCTCGGGATCTATATCCAGCCAAATTTTTTGAAAATTTAATCACTTGTTAGTTCTAGTATAATATATTTGTCCAATAAATATCATTTTGTTATCTGCATTTCTTCCTGGTGTAGCAATTTTAATGGCCAGTAGTGTAAGTTATAGAAATCCTTTTCAAACAGAAAATATTAGAAATCTAATTGTTTAATAGTTATGTGAAAAATCAGAACCAGTTGAAGCAAAAGTGTTTGTTTGAATAGACTAAAGAAAAAAATGTCAATGTGATTTACAATAACACTTAGAAAAAAATTTAATAAATGTATACTTCGAAATTCATATAAATATTTAAGGAATCCTTATTTTGAAAACCAAATTAATTCTTTAAGCACTGAAATATGAAAATATTAATTAATTTTCTCCAATAATATTTTTAAGCTCTTCCTAATATTCATTCGTAATCAACTTAATTTATTTAAAGTTATGTATCATATACCAAGTTTGAATTATTTTATTTTTTATATAGTTCTTTATATAAAAAGAAACTACTTGAAGCTTTAAATATTTTTTGCTGCAATTGAATATATACTAGGACAACATCAAGCACGTTATTAAAGTGCTTGAATTTTATTGTTTGAAATTATTACAGTTGAGTTTCAGGGTCAAATTGATGCAAAAGAAAGGATATAGGGAGAAAAAGAAATTAATATTAATCGTCAAAAGATATTCGATATTCAAGGACAACAAAAAAATTACAATGAAAGAATTTTAAATTATATAGTAATAAACAATCCTTTATTTTATCGTAATTTATTAATATTATCTCATATTACACTAGTTCAATTGAATGCCCCCTTGAAATGCAGGTAGCTCCTTTCAAGTTATGATGTTAATTAAAATAAGAGATAAAAATATGAAATATGTAACAAACATATATAATAATCCAAATATTTTATTTATAGAATCTTTTAAATAAATTATCAATATTATTTTAAATTTCATCAGTAAATGCATTTCTCTAATAAAGTTGGTTCCTTTTAAAAGAAATTCTTAGTGTAAAATTTTTCAATCTAGAAAAACATTTTCCATTTTAATTTTAGTAGAATTTATAAATATAAAAACGATTTATTTTATTATTTAATACAGTAAAACTCTTTAAGACTTTGGAAATTGCCTAATATGCGAAAGTTATGTTCAGTTCAAATTTAAGAGAGTTTTTAATAACCATTTGACTTCAGGTGTGCAAACATGAATTCTAACCACACAAAATCCGTATTGACAGAAACGACGCCCTCTCTAAAACCATCAACACGATAGAGTCTGATCAGGTGAATTTATCAAGTACGTAAACGCTACCTCATAATTTATCCTCATTTGAGATAAAAACAAAGAAAGTGAATGAGTTAACATATCAGTTCAAGGTGCAGAAAGAACAGATAACACACACAGTATTTTGTTTAAAAAAGTGAACTGATGCAATTTCAATTTATGTTATAAATAAATCTACGAGATCATAGAGTTGTTTGGATTTCAGCTGTAAGATAAGAGTCTGCCTAAGGATTTATAAATTGAGATGCATGTTAAGATAGTCAACAGAAGCTGTTTCTGATTATTATTTACCAGTTCTGATTATTATTTTATTTGATAGCTTTTACCCAGTGCAGTATAATTTTGAACGCAATGAGAGATTCAAGTAAATTTCGCAAATTACGATTTTTATATTTATTGCCATGTTTTTTCATATTTTCATCCGCACTGATGGTCTTTATGCACCATTTTGGATATCATAAACGAGAAACTACTTACCTGCAAAGTAAGGAGAAATAAGCATATTTTCGATCAAATATTATTTTTAATCAGTACAAAAAAATAATTTAAAAATATTACTATTAGTATTATAATTAATAATAGAATACTATTTTCTAAATTTATTTATGTTTAATTTATTTTTTCTCATAATGTGTAAAATTAACATTTGTCAAAATAGAGAAAAATATTTCCTGATATGTATATATGTATCTTTTTTAGGCTGTAGCATTAAAATAATTAAAAAGTCGTAATACTGCATTAAATAAAATTTTTTCGTTAACTTTAAAAATAAATTATTCGTTATTTTTAAACAGAAATACATTTTTTCAATGAAACAGAAAAAATGAATTCCTAAATTTATACTCATGAATTTATTAACTTTCACAGGCGATTTTATTTTACAAATACATTCTATATTGCCTGTTGAAATGTGAGTTTTAGGAAAAAATTATTAATCTTTAAATTGATGAATATAAAGTGTGTTAGGCAATAATACTATATGATATTTCTATGTCCAGCGTTCATTTTTCACTAACATAATTTTCACAATAATGAGAAAAGTATCGCTGAATGTAATATTTTATTTTGATCAAGTGTATTCAATTTAGATTTAGAAAACATCTTTGGCTTAAAATTTAATAAAAACAAACGCAAAAATCTCTTTTATGAATAATTTTGTTTGATGATAATAAAGAAATACGGTACTAGTTAATGCTAATTGATTTTCTGCTTTATCTCTCAAACAACTTTTATATACTAAATTGTTACAAATAGGACATATTTGTTATTGTTATGTATATAAAACATTTATTCCAATTTCCTTTTTAATACTCTCCTTATTTTTTTTGTCTTGTGTCAGCTAGGCTGACAATATGGGGTGTGCTACTCCACTTTTTCATACTGAATCATTTGGTGTGGAGTCCGACTGTTTCAGTACACACATACCATAAGGACCCATTTATAGGGTAGGCAACCATTCACACCTCATTCATACACAGAAAGGACAAAGACAGGATAGATAGAGAAAGTAGATCCATGCCCAAACAGGAATTCGAATCCAGGACCTCCCTATTCGGCACTCTGACCACTAGGCAGGGCGGTCGGTAATACCCTCCTTACGAATTAAAAATTTGATCATACTTTAGTACAAGTAATTACATGAGTGAAGATTATATGGGATCCAAACGATGATAAATAAGAGTATTATCTTTTTACATTCCAGATGTTTTGAGTCTGGAATTTTGCCAATAAATTTTGGCGAAAAATTGGCGCCTTTTTAAAATAAATGAAAGAAGAATCTTTATGTCACAAAAATTATTTTTATTCAAATATTATAATTTAACATATTATTAATTTCCATTGGAAATTCAAAAATAAATTATTTTCTGCAATTAAAGGGAATGTTAAATTTTTATCGTTTCAAAATTGCTTGTAAATATTTAATTTTGAGAGAAAAGTACTTCTATTTAGAATGAGAAAAACTTTTCCACCTGAAGTAATTCCTACCTTTAAAAATTCGACTATTTTGTTATGCTTACGAGCTTTATAAAGAATGCTATTTTATAAAAAAAATACTCAATTTATATGCATAAATGTATATATACACAAACTTATACTTTTAGTCTTTCAAATAATTATCTTTCAAATTATATATTCAATAACAAATATTTTCCTATAGAGTTGATACAACGAATGCATAAATTAGAAAAAATAAAATTATAAGTTCTTCATTTAATATTGCTAAATGAAATTTAAAATTTCTTTAACAACCTCTTCACAAGATAAGTTATAATTTTATTTTTAATTATAATGACGATGTAAAATATTTCCTATATATATTTTGGAGTGAAATATTTTAACATTTTATATTATTCTGAAAAAATATATAAACATGAGAGAATACTTTTGCTTTACAAAATAGATAGCGGCTTATCGACAGTTGATGTATTTAGTTAAAGCAAATTTTTATATGTAAAGATTAATAAATATTTTTACATTTACTCTAAAATCTTTCAAAAAAATAAATATTATTATACAAATATAATGGAAACGTAAAATTTAAAATATAGCAAAATGAATCCTAATGTGTTTCGGAATTTTTTTTATTTATTTAATAATATTTTATAACACACATCTATGATATCTTAATTATTTTATTTATCATGTGATAACGAATATTGATTAATAAAAACTATTTATTTATCATCTTTTTTGCTATAAGCAGATGTTTCTTCCAACAAAATTGTGTGTGTGTGTGTGCGTGCCTGTGTGTGTGTGTGCGTGCCTGTGTGTGTGTGTGCGTGCCTGTGTGTGTGTGCGTGCCTGTGTGTGTGTGTGCGTGCCTGTGTGTGTGTGTGTGTGCGTGCCTGTGTGTGTGTGTGTGTGCGTGCCTGTGTGTGTGTGTGTGAGTGCGTGTGTGTGTGTGTGCGTGCCTGTGTGTGTGTGTGTGTGTGTGTGTGTGTGTGTGTGCGTGCGTGTGTGTGTGTGTGCGTGCCTGTGTGTGTGTGTGCGTGCCTGTGTGTGTGCGTGCCTGTGTGTGTGTGCGTGCCTGTGTGTGTGTGTGTGTGCGTGCCTGTGTGTGTGTGTGCGTGCGTGTGTGTGTGTGTGCGTGCCTGTGTGTGTGTGCGTGCCTGTGTGTGTGTGCGTGCCTGTGTGTGTGTGTGCCTGTGGCCTGTGTGTGTGTGTGCGTGCCCTGTGTGTGTGTGTGTGCGTGCCTGTGTGTGTGTGTGCGTGCCTGTGTGTGTGTGTGCGTGCCTGTGTGTGTGTGTGTGCGTGCCTGTGTGTGTGTGTGGTGCCTGTGTGCGTGCCTGTGTGTGTGTGTGCGTGCCTGTGTGTGTGCGTGCCTGTGTGGCAGTGCGTACCTGTGTGTGGCACGTGCCTGTGTGCGTGCCTGTGTGTGTGCGTGCCTGTGTGTGTGCGTGCCTGAGTGTGTGTGTGCGTGCCTGTGTGTGTGCGTGCCTGTGTGTGTGTGTGCGGCCTGTGTGTGTGTGTGTGCGTGCCTGTGTGTGTGTGTGCGTGCCTGTGTGTGTGTGGCGTGCCTGTGTGTGTGCGTGCCTGTGTGTGTGTGCGTGCCTGTGTGTGTGTGCGTGCCTGTGTGTGTGTGTGTGCGTGCCTGTGTGTGTGTGCGTGCCTGTGTGTGTGTGTGTGTGCCTGTGTGTTTGTGTTTGAGTGGGTGTGTGTGTGTTAGTGACTGTGTGTTTGTGTTAGTGCCTGTGTGTTTGTGTGCGTGCCTGTGTGTTTGTGTGCGTGCCTGTGTGTGTGTGTGCGTGCCTGTGTGTGTGTGTGCGTGCCTGTGTGTGTGTGTGTGCGTGCCTGTGTGTGTGCGTGCCTGTGTGTGTGTGCTTGCCTGTGTGTGTGTGTGCGTGACTGTGTGTGTGTGCTTGCCTGTGTGTGTGTGCGTGCCTGTGTGTGTGTGAGTGCCTGTGTGTGTGTGTGCGTGCCTGTGTGTGTGTGTGCGTGCCTGTGTGTGTGTGTGCGTGCCTGTGTGTGTGTGTGCGTGCCTGTGTGTGTGTGTGTGCGTGCCTGTGTGTGTGTGTGTGCGTGCCTGTGTGTGTGTGCGTGCGTGCCTGTGTGTGTGTGCGTGCCTGTGTGTGTGTGTGCGTGCCTGTGTGTGTGTGTGCGTGCCTGTGTGTGTGTGTGCGTGCCTGTGTGTGTGTGTGTGAATAAAATGCTCTGTGTGTTATATTGAAATACATTCTATGATGCTATGATTGAATGTATAATTCTACATAATTCGCCCGTCTAAAAAATGTGTTAACTAACTGTATTTGAGCTACTATATTATTTTATCAATGTATTTTTATTTTTATTCAAACGATTCTTTATTAATTTATATAAATAAGGGCATATTTGTTACAGTCAAATATTTATAATTTCTAAATTAATAAATTAACGATAGTTATGCGACATTCATAATACCTTAAGTGCAAATATCGTTACATCTGTGCCAGAAGAAAAGTCAAAAAGAAAATAATCTATCAAAATTTGTCTCTCTTTTACAAAATCATAAGCGTTCACGCTGATAAAGAAAAATATTCTTTACTGAAAACATAATCTTAAGAAAAAAATATATTTGTCTGTTTACACTATTGATTTTAAAATTGCAGTATGATAGTGGAAGCAAGTAAAAATTATTAATTGTACACAAACAGTGTAGTGTCTGTTCTGTAGAATAAAGCTCAACTCGAACAAATACAAACATTTATTTAAAAATTAACATTAATAGTATTTTATATTAAAATTATAATTAATAGAAATTTAATTATGGCCCTACACGGCCAACAGAACAAACACCCAAGGAGCGCCAGCTGAACCTCCTCGTTCGCAGGTCCAAGGCAATCCCTCTCCGAAGGAGCGGACTCCCTCCTTTCCTCTCTCCTAATGACTACAGCGCCATCATATGAAGAGAATGAGGAGTATCCTAACACTACAAACAGTATGAAGGAAGACAAAATGATTAAATTAGCAAGCAGTTTGTGGAATTAAAGGAGTGAGGAATTAGTGGAAACAATGACTCCCACAGACAGTCAAAACGACCCTCACACGATATCGAATTACGTGGATGACAGAAATGGCAAATTATTCCAAGCTGCTTAAAGTCTATGCTGCATTCCATCACCAGTAATAACTGTAAAGAGAAAAGGAGCTTACCTTTCAGCAACCTACTACCAAATGTTCTAATGTTTTTAATTGGTGTGAAGTTTGAAGATCGTGCTGACCATAACTACAGTTAAATACTCACAATATACAGAAAGATCAGAACACGATATGTATCACTTGTTATTGTAATTTTTTGTTGAAAGCTGATATTTCGCAGGGTTTAAAATTAAGATACTAACACAAGCCTTAAGATGTCAGAAATAAAACGATCGGTGTACATATAACCTAGGAGCCGAATTAGAGATAAGCATATCTTGTACCCAACGTCTATTTATACCATCACATGAAGTGTGTATAGCTGTTATGACAACACTAAATGCAACGAGGGGACAAGAGTTCTTCTCGGCGACCCGAGACACGTATACTACAGTCAGAACGCTACTCTCAGAACCAAGACTCGTCTAAAAGACAACATTGTGTCAACTCTTGTATCCAGATTTGTAATTAGGCACATCAGCACCACTGTCTGTGATATGTATTGTAAAAGAAAGCCAAATTAATAATTGTTAACGTGCCCTTCAGAACCAATGGATTCTACATTCGCATAATACTACTTGGATTTCGACCAGTAGGAGTGACAGTATCAATGGCTGATAATCTATACACTCGGTAACTAACCATCCACTTTGTCCATCAAATCTAACATTTGTAAACCAGCATTTATTTTTATTGGAGGCATAACAATATTAGAACACCTTACGAAACGATTTCCGAATGAGAAATCCACTGCATTACTTTTCCTTTGATGCTTTAGATGTCGTTTGTTCCTCCTATGAATCATATGCATATTCCATCCCCATCTACTTTTTTTCGTACTACTTTGATGCTCGTAAAATCATTCTTTTTTAGCATTGTAACTTTAGAGGCTATAAATATACATATAATTTGTATGAAGAATCGCCAGACCCAAAGAGAACATCTTATACGTTTTACCCATTTCAATTATGAATAAATTATTTTTGATTGTGATTGGATGCACAATTTAATTATTAAATTAATTATCAGTTTGGTATATCAATTATTAAACATCTTGTAATTGGAACATGATCTAGAGTGCATCATGTGGTACGATAATAAAATTATAGGTATCTGCAGCAGTTAGCCCACTTAGATATCATTTGATTGATATATTTGGCTGTTTTACTATGAGCAGCATTTTAATCATGCTTATTAGTTATTTTTTAAAAATATGTAGTAAAAAGCATACTTGCACCACATCAGTGTTTAATCAGAACTATCAAATTGTCTTGCAAAAATAGTTATCCTTTGGTTTTCTCTAGTAAATATCATTCCTTTTATCCACCAAATCAGTATGTTTAATTATATATTGAGTTTCTGTTTTCAAGAGTATAAACTTAAACGAAAGCATAAGTGATTTTTGATTGCCTTTAGAATTTCTATAACTAGTATAAATGTTGGTAATTATTTTTTCTCTTTACTTGATTCTCTTCAACTTACATATTTTTATGTCTGCAATAGTCAAAGAGATCATAAAATGAGGCAGAAGGTACGCATACATATTTTGTGAAGCATATTTCACGTTTCGCTTACTTCAATTTCTCGAAGTGATTACGACATATGCATGAAAGTTTTTTGAGAGATCACTCCCTATATCTATATTTGTACCAAATGTTCAGTAAAATCTCAAACTACTTGAATTTTCATAAATATTAATGAAATATGCTTTCAATTAAAAATACCTCCTCAAGTTGAACATATTTTTATTTAATACTAATTTTAAACCAATGAACATGTTTCCTACAAGAGATACAAAATTCAAACTTCCCCATTATTAATTTATCCTAGATGATAATATTTAGTAAAGAGGTTGTCTGGCATCAAAATAAAGAACAGTGATTATTTGGTTCATTCTTTAATTTGATCAAAAGACAAAGGGCTATTTTTCAAAATTTAAGCACGTTCTGTTTTTTATTTGCATATTTGTTGTAAATTCATATAAAGAATAAAAAAAAAACATTCTCCATAAGATATTCTCTAATATTTTATTCATAATAATTTAGAGTGCTCAGCATTGTTTCATAATAGTTTCCTTATGCGAAGAGAAATTCTAACGAAAAAGAAATTTTAACTTCATATTTTGTTATAAGAAAGGTGATCCACAAATTTACGCATCACTTTGAATTCCTCTTTAAGTATCGTATGTTTTTGGCTAAATATTAATATTAATACATCAAAATTTTCGCAACTCTACAAGATTCAGTTTGGTGCCAGACATTTCTTGACACCTAAAATGTCCTAATCACCCCCCCCCCTATAAAAATCAATTTTGTGTCTTTTTGATTGTATTTTAAAAAATTGAATGCAGAAGTTCTTACTTGTGTACTGCAAAAGGTATGTTTGCTTAGTCATACCATCTTTCATTTTAGATCGAAGACTTTTAGAAGACAACAATGAAGATCCTCCAGAAACTTGTATAAAACCTGGGATCTATTCCTTTCCAAACGACTTCTTTACTCAAGATCAAAGACGAAAAGGAGGTGTTTTGGTTCATTTCTTAATTACTCTTTACGTCTGTGCCATGATTGCTATTGTTTGCGACAGATATTTCATTCCAGCACTAGAAATCATCTCAGAAAGTAAGTTTATTTCCTTTTATTTTCTCTTGAAGGCCTCAAATAAAGAGATTTGTTGAAATAAAAATTAATGATAAAGCAATTGTTCTATTTTTCATACAAGAAAGGAAATATTTTTAATAGCAATGGAGGTTTCTAAGTTTAAAGAGCGACATTTATATAGAAAAAAAATTTTATAATAAAAGTATAGCATTTCGTTTGACTTAAAAAAGCAAATCACTTAAAATATCTGTCAGGATTCAAGAGAAATGTGTAATTAGAACCTTTCATTTTGGCCTCAAGTGGAGCTGTGTGATCTATAGATGAAAGAGGATGATAAATAATATATGGTAAACACACAATATATTACGTTACGCACATGTCTATGTTTGTTCGGGGTTTTGTTTAATCTGATGTCAATCAATATTCGTCCTGTGTAACGATAAACTGAGTATCAAGAATGCTTCGGAATTAAACACTGGGGGTTTCGCTTTTGGCTGACCACCTAATCGGGACATATGCTTCGCATTCCAGGGCCTCTCGGTCACGAAAACAGAGATGAGCCTGGAGGCCTTGTGGCTCACATAGGCTGTCGTGCCACAGTGTGTGTGTGTGTGTGTGTGTGTGCGTGTGCGTGTGTGTGTGTGTGTGTGTGTGTGTGTGCGTGTGTGTGTGCGTGTGCGTGTGTGTGTGTGTGTGTGTGCGTGTGTGTGTGTGTGTGTGTGTGTGTGCGTGTGCGTGTGTGTGTGTGTGTGTGTGTGTGTGTAAATCATTCATGATCTGTGATACATTTGCGCGACACTCTCACAATATCAAACTAAATTTTAAAAAAGGGAAAAAAGACTTCAAAATAACTTTTTTCATTTCAAACTAATTGAAAAGTATTTTTCCCAATAGTTGGTAAGGAATAGTTTGAAACTTTACATATTTCTATAGAATATAAGAGAAAGCTGCCTGAAATTCTAAAAAACTTATGAATAACACAAACCTGCACTGAAATGTTTAGCTTGATGTCTTACTCAACATCAATAATTTGCTGTATCTGCGGTTTACGAATATTTAATAAAGATTGCTAAAAGTTCAAAGGCATTTTTTTCATTATCACATTTTTGTAAAATGTCCTTAAGTTTTCTCAATACTTGTTTTATTTTTTGTTGAGATAAAGACATTATAGAAACTGCTGATATTATCATACAATATTATGTTGAGAAAACCATGAATGAATGGAAACTGATACCCCAAATAAAGACAAAATCATCCAGACAGCATTGATTGCTTTCTTCAAAGACCTTCTCGAAAGAAAACTGTATTTCCCTATAATATCATTATTAATGCTTACTCACTGCACAGACAGCACAAATTGTCTATTAAAAATAATCTGAAGAGCCAAGCTAAATTTCCGTAGCAAATCGTTCAAAAGATTTGTTTCAAAATAATGTACTAAGCACTCTGAAATCCTCGTGCAAATTTATTATAGAAAAACTTTAATCCGAACAATCAAGTAACGATCATATTCTCCAGACTTAGTTCCTGATACCTTTTTACTACATACATTGGACCACTGTTTCAAAAAGTATTTGAGACGGCATGCAAAAGTGAATCATAAAATTTATAAATTTGTTTTGAAAAAAGACGTTTCCATTCTCTTTTTCATAAAAGCTTTATGAACATTTGAAAATGATAAAGGCTTTACTCTAAGAAATTGAACAAAGTAACTTTATATGTATTGGATTTTTTACTGAAAAAAAAAAAATATTTTTATTCTTTTTAAATTTACTTTACGATTTAGTTTGAGTTATGTAAATATATATATATATATATATATATATATATATATATATATATTATATATAGTAGTTTCAAATTTTTGCTGTCAGAAAGAAATTTTAATTGATATGAATAATTCAAATTAAGAAATGAACTAAAATATAGTTGGATATAAAATAATTTAAACTATAACAAAAAATTAAAATGCACGGTTTTTATTAGTAAAATGCTCAAAAATAAATCTTCAAACTATGCATCTGTTTTTTATCTTTATTTGCTTAATAAATATACCCATAATAGAATTAATTTATGTTATATATGTTAAAATAAAACTTATTCATACAGCCGAGATAACCGATGTTTATAATGCAAGTTGAAAAATAGTCGTCAGACTAATATCTTATTTGATTGTTTCAAATCGAAATATCTGAGACAGTAATTGATAACCTATAATTTGTTTCTGAACTGTAATGATGAAAACTATAAAAAAGGAACTATCAGGCCCAACAGTGAGGAATCAATGTAATTGGTTAAATAGTAAATTCACATTTTCACAAATAATTTGTAACATAAAAAATTGGCCATCACTAAGTAAATCCCCCCGAATTCATTCTTTCCTTAAAAGTGAGTTTTTATAATAATAACTCTTTGATAAAATAACGATTTTAGGGGTCACTAAATAGAATGTAAAATATTATCTAGAGTCTTAAAATGATAATAAAGATTTTTTATCGATACATGAAAGAAAATCGATTAATCTCCCTCAACTCTTACACTTTATTCCTCATAAGATTACCATAAGGCCTCTTTCACACTATACGACTTTTAACCTACGATAAAAAATCGTCCAAAATTTTATCGTGAGAAGTTATTAAAACACAAAGTTAAGTTATTAAACTACACAATGTCGTTTCCCGTTTAGTGTGAAAGAGAGAGTCTATTGTGTGGTTTTTTAATAACTTCTCACGATAAAATATTGGACGCATTTTTATCGTACGATAAAAGTGGAGAAAGAGGCCTAAGTTTAAAGAATTATTTAACAATGATATCATTCGATTCGATTTCTCGCATTTACGAAAGATTAAGAGCACTTATTTTTCTTAAATTTGAATAATGTTATCAAAGGCTTAAGATAAATATATCGTCACTTTAAA
This sequence comes from Latrodectus elegans, assembly GCA_030067965.1. NCBI lineage: Eukaryota > Metazoa > Arthropoda > Arachnida > Araneae > Theridiidae > Latrodectus > Latrodectus elegans. The sequence goes on from CM057813.1 coordinate 34,384,175, forward strand.
GAGCATTTGTTTTCCAATCTGTCTTTTTAAAGTAACGACAATTATGAAAATATTTTTTGACAAACATTTAAATATTACGCTTATAACATTGTTTCCAAAAAGCAGTATTATCTTTTAAGGTAATAATACATAAATAATGCAAGTAAACCTATAGAAGATTAATTTTAAAGACAATATTGTGAGCTGCAACTCCAAATTATTTTAAGGGGCTTATACTTTTCTTAGAAAAGAAAGAAGACGATGACAAATATATTAATCATTCAATTTACAAGCCAAGAAACAGGTCTCTCATTGAATAAAAAATTAACATTAAGACTTTTTCAAGATTTCATTGATGAATTTATAAATATCTTGAAATATCATGCATTATTTTGATTGTCATTCTTATAGATTAATTCAAAGCACATATATGGAAACATGGTCCTGTATCTAATTAACATTTGCATTATTTATTACTTGTAGTGTTTCAATTATTTATAGCCATTTCCACGTATGTTTTAATACATAATTAGATTAATTAGATATTATTAGACAAATAAATATTATTTAAATTACTTTCATAATTTTCAGAGTTGTGTTCAATGTGTTTAATATTTTCACAGAACTGAAATTACCTCCAGATGTCGCAGGAGCAACATTCATGGCAGTTGGGGCTTCCTCTCCAGAATTATTTTCAGCAATCTTGGGTAAGCCATTATTTTAAACAATTAATAACGAAACTGTGTGTAGTATATATATATATATATATATATATATATATTGAAATCAGGATAGACACCTGATTTTATTCGAGAATTTATTCGTTCCACAGATATTTGAATAGCCGAAAAAGTAACCATCGATATTCAATAAAATCACACACACATTTGCTTAAAACAAAATTTCCATTGCAATTTTTAAAAAACTCCAAATTATTTTACAATATCATCTGATTACTTGAAGTTGTGAGTACACTTATATTTTTATACAAAATTGAGATATAAGTCATTATATACGAGTATCTTGGAAATATAAGATGTTCAAAAATGTCTTATCAATTCCATATTAATCTATACTAAATTCAATGTCACTACGCGTTAAATAGCAAAAGCTCATAAGATAATAGTTTCTGTAAACTTTCGTATATATCCAGAAGAGTATTTATTTTAATCTGTATTTTTTTAAAAATAAGTCATTAGATCTTAATATAGGGTCACTGATTTTATGTTGACATAGTTATGAATACAATTCTGTTCCCAAGGAATTTCTCAGAGTACATATTGGTATTAATTATTGAATTATACTCAAATGTTTTTTACTGGATAGTTTAAAAAGGATAACTGCCTTCTGATTCCTTCTTTTTCTTAAGAAGATAAACTAATAACATTTATAACAATTTCGGATAGGTTGAATAACGAGGATAAATATGAATAGCTGCTGTTGTTGCACCAGTATCCTTTTTAATAACCTTCTTCTTCCCTGCACCCATCTCCGAGTTGGACTCGACCAGTGTATTAGAGGCAGCAGGGGGGAAGTGTTCATAAAGAGGAAGTAGAGACCAAATAAAGGACTTCCAATATACTTGACATGCTACCCTCTGAGATATCATTTCACTTGGAGAACACTACGACTTCAACCTGTGCCGCGTGCCCCAGCCGCCTTCAGTATGCATGACGAATTTTCGGTTAAATAGAGATTGGAACTCACTACTTTTCGATAATGTGAACGATGTCCAAACCAATCAGACTACTACGACCATAAGTTATATTAATACAAATTTATAATTATTAGAAAAAGGTTTTTTTTTTTTTTTTTTTTTTTTTTTAATGTTTACTATTTGAACTGACGGAAACATAAAGAAATAGCTATCAACTGCTCACACACAAAACTACTGTTTATACTGTCAAATATATATATATAGATAAAAGGAAAATACTAGCTTATCAAAGAATTAAGTAGCTAATGTAAGCAATGATATTATTTCAAAATCCTTATGCAAAGTGAAACATAATAAAGATAATAGTTTTTTATCAATCGTTATTTAAAATCAATTTTTGTTATTCTGCAAAGATGTTATTAATTTAACTAATTTTGCAAATATCGAACAAAATAATGTCAGCGTGCGAAAAATTCTTTATTGACAGTTATTTAAAGAAATTCTTCACTTATATGGATATACATAAGAATTAAAGATATGCGATAGAAATCATCATTGTATCCATTGAAAAACAGTGAAAATTTTATTTCATCGTTATTTGGCAACAAACTGAAATTTTCCAAATATAGTTTCGTATGATCTTTTATAATATTAGTGCTAGACCTTTAAACTAAGATTTTGTGTTAATCCCATGATATACTTTTATAAATCTGTATCTACAGTTGTTTGACACAGCGAAGTTTACAGTGTAACGGCTGATAGCCATACTAAATCATTTCAACATTCAGTACCTTAATCGTTTTCCATAAAACTTTTCACAGTGTGCGATATTCATATGTTGCAAGCGAGAAAACGTGGCAAAATTCCAAGCACCCATCCCGCAAAGCGTGCATGTAGAAATGCAACAGACATCTTTGTTCAACAATTGCTGGGATCGAACACGATGTCTTATGTTCAGAAGAGCGTTGTGCTGTCACTACGCCTTGGTGAACCCAACAACAATCTTCACGTAATTGGATAAAATTTCATCCTAAATATGCATGTTTTCCTATTTTCTTCAACAAAGAGATAAAATAATACATTTCTGGGCTTAGATTACTATTGCGAATAAAGAAGAAAAAAAGTCTTTGCATTTCAAATTATTCAGAAACATCTGATTTAGTTGAATCAGAATCTATAAAGATATTTAATCTGCATTATCAGTTTTGTTTTTTAATTTCTATCTCATATGACTACCTCTATTGCACGCAATTTTCCACGCATGGAGTGATTTTGTGGAAAAGATAATAAATTGAGTCTTATCATTTCAGTTGCTCAATTCTCTCATGATCAAATAAAACAATGCAAGGAAGATCGATAAGATTATTTTACATTAAAATCTATCAGAAATGATTTTTTAAAAGATATAATTCAAAATTATATATATCAGCATTACATTAATAATTTTTTTCGACTATCACACATTTGATCAAATCATTGCGAATATAATTGCATTACAACATAATTTAGCTAACAAAGAGTTATGAAAACAAAATGAAAAAAAAGTTACAAAATGTATCCGTTATTGATTTATGAACAACAAATGAATATGCATAACAAACAGAAATATTTTTTAATGATTAAATGCTAATCTTAGATCTACATAAAGATTATTTGTTAATAGAGACGATTTGACTGTTATTTTTGTTAGAAAGAGAAGAAAAATTTTCAACAATCTTATGTAATGGTTTTGAAATAATAAATTGAGTAAAACTTCAAACATAAAATTCAATAATGAACTATTAACATTTTATAACATAAAAAAATCCCGAATGCATGATAGTATTTAATTCTAGATGTTGATAACTATATAAATACTCACGAGTGCCAGCTAGGATGGCATTATGGAGTGCGTTGCTCCACTTTTGCAACTGAACCATATTTTGGTGTAGAATCCGACTTCCTCATTACATACATGCCATAGGTACCCATAGGCAACCATTCACAACACATCCATACTAAGAAAGTACAAAGACAGAATTGATAGAAAAAGAAATTACATCCATGCCCGAACCGGGATTCAAACCCAGAATCTCCCTATCCGCAGTTAGGCACGCTGACTACTAGACAAGTTGAGCGGCGAAAAAAATCACTAAAACTCATGAAAGAAACCAATATCAATTCCACAATTTAAAATTGCTAATACTGGCTATAAGTAAACAATGTAATCACTCTGCATAAAAAAATTTCGAATTTATATTTCTTACTAAAATTATAAAGTAAAATGAAATAATGAGCTCCATAATCCTATCTTTCGACGTAATAAAGAAAAGCAATATTAATCAGAAGTGATAATTTCTTACTCCTAGAAACAGATGTTGAACAATAAAAGAAAACAGATCAAAATCCACAATAAGGTTTTCCTTTATTAATCTAAAAGGAAATATGACCAAGACCAAACATCATTAAATATTCATAAGACAGATTAAAATATTTATACATTCAGAAATGTGTTAAAAATTGTAGATAATGCATAACAAGTTTTTCAGGAATAATAAAACTGCATACTGTAAATATATTTTCTTTCAAATGAGTGTCTAGAAAAAAAATTTGTTGCAATGTTTTTTGGACATAAATTTTTCATTTGTATATTTTTATTTTTTGTAAATGAATATAAATGATTTTTCTTATCGCATAATAAAAATTTTGTTAAGAAAGGCATATGAGAAGCTTTCCTAAATACAAATAGCTATTAGATTATTGAATAGTTACTCAAACGTAGAAAAATGAGAAGTATTTGTGTATTATCAATGTTTCTCAGTCTTCATTCTTTCTTACTAAACACGCTTTTAACTCTTTTTCTTATTTGTTTTCTATTTCAGTTTAGACTATATCGCTAATTTGTTGCAGACTTAATTTCCTATTTCAGGTTCCTTTGTAACAGAAGGTGATATCGGTGTCGGAGCTGTGATTGGATCTGCAGTATTCAACATCCTTGGAATTACAGGAGTTGCTGGAGTTTATCTTTGGAAAGAAGTACTGGATTATATAATATATTCATCACAGAGTTAAAAAAAAAATTGCAATTAATAGAATTAGGATTCAATCCCTCTAGTATGAATATTCACTGAACTATGATCAAAATTTCGAAATTTTGCAACAAATTACACACAATATTTACTGCCAAATTAGCTTATACTTTAATTTATCCATTACCTAATCCATTTGAATAGTTAAAGTAAAGGGTAATTCATTTGTTCCAGGTATGTAATAAAATGACTAACTGACAAATGCCTTTTCTATTTCTCAGAAAAAAATACGATTTTTGAAATCTATAAAAAGCATTTTAATACTTATCAATAATGAAATTTTGACACTTGGGAATAAACAATTTTTAAAGAACAAAAATTATTAAATTAATAATTTATTAATTTTTGTTCTTTAAAAATTTTGCTTTAAAAGAGCTTAATTTTGAATGCTTAAAGTTTTGTTGTCGGTGACAACATAAATATTGCCCTAATATATTTGAGAAGGCAATATGAATCATTTAATACAGTTTTCATAAAAAAAAGAAATATATAGCTGTATATACATATTTGTTGTTGTTATTTATAACACTTCAACAAACAAGCTCGCTATGCCTTGGCTATGCGAATTTAAGTCAATCGAGAACGTCTTTCGTTTAAAGAAGAGCCCCACGAAGGTGAAAGTACGTCTTTGCTCTTTAAATCCTCCGATAGATGGCACCAACAGAGTATCCACTCCCTCAATTTTGATATTTGAAGGGGGAGGAAATTTTCTCCAGACCATTTAACCCATGGTAAATGTTCAATGACCGACCGCAGGACTTCCGTTTCCACAGATTTAACGAGCACTTCTATCGGAGGATTTAAAAGAAGAAAAAAAAAAGAGCAAAGATGTACTTACACCTTCGTCGTGCTCTGATTAAAGTGAAAGACACTCCCTATTGACTTAAATTCGCATTGCCAAAGCATAGCGAGCTTGGCTTGTTCAAGTGTCATAAGTAAAAACATACATATTTGTAAATGAAGGAAGTATTATGTATGTGCACAATTTGTACGTTTACATTATGTTAAGGTCTTGGCTTTTAATACTTCTGCTGCAAACAATTTTTAATTCCCTCGCAAAAAAATAAAGTTGTGTTCTGAAAAAGTTAAATAGTATACACAAAAGATGTTGAAACTCCTGTACTTTATAACTGTGAAATCAGAACTTTAATTCACATATATGTACATAAAGTTTTGTATCGCATAGTGCACGCAAAAATCCTGATTCTATTAATTAACTTATATCTAGTTACTTGTTGAAACCTCTATGAATAGAAAATATTAGGATGCTTTGTTATCATATGTTGAGTAGACCGCACAAATCAATTTAAATTTATTTAGGTGCTCGACATTGACTGGTATCCCATGGCTAGAGACTGTATCGCATATGGTATTACTGTGATCTGTCTTACCTGGATAATTTCGGACAGAATAGTTACTTGGTAATTAATAGAATATAAATATGTCTTATTTCATAATTTATGTGTAGGATAATTAAATTCCCGACATTTCAGTTAAATATTAGAAGATAATTGAAGGATATAAGATTAGATATAATTTCAGAGAAAGATTTCCCTAATGCAATTTTTACAAACTACTTTTTTAAGTTTTTTTTTATTTATTTAAATATTTATTTATTTAATTTGGTTTTCCAATATTTAATCGAATTGATATTAAAAGTTTATCACACATAAAGGATTTTAAGAAAACATTTGATTTTAAAATTAATGTTATCATAGTACTCATTTGAATATTATTTAATTTGTCACATTTGGCAAAAATAATTTTTTTATTATATTTATACAATCCCCATTTTCAATACCCATTGAAATAGTGAAATCTAAGGAAAAACTGCAATTTTTATTGATGTAATGAAATAAGTTTATTATTATTATCCCACATTTAAAGTAAGTAGAAAATCTTATTGTATTTTATAGAACCGGAATTTGGGAAAACATCATTTTCATAATTTGTAATAAAGAATTAAATTCTAATCCATTCTAATAAATTTTTCTTGATAGAACATATACTCTAACGTCTACTAATTACTATCGTTAAATATTCAATCTAATATCTTGTCTTTATGCAGTCGAAATATGAAGGTGAGAATCTGGGCTCGGATGTCATCCTCATATCTTGATTGATTTAAAATTACAAGAACTTATAAATATATCTGGATATGTACGTAAGTTCTTATTAAAGATCATTAGCAGCAGCCCATAACCCACTTAAAAAGGGATATTAATTTTTTTCTATTTGTATAATTTACTCCTAATTCTCTAATTATAATTAAAAATTTCACTCATTCTTATTAATTGGAATAATTATTAATCGTCATTCTTATAAATCGGAATCATGAAAATAGAATTATGAATTAAATATTAAAGTAAATTTTGATGTATAAAAATTCCATAATAAAAAAACAATAACCATTCTTTAAAATATACAAATTCCAGTTTCAATATAATATCATTTTTACTTAGTATTAAAATAGTAAAAATTTATCTTTAGAAGAAGATTACAGAAAAAATTCTATAATACAATTTCTTTGAAGAAAAAAATTATAAGTTTTATATGAAATGTACAAGTTTTAGCTCTAAGAATAAACTAAATAAAAATAGTTTAGATAAAAATCCACTTTAATAATTTGAAACATTTCATATGCAGTTTAGAACTAGAAAACTTGTTTATGTCAATATAACATAATTCTTTATGATATTCAACGGACGTAAAATAGCATGCATTACAGCATAAAGACAGCTTTTAAATTATAGATTTAATTTTATTACAAACTTTCTACCAAATTATGGAGTGAATATTAATTACAAGATATAGATGCTAGTTATATGAATTATCCAACAATTTTATTTAGTATATTCTCTCTACTGAAGAATATTTTGGTTAAAAGCACTTAAATCATTGCGTACTTTAAAACTAGTTTTTTTTTAGGGGGGTTAAAATCTGGTAAATAAAATATATATCATCAACTTACTCTAAATTTTTTTTATTTATTTGAAATTTAAAAATAATAAATCTAAAAATAAAAAAAAACAATTTTGGGTGTTATCTAAAAAATTAGAATATGATATTCACTGAAACGCTGTAGTTAAATAATTTGTGCTTTAAATTAAAATATCATAATGTGTTTCCAACATTTTTTAAATCAAAAATGAGTTTAAATTTTTGATGAACAGAATAAGTTAGAGTGTAAAAGGGGATACACAACATTCAGGCGTGAAACATGAATATTTATCCGCACTTCAAAAGATTTTCGATTCGCCAATAAAAAAGCCAATCCAAATTTCTAAATGATAAAAAAAAAAAAAAATGGGAAAAAATCATCTGATAAAGAACACAAACGAAAGATGCATGAAGATGAGTTCCCAAAAAAGAAATACTCCAAAATTTTAGTTTTTTAAATGGGTGTTAAAATTATTACTATATATATATATATATATATATATATATAGAGAGAGAGAGAGAGAGAGAGGGAGATACTCAAGTTTATTCATTACTTTTGACAATACAACTTTTTAAATACACTTCTGATTAGAATTCACATGTAAATAATTCATGCTGTAAGAAAAAATCCGTTGGGCAGTGTTAGCGCTTGATATACTTTTAAATAGAAATATAATCTATAAACCCCACCGCATCATGCAAGCAACTGTCGTGGAAATATTTTTCATTAATTTTTCTCCATACCATCACCAATAATAACCTTACCTTATGTTTTCTAATAATTGCTCTTTTACAGTATTTTTTCTATAAAAACTATCGAATTCAGTAGCTCATTCTCTTATGTTCAACTTATTGGAATATTCTTGATATATTAACTTAACAAATAAATTTTAATTGCTTTGTAGGTGGGAATCTCTCATTTTACTCATTCTGTTCGTATTCTACATTATTTTGATGTACTTCAATGGAAATATTGAGAAATTTTCTAAAGCGCAGGTGAGATATTAATTTAAATAACATAAATTGAAAATATTTAAAACTTAACATGTTTTTTACTTTTAAAATGTTTGAATGTCACGAATCTCGCCATGAATGTCACAAATCTTGAATTAAATAGTGAAAACATTTTGTATCACATATGAAGACTACTGGCGAACAGGTGTCACTGTGGATATCATATATATATATATATATATATATATATATATATATATATATATATATATCGCTTTGCCTGCTGCAAAACCTAACAGTAACACTCAATTTAGTTTTGCTGTTCAAAACAGTTAACAGTTTCGTTTTAAAAAGCAGAATCTTAAGAATACTTTAAAATGTATTTGTTCGAAACGAGTCAACAAGTTTGTTGCGAATTACTGCTAAGCTGAGAAAATCAAGTGTTGTTTATGTCTTTAATCTGGCGATATCATCGTATAACATTAAACGATGAATACATAAAAAATATTCCTCTGCAATTTATTTTAAACAAAATTGTCTGTTCAGAGAATTTTGTTATCCTTATTTCACTCTCACAATCCTTTGTCATTATATGCATGGCTTAACCATCAGATGTGAGAATCTGAATAATTTCTTTGATATTAGTTTGAACATTTATAAAAAAATTCATTGCAAGATTTCATTCAGTGAAAAATGAAAAGAGTTCTTTCTGAGACAAAGTACATTGCTTAACAGCAACGTTTTATGTAGATTTATGGAGTTTGGATAGAATGCAAACTTTAAATGAAAGTTATTAAATAAATGAATATTAATGTAAAAATTAAATTGAAATAATTACAATAATATCAATATTTCATCTATAAATAAAAGTAAAAATAGTGTCTATAAAAGCAGTTTAGGAAAATTCTGGTAACTTTCTTAATATTTGCAAAGACAAATATTTAGATTTTTTGCTGAGTTATTATATGAAAATAAACTTAATCTTTTTTGTAGTAGATGCATAAAAGAAATACTTGAAGATTTTAAGAAGTTTATGCACCTTATTTATAATTACTGCATTGTCTATAATGGAAATCATTTATCTTGTACCATTCGACTCTTTAAGAGCTCAAACTTATTTTAATAAGTTCATATAAGGGAAAAAATTTCTGTCAGACTATGAAAAAAGTCATCAATTTGTTCTGTAATCTAAATTTTGGAAAGTTGAGTATAAAAGTATATATTAGATATTTTGACGAGCTTTTATTTTTTATTCCTCAATTTCTGTATTTCTACAATCTGATTTTTAATTTTTGTTTACTGAAATACTTGCAAAAACTAGGCTGAAAAGTGTTCAAGTGACTGGTGCTGTTGTCCAAAAAGTAAAGAAAGAACTCCACTATTAGAAAATTCATCGATTTCGTCGTGCTCCTTGCCAGTGAAATCTGAAACAAGTGTTTTCATGACAGATGAGAAAGAAATTCATTTACCTGATAAAAGTGATACTTCAACACCCGGTAAATTGTTTGATTAATACAGTTATTAATAGAATTTGAAAAATATTGCAATATATAATTACTTTTGAAATAATGATATGCTAATTTTTATGTGTTAGAGCATTTTACTATTTTGTATATTTTAAATGATTTGCTTTTTTCAAAATACTTCTTAAAATGCATTCATTTAAAAAATAATCATGAGGTAAGAAACATTAAACTTTATATACTGACTGAAGTTCTTGTTGCACCAGCATGTTTCCCTGTACCTGGCCCAAAATAGCGCGTTACCAGTTAATGAAAGCATCTGAATGAGAGTTTTCGCAATTTAAAAGCAGGGATCAAACAGGAGACCGCAGTACTTAACCTGCCACTCCCTGAAGTATCATTTCACTTGGAAGATATAACAACCATGACCCATTTAACATGCATCTGCCGCCTTTAGTAAACATGACAAATCTGGTTAAGCCAGAATTCGTATTCACTATCTTCCGGCAATGAAAACGACGTCCTAACCAATCAGGCCCATAGGACTGAACTTGCGACTGATATGTCTCCCATCCCTTTTTTTTTTCACAACACACACACACATATATATATATACTCTGAAGGACTGAAGGAAACATGGCTATTATGGGAAATTTACATGCGTTTGCGGTGATGATGAAATGCCAATCATAAGCACTGCCGCCCGTACGCACATCACAGGTGACAATAGTGGAATCTGCTATGTGCTTTTATATAGCTCTTTCCACTACTGTCACCAGTAGGAGAATAAATAGACAAAGCAAATACAAGAGAACAGGCATCTTACAAAGTAGTTATAGTTTATAATAATTGAAATTATTAAGATACTAAATGTTGCACGGTATAGTTAATGCAGAAGAAATGAGACAACACATTTGAGGTAGTGACAGAATTGAGAGAATCAATCAATCTGTACCTAAGATATCAAATATCAAGCAAGGATGTCACCGAAAAAAATTTCGTAGAAAGAGATCACCGATGACTTACGAGAATTCTCAAACAAGATTGACGTGGAATGGTTCTTAAATAGCTGGGGATTCCAATATTGTTGAATCAACAAGTGTCAGGATGCAAACTGTTCATCAGACTTTGATCAGTATGGATTTTTGAAAGTAAAGGCCTACATGTATATCATTGTCAGACTGCAAAGCTTTTGGTTTGTTTGGGCCCAACAACATACACTATCAATGACTGAGAAATTGTCTAGCCTGAAGTGTCTCGTTTCCAAATGAGTGGACGTATAAAGGTATAATAAAAAAACCTCGTAAATATATATATATATATATATATATCAATAAAAGATTGTGCATATTTCTCAAGCCTTAGTAATATTGAATCAATGATAATCAGCATCTCAAATCACGTTATTGGCACACATTATGTACAACTGACATAATTTGAACTCCTGATATGTTTAGAGATAAATCTGACTGGTAACTGACAAGTAATTATCTTATATTATTATCTATAATCAATTATTCCTATTGTGTATTTCCACGCGGAATTGAACAATCCAATCTTCAATAACAGCTCCAGAACTATTGTTCTGATTTTTTACACTTTCATTGACCACTTAAATCTTCAAGTATGAACATCATCGAGCATATCTGGAATGCCTTACAATTGGCCATTCAGAAAAGATTCTCTTCACATCCCAAGGAATTTGTAGATTGTTCTATGATACAGGATTTTTAGTGTAAATTACCTCCAATACTCGAATTAATGGCATACATATATTTTTTTTAAAAAAAATTGAAGCATTATGCATAATTGTGATGAAATTTCGTACACAGACATCTTGATTGAACATGCAAATGATAAAATTTTCAAAGCCAACGAATATGATTGCGGTTTTAGCACGCATTTCTGTTGAGCAATTCTCAAAGCATAAAACCGGTAATAGAAGTGGATATTTTATCTTTCGTTTTTTTCCGGAAGAAATAACAAGTGATACCATCCCGAAGTTTTCGATAACCTTATAGTCAACAGAATGACTTCGAGCGTGGTCGAGTTGTCAGAGTTCATGAAGCTAGGGGATCATAATGAGCAACGGCTGCTGTAACTTATCGACGAAATTAAGGCTCTGGACGGCCAAGTTTTATTTATCCGAGATAAGATCAGATGGCTGGAGTAATTCGGGATGCCGAACTGCTCCAACGACATCTTTTTCTATTATTCAACGTACTACAGCCTCTTTTATACACCTGTTGTACCTTCCAACATTTCACAACATGCCTGGTTGAAACGGAGTTACGACCACATTACCTTTTAAAATATCTACCTTTGACTTTACATCAGAGGAATCATCTGGAGTGATGCCGCAGGTGATTGCTTTTTGGTTACCATCACATTAGCCTTGCATAGAGTTCAGCGATGAGTCTTGCTTTACTTTTGAAAATGATCATCGTATTTGTGTCTGGAGAAGATAGGACCAACGGTCTTCAAACAATATTTGTTTTACAACGGCATACAGTCATTAACTGCCTGGTGTAACGTTATGGAGTGCTATCGACAGCAAGTCATCTCTAGTCCTTCTCTCTACATCTTTAACAATTCAACTATATGCTGATATCATCTTGCGACGGATTGTATTATCCTTCAGGGCACGTCATCTGGAGGACAATTTCAGATAAGATGCCGTGCTCTGTACCACTCGCATATCTCTGGACCACATTCGTGCTATTAATTCTTTTCCTTTGCCAGATAGGTCACCAGAGTTTTCAACAATTGAACATGTTTTGTACATGGTAAAGCGAACAGATTGGGATAACCTTAAAATATCGCAGACATGGAATAGCAACTGATGAATGCGTGGCAGAATTTATTGCAAGATATTTAGAACCTCTATCACTCTTTACCGAAATGTATAGAAGCATATATCCCCACCAGGAGTGATTCAATCAAATATTGGTTCGAACATTCAAGCTGTAATAGTGAGCCCCATGGATCGTTTATATGGCCTTCTAATTTTTTTTTATCATTTCATAAATTATGCGAGCTGTACATATATATTTAGTCTAATTATCAACAATTATTTCTTTTTTGGTGCTACGATTTTTTTTACAAAAGTATACATTGAATTCATGATCATTCCTTGGGGATTGAATGCCATTATTATATTTATGAAGATGTTTACTTGTACAGTTCATTCCATGAAAAAGAAAGTTTTCTATTATAATATATTAGTTAAATATATTTATTATTGTTTTCATGATTACTATAAAGAAGATAAGAAAATTCCATAGTACATTTTTCATGAGAGCTTTTTGAATAAAAATTGAAAGCAATTAAACACTTACGGACAAAAGCATTTTAACTTTGCGGTACGCTCTGGTAATTACTATTTAAAAGAAAAAACTTAATGAAAAAACTAATGACTAGAAATTACACAGCATTTTATTTAAAATATCTAAGAAAATGGGAGTGAAATATATACTGCACGACAATGAAAAGGCAATACCAAGATGGAGTGTCCAGAAAATTATGCAAATTTCAGGGTAGACACACCTTACTGAGTTATGCAAAGAATGTGAAATGCGCAACTCTCCAGCACATGTAAAATGACATAAGATGAGGAACCAGCAAAGTGGGCAATATTCGCGCCGTTATTCTTGCTGCGAAAATAATCTTTGAAAGTTTGTTTTTGTCGCAACGGACGCCTGTAATTGCCGAGAAGGCTAGCCCATCATCGACGGAGTCAGTTCCAACAGACAAACGATTTTACGAAGAGCATGTGGTCCTTACGCTAAATAGCAGCTGACAGACACCAGAGCGCGTCAACAGAGCACTGGCTGTGACGAAGATAGTTGGAACAAGGAACTGTGGATCGTTTGCGGATTACCGGAGCAGCCACAGTGACGTCAGTACGCGTGGATCAGCGCGTTCAACGGGAGGTGGTGATGGCCTAACAAAGTACATTTACCGAAATTCTGCAGCATGTGCAAGACACCCTGGATGCTCCCATATCGAACATAATAATTTGTTGTCTATTGTTTGCTAGTGTCCAACACTCAAGGCGTCCGTTAGGATGACTTCCACTGACTGCACAGCATAGATGACAACGTCTGGAATAATGCCGGATTAGAGTGATGTGGATGACGGAATAGCACTGGATCGTCTTGTCAGGTGAATCATGCCTCCGTTTCTTCAATGATATGCTTCTGTTGCTTTCGCAACTATGACGTCAACATGGAGACATCCTGCAGTAAGTGTAGAATGCCTCAATGCTCGACAACGCAGCATCATGGTTTGGGGAGCCATTGAGTAAGACTCCAGGTCATTTCTTATTCATGGCATTATGACAACCTAACGTTACATCAATGATTTACTGTTTCCTGTTACACTCCCCTACCTTCATGTGGAGCCCAGCGCCCTTTATCAGCAGGATAACTCCCGACCGCATATTACTCGCATCATACAACATGCCCTGCAAGGTACACAGCTACTTTGAATGGAGAGCTATTCCTCAGGATACTATCCGTACTCTCTCTGACTATGTGCCTAGACGTGTAGATTCGTGAATCGCTGTCCATAGTGGTCCTACAACCTACTGGCCCAATCTTGTTCTCGCTCTATATTATGCATGTCAATTTGAAATACAGATCAATTTCTGTTCGTTGCTGTCTCTCTGTTAACCGAGTTTTGTCAATTTCTGTCAACTCCATCTTAGTGATGCATTTTCAATGTCGAGCAGTGTATTAAGAAAATATAATATAATCAATAAACATTGTAAATTAATATTTTTAATTTTACGTTCATCTCATTATTTTGCGCAAGGACATGTATATATATTTTTTTTTATCAAAGAAGTCTATTTATATTTTAGGAGACAGCTCAGTAGAAGTGGAAGAAGAGCAGTTATGTTCTCCCCCATCAGGAGTGTGCAATTTAGCTTGGTGGTTGTTAATGCTACCAGCTTCTCTTCTGATTTTTTTAACAATACCGAACTGCAGTAATCACAAGTTCCGAAAGCTCTATCCAATCACATTTTTTATGTCTATAGCATGGTTGGGAGTTTTGTCATATTTGGCTGTTTGGATGGTTACAATTATAGGTAAGTTTAAAATAAATAACAAATTTTGCCATCAAAATGTAATATTATATAAATATTTATATCTAAATGAAAAAAATTACATGAAAAAGAATATCATATGATATAAATGCAATGTAGTCAATTCCTTACCATATAGCGCTTTTACACATAGTACTTGTAATATGACAAATACCAAACATACATTGCTTATATTATATATTCATGCATATTCGTATATGAATTTTGTGTGTCCAATTTAATTTCATTCAGCAACTTGATGACAATATTCTTAATTTTGACAATTTCACATTTATTAAATTAAATCTTTGAATCTTTATACATTTTTCACATTCATCTATAGGTTTGAATAAGGTGAATAAATTTCGCAAATAAGTGAAAGTGATATTTTGACGAAAATAAGAAACTTTATTGTGACAAGAGGAATTTATCGTCAATTTTGTTTTATGTGAAATGATGGTATATAAGGAAACAGTTTGTATTGTATCTGTCATCGAAAACTCTTAAATTTTTGTCAAAATAACCATGTAACTGAAATTGTCATTTTGCTCTGCCATAGTAACGGTTTAAAAAATTCGTTTCACTGACATAGACGACATTAGATACAAAATGGAATAATTAGGAATAAAATGGCAAAATAGCAGCAAATTGCTTATTACCTATTCATGAATTCAAATTTAGAGTTTCTGCAACAGACGCATCAAACAAAAAAATTGCCGTGCGTACTCGTTCGTCATGTGACTATGAGATTAGAAAATTTCAAGTGGTTGCCGGCTGGCAGTTTTCAGAGGTCCCTGGATATGGCGATCCTCTACCCTCATTAAATAACTGTATCTTGGTTGGTGAGCTTTAACTTGAATCTGATTGGCTTAAAATGAGTTTGAAATTTTAATGGACGAGACTATGGTTATTTCATGAAATTTATTTCAAAATTTAAAAAGTTATTGTTTATTGATTTATTATTTATGAGAAATATATATTTAAATTAAACTAATAGAATAAAAAAAGCAGTAAAGAAATAAATTGAGAGAAATAAGAATACTTGCATAAGAACAGATAGAGGTATTTACAAAAACTTACACACACTATAATATTTACAAGGTATAACTTGATCTGCAATACCCGATCTCTCTCTATCTTTATCTTTTTTTTATCTTTTATTTATTTACATATACATATATATTAAAAAAAATTATCTGTTTCTATATACATTTAGTATGCATACTTATATATGCATTTTTCATCATTTTTATTTTTAATAGTTTTCTTTTTCAAATATGGAATGAGATGTAACAAAAAAAATTCCTTTTATCTTTTTAGTACTTTATACAAAGAAGTAGTTATCAAATAAACATTTTTTATTTACAGTTTATTTCATGGTGGTTGGTGTGGGAACTTTGGACAAAATATCTGAGCAATGAACAGGAACGGAATATATTATTAGTACTTAGGTCATTATAGGTCGGAAGGATAATTATTTTTTCGTTATTAGTTGTATCAATATTTTTAATTATATTACGCATTATTTTCGCGAAGAATTCTCTCAGGGTAGGAATTTTTAATTCTTGTCTGATTTTTTGACTTCTAATGAACCAACATTAGAAAATAAGTTAATTGCACAAATATTAGGTCTACAAAAAAAAAAATTCTGCCCATCAATCGATGACGATGTTGTTGAAACCATGTTAGAGCAAAATCTTTTTCTAACAACATCGGAAATCACAGAAAGCTCAATTCAGCTCAACAAACTATTTCGAACTATATTTGTGAGTTAGGATTGGTGTAGAAATATTTAAAATGGCTGAAGTCAGAAATATTTTGATGATTATGTCATCACAGGCCTACCTCTGATCGTTCAGAACAAAATTGAACCCTTCTTGAACCGGATGATAACTGGAGATGAAAAATGGATTACCTATGAAAACATCGTAAGAAAAATAGGTATATCATGAGCAAAATTTAGTTCTTCCAATTGTAAAATAAATTTGGTTCCGAATAAGAGATTTGCATATTGTGAGACATTTGAGAACCAATAAGTTATGAGCATTGAAAATTGAACAAAAAACTCAATTCGGAAAAGTATTGTCAGCAACAGGATAATTTAAGCGGAACAGTCTACGAATTAAAGTCGGCGATGTTTGTCAAAAAATTACAGAAGTGTGTTGGGAAATTCTATCCTGTATCATCATATTCCCCGGACTTATCACTCTCCAAGTATCACTTGTTTCTGTCGTAAAATCTTTTGCACGGCAAAAACTTCAAGAACGAAGATATCAGACAAGCACTAGTTCAATTTTTAGCCTCTAGAGATAAGGTTATTTTTTAAAAATGGTACATACATATTGGCATCACGCTGGCAAGAAGTCTTAAATAATGATGACAGTTAAATTATTCAATAAGGTTATATTTTAAAAACAAATTTTCTTTCAATTATGAAGAAATTTCAAGAAATATTCTCATTGTTCAGAAAAATCGAAGCCGTTCTCTTAATTTCATTTTTTATAATGGAAATGAAATCCGGAGAACTGCTTCAATTTTTTTGGGAGGAGGGGGGGAAGGGAGAATGATTTTTTTTTTTTTTTTACTTTTAAATTGTAAAATTAATTAGATCAGAGGAAAAAAGGACTTAAAAAAAATAAGATTTTAAATCAGGATAAAAAAATTTTCCCATTTAATTTTAATTAACAAAATGAAATTTCGGATGAAATGCATTTTAATTTTTTCAGGATATACGCTATATATTCCGGATTCTGTATCTGGGCTGACAATTTTGGCTGTTGGTGCAAGTGTTCCAGATTTGATATCAAGTGTGCTTGTTGCAAAAAGTGGTAAGAGCTGAATTTCAATATTTTTCACTGAATACTGTAAATAAAGAAAATGAAAAAAGCTTATTTAAACAAAACATTTTAAAGTTTAATAACCATTATTTTCTAACAATTAAAACAACATCGCTATGATCTTGCTACAGTAAATAAATATTGATTTCTGAAATAAGAACCATTTTGCAGATATGTTGCAGATACCTCAATTACAACGTTTAGTAAAGGAAATTATTCTATACAATCGAATATTATAATTAATATAGAATAATTAAATATATATTGGTGCTAAATTGATCCATTATAGCTATTGACACAAAAAAATTTATAATGAAAATAAAATAACAGACGATTAATTAAAAAAAATTAATTACATAAACTAACATACATACAGTAAGTATTTTTAAATTATATAAAATTTTAAAAAAAATCACGTAAGACAGATATGGAGACTATTATATTTGTCAAACAGTATCCCCACCCCACGCACACATTTATGTTCCTTACCATTCTCTTAAATTCAGTACGGTTATTGTTATATTCATAAAAATGGTGTCTACGTATTGTACAGTAGCCATGCGCTACTGAATAAAACCAAGTAGACTGCCACCTGTGGAAAACGGAGTTAGTATTCTTATCTCGTAAACAGAACGATATGGAAAAAAGTGATTTACAAAATTTACATCATAATGGATTTATTACGTTAAGGCTGAAACGTCCAATTTGAATCTTCATTTGAATGTCCCTTTGTACACATTGGAACATAAAGCGTGACATACCGGCACAAAGTCTGTAATACGTTTTTCAATATTCAACTGTACTTTTGCTAAGGTCACATATTTACTGTTTCAGGTATCCCCTCGAGAAAAATTCCATTAAAGCATACCAAATGAACATGGAAGCGAATTTTGACAATGACATAACTCAATTACTTTGTTCCCGAAATTCTTTACTAAAGATGACGACGTGCAATCTCACAAAACATCTTAAAGCCATAAATCCTACAATTAAACGACGGCAGGTTCTACTCAAAATCTGATATTGTATTTTGCAGAAATTGTAAATATGAATCCGTTAGCCTGCATCGTAAAATATTGAACTCATTAGCTTGTTATGTAAGCTGCACACCAACCATTAATTGTAAAATCCATTATTTGTCGATATAATATGACTGGATGAGTCATATTTTTCATGGAATGCCATGTATAATAGCCTAAATCGCCATTACTGGGTGCCAGTAAATTCTACCGCGCGCGACGCGGTAAGGTCCATCTTACAATACTAATTGTAAGACTTGATCGGGTTCTCCATTCGCATTCAACGTACTGTATTACCTTCTCACAATTCTCAGTTTTGGAAAACCATTCCATGATCATGAACATTAATATATAAGAACCTCAAGAAAAGTTCTCTCCTACAGCTCGCTCAGAAGAACTGGCGCAACATTCCTTACGCATAAGCAAACTGCCGAAAATTCGAACAGCAAAAGCTAGTTAAATTCATTTGAAGCGATGCTATTTTACAAAAACAACATATTATCTACTGTTTATAAAGACAGGGATTTATAATGCTCGGAGTTTTAGCAGAGAGCCTTTTCATTCGGAATCACAAGTCATACCGTTGCGGCACATTGCGGTATCGTGTTTGGTTACTTTTCCATCAGTTCAGATTTCGCGATGTCACGAAGTAAAAAAATCACAAAACGCGCGTTTAAATTGTATATATCTTATATAAATGCTTTAAGGATGTCTTTTAATATTAAATCGCGTTTTGTTTTTCGGATCAATTATCGTCACACTTTTAAATAAGTTGTAAAATAATGATTTTTTGAGTTGAAAGACAAAGTATTTATACAACAGCACTTTCAAATAGGTATCAGTGCATTTTAAATTTTTAGTTCAGGATGTTTTAAGTAAAAAAATACAATTACAGATCATATTTCTAAATATTTTCTATATGCAAGTATATACTAAAAAATATAATTTAAAATATCAAGTAATAAAAAATTATCACTAACACAGTGAAATTAATTACTTTTATCATTTTAATAATCAAATATAGCAACAATTAAATGTGTAAATAAGATGAAATTCGCATCATATTGGCAATTCATTTTGAATTTGTACAAACTTTGATACATGGATCAATATTTTGTAATATTGACAGAGCTGCTATTTGAAAAAAGTAGGTAATAAAAAGACATGCTATTAATTTTACAAGATAATAGGTTAAGTATTATTGCCAAATAAAATAATTTATTGACTTTAAAAAAATGAAAAAACCTTTAGAATAATTCTGTTATTTTTTTATAATTTATATAGGTATTGTCTCATTTGATAATTATTGCTTAAGTAATCTTCAATCGTATGAACAACATACTTATTAAAAATAAACTAAAAAAGTAAAAGGATCCAAAAAATACAATTTTTACTTTATAGTAATACAGTCACAATGTCCTCCAAGTGAAATCATATCTTTGAGTAGGAAAAGTATTATGAGCTCTTCTGCTTGATCCCGGCATTTAAATTACAAATATTCCCACCTGTCTGCTTCCAATAACTCATAGAGATCAATTCTGGGCTAGGTACAGGGAAGTATGCTTGTGGAACAGTTAGAGCAAGATAAATTGCACCATAACAAATCAACTAAAAATATATTGTAATATTCAAATTAACTAGAAAAAAAATATATAAGTCAAAAGCTTTCATGAATCAATATCTTGAAAATGGATTCAAGTTTTAAGGATCCAAAACTGAGAAAATGAAACTAAAAAAATAATAAAAACTTCTTATAATGATCAGTGTAAATCTCAAATAGTTGAATTTCTAAATATATATATATATATATATATATATATATATATATATATATATATATATATATATATATATATATATATATATATATATATATATATATATATATATATATATATAAATATATATATATCTTTATCATGATATATACTGTAGCATTATTGTCTATGATTTCAAGAGTAATTATTTGTGTGTGTGAGAGTAGTAATCATAAAATATAAGTAATTTTGATTAATGAAGAATAAGATTTTAAAATTTACTTCAAGAATTATTTCTTTCCATAGGTGAAGGTAATATGGCAATAAGTAATCTTGTTGGGAGCAATACATTTGACATTTCGATATGCCTTGGAGTGCCATGGTTAGTAAAAGCATTACTGTCTAAAGGAGGTTATTTACAAATACAAAGTTCAGCTCTAGCTTATGCTACTGCAACATTAATAGTAACTTTAATCATCTTTTACATGATATTTAGTTTGTCAAATTGGCATCTTAATCGCACAGTTGGATGTATTTGTTTGATAATTTATATTTTATTTGTAATCTTTGCTTGTCTCTTTGAATTTAATGTTTTTGGTGAAATAAATCTACCAACTTGTTATCCATAATTTAAAAACTGTTTTGTCTTATCAAGTTATTATTTAAGATAAATATGCTAATATATAAGAGAGAGTATTAAACTTACATATCCTAATTTAAATCATTACACAACAACAGTACCTCAAGCATGTAGTGCTTAACAGTATTACTTAAACATTTAGAGTTACTCAAGATATAAAGTTATTGTGGATATATTAATCATTCAATTATTAAGTTAAATGGTTAGATTAAATATAAACAGAAAAAATTACTCACAATTTAAATTTACAATGCTTATTTATAAAAAAAAATTGGTCAAACACTTAAAATCAAAAGGTAAATTGCAAATTTTTACTTTACTACTCAACAAACACATTTTACAATTTAACAAAAATCAAACATATTTATGCATCGAAATCCTAATCTTTTAATGAGCAGCATTTCATTATCATAGAATGTTGCTTATTTTTCTGATTTCTTGACTTGCTTCTTGATGACTCTTAGTTATTAAGAATAATTAGCACAGTAATTTGTATCTTTAAAAATGTAAAGGTTTGAATTTTGTTGGAATAAATTAATCAAAACATAATAATAAATATCTACAATTACATAAACCAGAGATACGATTTTGAAAATGTATCCCTCAAAAGACAAAGTCTTACTTTTTCTTATAAGAAATAATTTTTGTTGAACTGTACGAGCATAGTAATAGAAAACAATGCATTATATACATCATATAACTTTTCTCATTAACTGTATTTATTCTTTTGTATTTTTAGATGTTATTTCTAGTTGCTACTTTGAACAGCAGTTCAATTTAGACAACACTTTGAGTGTGATCTAATATCAATACAACAGATTTTGTTAAACATTATGTAAGCAAAAATTAAAAGTTACATAAAGATTATAGAAGAATTATAAATTTTAATATAACTAAGTTTATGCAATTAAAACATACAATCAAATTTTATTAATACTTTTTGCTAAAAAGCTCTTAATATATTTTATTTACATACCATAATTAACTTATTGCTCAATTCACTATGCAGTAGGTCAACTGCAAATTAGTTCTCACATGGTACTACTGTTCAAGAAAGTATGAAACTCTGAGTAGAAAATGCATGAGTTACAGGAACTTATTTGAACAAATGAAAAATTGTAATAAATTTCATCATGAGAGAGCGTTTTTAAACGAATTAAACATTTTAAACTAATTCTTTATTTAAATTTCCTTATGTTTTTATCCATACACCACTTTAAAATATAACTTTTACAAATTAAATTACACTATCCCTAAAATGAACTATAAACTTTAATTAAAATATTTTCAGAAAGCTATTAAATCTCCCGGAATAATTGCTTTGATCACAATTTAGATCATTGCTCTAAGCAGAAACTTAAGGAACAAACAATCACAAACTAATATAAGAATAATAAAGCAATCAGTCATTGAAGTGTCTTTCCACACTTTTGTAGGTACTTCAAATTCATTATGAAACTAATCTTCAAATGCATGAGTAACCACAAAGAAATAAAAATGAACATTTCTATATACATATTACAACAGCTGTTAAAAACTTAGAAACGTTCATAAGAAACTCCATTTACAGCATGTTTGATATTACTAATAAGGATATCATTGTTTATTAGATTGGGTTCAGTTAGTTAAATTGTCTTCAGTGATTCAACAGTAGTTACTCAAATATATTTCAACTTGAAGGGAATGCCACAAAATGTTCTTTGACTGTCTAAATTCTTCAATTACTAGTAGTCAAATTTGAAGAAGCAGATCCACTTAATATTTTTTTTTGAAGAGGAAGAAAACCTGTTTAAACAGAAGCAACAAAGAGGTGGGACAGGACAAAGATTCCAATATACATGTTACTTACAGAGCAAATCATGTGACAGAAGAACTAAACATACTCCATCTATTGTCCAGAAAACCATGAAGAATAACCTTCATTATCACGCTTACAAGCCTCAAATTGAGCCTCAGAGATCAATGAAGATTCTTCCTTGAGCTGAGATTGATTCATTATGATTTTAGAATATCATTAAGACAGATGAAGCACTTTCATTTAGATGGTCCAATGAATACTCACAATTGTCGAATTTAAGAGCATGAAAATCCAATTTCACAAAAGTTTCATTGCAATCACCAAAAGCAATAGAATATATTGTTTTACTGCATTATTTATCTAAGTGATTTTCTTAATTGCAAGAAACTAAATTATAAGACAGCAACAATGTATATCATTACAAAATAAGATTGTTTTGTGATCTGCAAAGATATGTCAGTGACTATTGTATACAAGTCACATATACTCTACACTTTTGTGTTAAAGACGTTGTTAACAGACCATTACAGAAGAAAGTATCATCAACTACTACTTGTGTATGTAGGGCCCACAATCTCCAGACCTCAATTCATGTAATTTTTGATTTAGAACATATAGCATTTTAAAAGTTGTGATAATTCAAGAACTTTAACTGATCTGAAAGATCAATTAACCATATTCATTGCATTTTGCAGAACATACTGTGGTAAATTGTGTAATATGTTATATGAAAATTGCTGATGGCATACATAAAAATTATGAATATCATCAAAAAAATTTTCACTGCAATATAACTTTCAAATCATCATGAATGTATAATAAATGGGGTGTAGTCTATTCTAAAACTCTTTCATGTAGTAACATTTTGAACTAATTTACATTTTTACTTAAACGACTTAACGTCTCAAAAAATTTTTAAGTATCTGCGAAAAATTTTCCCTCTTCAAAACCAGATCATTCATTACTTACTTCCCTTAAACTGGTCAAAAATTGCCAACCATTTCCTTCATCTCAATGAGAAAACTTCTTACCCACCTGAAAACTGTCACAGTGCGAATGGGGTTGTCACTTACCACTTTGCAATTAGGTACAGTTGTTTGTTTGCTAGAATGAATTGTACATACAAATAAAAAGGATCGAAACTAAAATGCATACCTCACTTATTTTTGTATAATTTTTAGAAAGCAAAACTAATAAATGTTTTTAGTGTAACTTAAAATAAATGAAGAAATTTCGCAGTGCTTTCCTGTTAATTAAGGAATAATATGAAGTACAAATAATAGCAATATCTTTAAATTATCATGTTTTGAATTTCTTATGCCATTTTGATTAAGCAAGTTTACTTGCTTACTAAATTGTCTATAATTCTTTGTATATTTAATATTTTCCCATACACTGAAAATTTCTACTTTCAAAAGATCAAAAAATACTTTTCATATTTTTATTACCATGAAATAAACTAAGTTTTAAATTTATATACAATTACTTATATTTTCCTTAACACATTCAAATTTTTACAATATTTTATCTGAATATGTTTCTGAAGTTAGTTTTTACCATGAAAATAAAAGAAATTTTTAAACATTTCATATTTATAATATTATAAATGTTATTTGTAAGGAAATTAAAGCTTTAATTATATAAATTTTTTGAATTGAAGTAATTCAACAAGAC
Source organism: Latrodectus elegans (assembly GCA_030067965.1). Taxonomy (NCBI): domain Eukaryota; kingdom Metazoa; phylum Arthropoda; class Arachnida; order Araneae; family Theridiidae; genus Latrodectus; species Latrodectus elegans. Next base: position 34,409,050 of record CM057813.1, read on the forward strand.
ACTAGAAAACTTTCAAAACAAATTTAAAAAATATTTGTGTCTAGTGTTTTGAGAATTCTTAGAATTCTGTATCTGAAAAACTATTTCTATTATATATACATATATATATGAAGAAGAGATTGACAATTTAAAACTCCATATTATTAAATATAAATGAAGAAAAGGTTTAATTTTCATACATATATTATTTTTTATTAAAATATAATTCTTAAATGTAATCTATGTACACAGATAAACTTACATTTTGACTATTCTGTATAAATAAAATTCCTTAAATTTTAATCTTGCTGATCTAATTTGCTGATTTATCTACTTCTTAACGTTGATATTTCTTATGATGTTTACATCTTAAAATAATATTATATTTTGCAACTTCTATAATTTTATATCTTTTTATATTTAAAATGTAATTTAGATATTCTTAATGAAAGATTTTTTTTCCATTAAACTAAAAGTTGTATTTTAAATTCAAAAATAATTTTAATCGATGAATCAAAAACTAACTGCGTAAAAAGCATCGCTTTTTTAAAAAAATATTCAGATTATTTCTTTTCATTAACTGAAATTATGTTATTATAAAGCAATCTGGTACAATAGATAACTAATCAGAATTACAATTTAGATAACTAATCAGAATACAATTAATTTTAATTGAGAATTAAATTTTCGTAGATTCTTTATATTCCAAGGAAAATATGTCAACCTAAGTTAAAATAGGAACTTCAACTTTAGTGTCACTACCACTTTTTTAAATGTTCCTTAAAATATAAATTTGAGATATAACTGTTATATGGCTGTGTGTATATATATATATATAAATATATGTATATATGTGTGTGTGTATGTATATATATATATGTGTGTGTGTGTGTATATATATATATATATATATATATATATATATATATATATATATATATATGTATATATATATATATATATATGTATATATATATATATATATATATAAACTGTTTAAAATATGGCTTTTAAATATTAAAAAAAATTTTTTCACAGATCTAAAATTCCTATACTAGATTAAAACACTCCTCAATTTGAAATTCTATTAATGAATCAAGATGAGAAACCAGTTTCAGTTTCTCATCTGACTATTTTAACAAGGATATAGAATGGTCATGTTTTTTCTATATAAATAAACAACCTCTCTCATTCCTTCCATAACTAAATCTCTAATCATACAGGAAGTCACATGTGTGAATGAGTTATCTTCCTTGAAATGAATTCCTGACATAGATACCGGCAGTATATGGGAAACAGTTTGAAATAGTACTATAATATATATTTTGTGTTATATTTATTAAAATTGTAAAGAAAATAAACTTAAGACTCCCTTCTTTAACAGTCAACTTGCTATGATCATTAACTTTTCAATGTTTTAAGGAGATCCAATGAATAATAATTAAGCGAAAAATGTTTGAGTACTATAGCAGCTTAAATTTTTTGCCACAAAATAATTAAACTATATGATAGAAACAAACTTTCCTTAACAAATAATATAAGACTGTAAGAATCCTATTGATATAAAAATTATAAACTATATAAACATTCTACTTTTATATAAGAAAGAGACGAGCTTGCGATAAATTTTATTGCCAGCCCTGTGCTGAAGCTGCCTTATTATTTTATAATAATGAATATTACAAATTCATACATCAAGAGTAAAAATCGAAAAAATTAAGGGAATTGAAAAAGTAATTATTTTTTAATTGACATGATACATTTAAAAAAAAAATAACGGTTATAAGCACTTGCCCTTCTATTCTTCAATATATCTAACATTAATTTAGAAAAACGTTGTTGTAAATTATCAAATTTATTTAAGTCAGAAAAATTATGTTTTTGTGTGGAAAAAGTCTTACTTTCTTTCTTAGAAACTAAGAATATGCTTGTAATTCTAAATTAATTAGTTTTACAAACTTAAATGATACCATTCAATCCAGAGACCGTGTCCAATATTAAGTTTGTAGACTTTCGTATAACTGATATACAATATAGTTGCCTTGACTTTATTAACATTTTTAATAGTTTATTTTTTACTCAAACAAATAACATAGTTGCATCATAAAAATAGTAATTTAAATATTGTAATAATATATTAAACTAAATAATAACTATTTTATGAGTTCATATTCATATGTATTTTAAGGAAATATGGAATCCTTATTGCATGATTTGAAGTAATTTATTTGTTTGGAAGCCTATACTTAACTTTGAACTGCATTTTACTTCTGCAATTGCTATTATCAATTTTGTTCCTTTTATCAAAGTAATTTTTTTAGCATTTGAATTTTGTTATTTTAATCTGCATTAATTAAAATTAACAAACTAATTATACATTAACAAAACCAAATTTAGGCATTCTATGATTTCTGGTCCTATTTTTTTTTAACTGTTCCATTCAGATGTCTTTGCCTAAGTCAATGTTCTTAGTTTTCATAACTTTAATTCTTGAGAAAAAAATTTGTTCAAAATATATAATATGATGATTGTTACTTTATAGATTTTAATGACACAATCAACCATATATCGAATATATAAATATATGTTTAAAAGGTAGATGCAATAGATCAATTTATATATATATGAATAATTAGGAATCAATTTTAACGGGTTTTATATATCCTTCCTAAAATAATCTGTTTTGATAAACAAATCTATATTAAAATAATGTGCACACCAGAAAAACTGACAATATTAAATAATTTAACTTATGTAGTTAAATGAAATACTTTTTTTTTTTTTTTTTTTAAACAAAAATGTTTCTTTCAAAATGTTCCAACCTTTTCATGAAATTATTGATGATTTTATACAAATAAAATAACTCAAATTAATAATCAGGCCAGTCCATAAGTTTGTGAGCATTAAGAGTATGTGTAGAATTTACTATGATGCATTTACTAAAATAGAATTTTCACATACACACAATCACATATTGTTCAGTTTATCACCAATTTTCATAAATATGTAACACATTTTAGTACCAATAAAAGATTAATACAAATAATGAGTACAAAACGTGTTGTGCTACAATTTTTATTTTTGTATGGTGAATCTGCAAGGTCTGCAGCGATATAAATTAATAATGTACATGGTGAACACAGTATTAGCGTAAGGACTGCTCAGAAATGGTAAAAAAATTTTTAAGTTGGAAAAAGCAGCAATAATGACGAAACCCATTCAAGACATGATGACAATCATTAATGTTAATTTTGATGACGAAATTCGTTGAAATCTTGAGCCACAGTTAACAATGGATCAGATCGCAGAAAGGATAAATTCATCTCATGAAGCAGTCTTTCCTTCTTTAAAGAAGATGGTGAAAGTATCCAAGCATGGAAAGTGGGTACCATATGCATTATCCGAAGTCATTGCTAACAGCGAATAAACACATGCACTTCCCTTTTATCACACTTCAAAAGAGAGCTATTTTTAGATCGTTTGATAGCAGGTGATGAAAAATGGATTATTTATCATAACATCACAAGTAAAGAACATGGATAGATAGAGATAAGCAGCTGATTCCAACAGCCAAAGAGTATTTACATCCCAAAAAAGATAGTGTAGTTTTATTATGATAACGCTCGATAACATACTGTTCGAACAATGCAGCAAAAATTAGTGAATTTAACTGGGAGCACTTGCCATATAATGCTTAGTCTCCACATATTGCCCCAAGTGATTTTCACTTATTTTGTAACTAACAAAATTTTTTACAGGAAAAATTAAATTCTAAATAGGAAGTACACAATGAACTTTCAAGTTTTTTTCATCAAAACTAGAGTCCTTCTACAGCAATAGCATAAAAAATCCGTAAGATGGTGAGACATTGAAGATAATGGAGGAAAATATATAATTGATTAAAATGTTAAATTGTGTTTTTATTATATTATTTAAAAATTTACCAAGAAATGCACACAAATTGATGGACTGACTTGTTATATGGTTACCAAAAATAATTAAAATTGTAATAATGTCTATGAAAATTAGAAATAATGTTATCAACAAATTCATTAAATGTTTTCATAGAATAAGGAAGCGGGAGAAAAATTATTTAAATTCATAAGCTCTGAGGTTTCATACATAGAATAATATAATAATACTGACACACACATGTGACAATACAAAAAAGATTCATTAAAATATTAATCACAACTATACAAATTACTGAAATGATTTATAATGAGAAAGTATATTCATATGAAAAAATGGATTTCACATAATACATATGACAGTAATATGAGTGAGTTTGCAGATGAATTTGACAATAATATCAACAAATCAAATATTATTATGTGAGTTATTAGAATTTGTAAGAATGTCTGAGATAATTCGTAAGCACTTTTCTCTGTCTGCTGTTGCACTAAAAAGCTGAAATAAAATGTTAATAAGAAAATTTAATTATTTTGTTTTTACAAATATATTTATATAAATTTCAAATATATAATTTATAGATAACATGCTATTACTTAAATAAATTTAAAAATAAGCTCAATATAAACATAAAAGCATACCTTAGGAATAATTTTCCAAATTATAATTATAAGGGAAAATACTTGTAATGAGACAAGATTTACAAGAATTACATTTTTTTTCCTTTTTTCTAATACAATGTGTCCCAATTTAATATTTAAGAAGTATGTTAATGAATGTAACTATCTTCATGTAGATAACAAAAAGATGATTAGGAAACTTTGAATCATTTACCCCATTGATTACAGAACAAAGCTAAATGACCAATGATTTAAAATGATGCATTTAGGAAGCTAGATCATTATTTAATTAGATAAATATTTTAACAGAATGCTGCTTTAAACAAGAAGTTGTAATTTTTTTTCTTGCAATAATGATGAAATTGAATTTCACAGAATAACAATTATGCTTAATATGTAAAATTTATTTGGCTGTAGAAAACATGAGACTTTCCAAATTTAAGTGACATTGCAATACAGCAAAAAATACTTCAATGACTTTTGAAATAATCAAATAAGCAAAAATTTGGCTGGTTGATTGGTTGGGTTTTATAGTGCTAAGTCCAAAAATGGATATGCTGCAAAAATTTGGTTGAGAAGATTATTAAAGTGAATGAAAAGTATTTGGTTCAAATGGAGTATCTTATTTAATTATTACAAAAAAATGAAAAGGCCAATTCAACTGGAAAAATATAATACTGTTGGCTACTTTCAAGATGTCTGAAATAATTCATGGCAGAAAATACATGAATGAAATGCAAGAAATTACATAATCCAAATATACTGTTTCAAAGAAATTTTGGAAATTAATAAAGATCAACATCAGCAAGTAATAACTAGTATCAAAATTAATCCTAGTTTGCAATCAAGCTGGATAAATCCATAGATTTAACTTGGTTCAACTATTATAGTATGTAGGATTTATTTTTAAAGGATGTAAATTTATGTCCTAATGGTTGGGTTGTACTGAATGGCATACAAGAAAAGACTACATTTATGGAAAAGTTAATGAATTTTTTATCGAAGAAAAGTTTGCAATAGAAAAATTGTGATGGCATTTGAAGATAGTGTTAAAGTGATAGTTGGTTTAAAAAAAAATGGGTTTCTAGTCCCACAGTTAAGCAAAGTTATAATGAACATGTAACATTTATAAACTGCATGATGCATTGTGAAGTTAGACGTTGTGTTTTAAAGTACTGTTAAAATGGTCAACTTTATTAAAAATTATGCTCAAAATAATCATTTGTTTTCAAATCGTTGTAAAGATATTGGTTTTGAATATAAAAACTTATTATAATACATAGAGGAAAGGTAGCTTTAAAGAAAATAATTAAAAAAGGTAATCAATGTTAAAAGATGAAATCCCTCTCCTTTTAGCTAAATTAAACTAACCGAACCTCTTTCTAACCAAATTGATATAATAAACTTATAAACTAAACTCTGTGGCACATGCCAAGATAAAATGTGTTTAGAAAAATAATATTATTTCCATGACATATAAGAACATGATATAATTAAATGAGCTAAATTTGCCTTACAGGTATGTACAGTGCATTTCACAATTTTCCTGTGCAAACTTTATACGTCACTTGCCACCAATTTCCAATTAATTTAAGGCAGCAAAAACTGTCTATAAGTAATTATTTCAAAATCACATCTGTGCCAGCACATCATCCTCTGCTTTCTGAAAATTCTTCTGCCCTAATGAGAATTTATCAAGCTCGGCCTTTTAACATTCTCCTTTTCCTACTTTGAAGGAAATCTTATTTTGGCTTCTTTGAGTTACATGATGTGTGGCTTCCTATCATAGACAACTATAAAAATATTCTATGGAATATGCCTACATAAACCATTCCTTAGCTATAAAAATTCAAATACATATTCAGTTGTCCTTTAACAATTTTTTTCCACTCATTGCAATCAATATTCTTCATATATTCCTGTTTGCACATGGATGGTCTCAAAAGAATTTATTATATTGAATATGTGTAATTTGGAAACACATCATATTGTTGTAGCCTTTATAAAATTTAATATATTCTGCTGAAGCTATTGCAATTTATTATACACTAAAGCTTTCATAACACCATGGATATTGTAAATTTTATGTAAATACTGATAGAGTGTGTTGGAAACCTTAAAAAATAGTGATGTATATTTTCATCCCATAATTTCCCAAATTTTTACCACCTTAGAAATTTTACATAGCTGAGATCATGAAATAATCTGTTGAAAACCTAGTCATATAAATATAGATGATAAACCAGATGAAGCAGTAAAAAATACATTTCTGAATGAACAGCAAGCTGTACCTCTGTGATTTGAGAAATTCTTGCAAAAAATTCTTCCATTCCGAATGACAGGAGTTATGGAATTCACACATTACATCACTCCAAATGTAATTCCATTGTCAGTTTTACCATTACGTAGATATCATATAAAAGCTTCTCATTTGTGTATCAGTCATTTGTTTTATTCATAATCACTTGTTTTTACGCAATCCTGCAATGAACAATACACTGTTCATTATATTTTAATTAACTGCCCTGATTTTAATCACTGTCATATTTCATATTTTAATGCTATATTTTTAACATTACAAGATCTTATAAGAAAAGCACCTCATAGTAATCTCTTTGGATTTTTATCTTCTGTTAAACTCCATTTGATCTAGTGATTTTGCTATTAACATTATTTATTTTATAAATTTTTACAACATATAACAATATTCTAAATATTATTTAACATGTACTTTAAGTTAATCCCAGGATCTTGTGCCATTAAACTTCATACAACCAATCGAAACTAAGGGAAAAGTAAGAAAGCAAAAAAGAAAGAGAGAATTAAAAAAGAATATCAGATTGTCAATTATCACCAGAGCTACTAAACAAATTCTAATATATTTGATTTGAACACAAGTTGATGTAAACCGGGAATATAAAAACAAATTTTAGATAGAAAATTAGGAATTTCAAAAAATTTATAGGAACATAATGCAACTATATAGGTACAAGTATAAAGGAATAAAAATTGATTTCTGATTAAATAATTTAAATATTAAAGATTGGTAGAAACCAAATATGTTATTAAATGAACGATTTCCTTCATTCATTCAGTATTAAAAAATTCTAATTTAGCCAAATATTATATAGAGACAAAAAAAATTATATATATATATATATATATATATATATATATATATATATATATATATATATATATATATATATATATATATATATAATCCTTTCTTGTGTGTGTACAACCTTAATTTTATTATCTTGAAAGCTTTTGAATCCAACAGATAACGAAATTATTAGAATTTTGCACCGCACATAATGATAACAGCATGATTCTTATTATCTTTAACCAATTATGTTCAAGACAAGAAACTGGGAAAAGCTTTTATAATTTCAGTCTGAAAACACAATGTTATAATTCAAACAATTTTACTGCTCAGCCATGAAATCTCTTACAATTCAACACAAACTACTCATGATAGAGCCACACTATACAAGTTTCCAGCAACTCAAGCTTTGTTCATTGCAAATATTTCAAATTAATTGAAATATAAAATCATGTGGCCAGCTGTTGGGAGTACTCTAATAATCCACATCTAAAATGAATACCACCATTTGTTATCAACTATTATGACACAGAAAAAGAAATTTTTAATGATCATTGAGAGAAAACAACAAATTCGAGATTTAATGTTTTTTTAAATTGATATATGACAGTTTCACTTCTAAAAGAAATATTTCATTTTAGAATGAACTTTTTTTAAAAAAAAAAATTAAAAATTACAAATTCAAGGGAACTTAAGAGCTCTACACTTTTTATATAACCAAAAAATAAAAGAAGATAAAAGTGATTACAAAATGGATAAAAAAAAAGTAGGTTAGCAGGAATTATGACCCTTTTACATAAACAAAACTTTGCACTGAGATTTTACATTGAGAATATGGCAGTTTAAATGTCCCAGTGACAATGTCAAACATTCAATATATGTGGTTTTGATAAATGTGTTTTCAAGATTATATTTAGAGAGGGTACAAGTTTTAATTTGCCACTTTTCTAGAACATGCCAATGGTCCTTTACTGCCCAGAAAATCGATAACTAACTCATCTAATAAACATCTTCACTTTCCAAAAAATCAATTAAACAAGTTTCAAGAATTCATACTGTATCATTTACTAAAAATATAATCAGAAATGAAAATGATAAAAAATATGCAAATGATAAAAAATTGAAAATGAAAATGATAAAAAATATGCAAACATAGAGATGCAAAATAAACCTTATTACAGTGCTGTACCTTTCAAAGGTGTCCTCCAATTCAACATGATGCAAACTTATACTATCATAGCTCTAATGATATCATCATTGATTTTTTAGATGAAGAAAAAATTTAAGGTAAATAATTCTTTTAATAGAAAAATTATCAAAATTCAATGGTTGGATTAAATAAGAATTTAATAATGCTGGGAATAGAAACCTATGGATTCAGGATCTAATATATAAATTCTGCAGCAAACTAAACAGAAAAGAAATAAAACATCAAGATAACGAGACCTAAACAGCAAATATTTTTGCTAACAGTATTTCCTAGAAACAATTTTTGGGAACTAACTGAAAAATTCCTACCAGTTATAGCCTATAGAATTTACTAAACTGACACTGTTATGTTTATGATACACAAGGTTTGATTTTTTTGTTTCCAAGTAGTAGTTTTCAAAAAATAAACTGAATTGAACAAAAGGAGCAAAATTAAAAACATAAGTTGTGTTAGCTTTAGTTAATTATAAGCATTAGTTATGTTAGCATGACTGTGTCCTCTTTAGCAAACTGGCAAATTTCAATTTATTAAAACTAAGTATTGGCTTCAATTTTCTCAAACATATATGTGCTCAAAAATTTAATAATAGTTACAGCTTTTTAATAATTTTTAAATATTTTTATTTAAACTCATAATAATCACTTCATGTAATAGATTAATATCATAATATTATGTGTCATTTATAGAAAGTTTGTCATTTACTAATACAAAGTATCATTCATTTGATTTTTTTTTTTTTTTTTTTTTACTATAAGTAGTATAAGGTCCCAATCATGCATAATTATATAGTTACTTAAAATACATAACTAATTTGCAATGGTCTATAATACATCCATTTTATATATGCTATAATTTCAGTAAAAAATATTTTATAAAATCTCTCTCTTTTTTTCATTTATTGTAATTCTCAAAAATTTATGAAACATTCATTATTAAAACATAATGATAATCTGTAGTTACATTGTTAAATTGTAGAACAATATTTCAACATTTTACTTTTAAAGAATAATTTCAGTGACTGTTTACATCTTAATAATTTATGCTTCTGCATGAGAAACATAAATAGAAATTAAAGATTTAGTATAAAAAATAAAAAAAAGAGAGAGAGACATTCATCACTTAATGAGAATTTTCCCTAGTTCAACAAATAATTCCAAATATTTCTGATTAAAAATTTCAATATGATAAAAAGTATGCAAACTAATTCATTGCTTATAAAAAATTTCATGTTATTCAAAAATCTTAACTTTGCTTTTGCACTTTGATATTGAATTTTTACAAGTACTTGGTATCTTTTGTCACCAAATATAATTCAAGTTCTTTTTCAATTCAAAAATAAAATTCGTTATGGATTAAAAAATTATGCTACATTATTCACAAGCAACTAAGCTAAATAAACTTTTTAGATTTATGAATATATTATATACTGTAAGTATATGGTAAATGAGCATGTTTTCTTAAATATTTTTTATTTAATTGAATTCAACATTCGCATCATAATTTAATTTGCTTAAATAAACTAGAGTATAGAATTTACAACTGAATAAATACCATAATTTAGAAAAAAAAACTTTTAAGTTCTAAAATATAAAAAAATTTATAACTTATATTAATTATTTTAAAAAATAATAGCAAATTAACTTACTTGATGCCAATTATTAGACTGTAAGAATTTTATATCACAAATTAAACAGGCAAAAGAAATACATGCAGCAGCAATTTCACTAGCTTCATAGTCCAAGCATCTCCTTGTTTCATAAATAGTAGTAACAGCTCTCCAAACTGCTGTGACAAAATAGCCCCATTTACATTGAAATTCTTCTTTTTCGTGCAATCTCCTTAAGAATGGTACAAGAAACTACAAAAATAAAAGAATTTCAAAATCAGATTTAAAAGTTTAACAATGAAGACTTAAAAATATATTCATAGTATCAATGTACTCTTGCTAATACAGGAGTTTTATTAATCAACTAGTTAACTTCTTCATATAAAAATAATCAAATGGTTATATATTATTAATAATTTTGATCAATAGAAATAGGCAATAGAAAATGCAAAATTTTACTTCAAAAATTTAACTTTTGCACAATCTAACTTGATATGAATCCTAAAAGGAGTAAATATCCTATAACCTCAGCTTTAAAAAATTCAGTTAGAAATACTTTTTTTACCCCCAATATACTTAAAAAATGTTATAAATATACACAATATTAGATTAAAAACATGGTACAAATCAAATTTTAATCATTAACATTTCTTTAAACTGAGAAATCAAATTTAAAGAAGTAGTAAAATAATATCATTTTAAATTAATTTATGCAGTGTTATATCAACAATAATATTTAAACATAACAAATGTAAAAAAAGAGAGATTTTACTTATTATTCATGTAACACCAACCATTTATTTAAAATTAAACCTAATATAATAAATATAATTAAGGCAAACAAATTGATTAGATTACTCAATGAAGATAAGAATATATATATTTCAATGATCACAATGAGTAAAACAAATCTAGTCCTAAGTAAAAGGGTGTATTTTACATTATCTTTGTTTAGGAATATCACTGAGATTGCTCATATTTTCATGCTAAAAAATGCATTGTGATATCAAAAAAGTTGTTACAAAGGGATTAGAAAAGAATTAGTTGAACTAAAGAACTAGGGAACCAGTTGAAAATCATGATTTTCAACTTGTGTAGCTATATACTATACTCTTAAATTAATAAAGCAATTTTTTCATTTAATTCAAATAGTTCTCCATAAATAAATGCACAAGGTGAATGAGATAAAATATTGTATGTTTTTATCTATATTCAAAATATTAAATATATATCTTTTAAATAAGTATTTTAGAAATATTAATACAATTTAATTTTGAAAATTTGTATTTACGGAATTTTAAATTTAAAATTTATTTTCTTTATTAATTTACAATCAAATAATCTTTAACAAAAATTAAGAAACTCGACTAAACCTGAATTCATAATTTAAAAGCAATTTATTTTTTAAATTGATTTTCCAACAGAATTACAATTCAAATTCACCAGACAGAAATGCGACTTAATAATTATTATTATTTAATGAAAATCATTTATAGATGGTAATATCAAATGATAGGGGAAACTATTTCAGACTTTTTGCACAAATAAAGCAAAATGAATAATCAAACTAAAAGTTTTTGATTAAATAAAAAGTTTAATTGTAAAATAAATGAATTTTTAAAAATATTCTACAATAACGTAGTTAATTTACTTGGTATGAATAATTTAATTATTTTACCATTAAAATTTTGCTTTCAGAAATCTCAAACTTTTGTTCTTACGAACCTTTTTCAAATAAATTATTTTTTCAATGGTCTGTTACAAAATCTACATCAAAGTACAAAATAAACTATCATTTTCTTTACTTTATAATGAATATAGTTTTCATGTTTTATGCCCTATATATTTATTAAATTTCAAGTTTTAGAAGATAATTTTAGTAAATGTAATTAATAAATATTTAAATACAAATATTAAATATCATACTCATCTTTACTTCAAATTAATGTGAATTAAAGTTATAAAACAGAAAGCCTTTTTTCCATTGAAATAGTTTTTATAAAAATTCAAAATAACTCTTTTTAAATATTAAAAATACTTTTCAATTAAAATTGTTTATTTAATGATAAAAATGTTTATTTCATTATTTACTAGCACATTTTTACTATAGATAATATAAAACCACAATACAAAACAGGAATAATTGATTACATTATATAATAACATATTATAATTTTATAATATGAATTTTAAATGTTAATTTTAATATGCTTATATGAATAATTATATAATAACTTGTTTAATGTGTACAAAATATCCATATACTTTGTTAAATATATAATTTAACAAAGTAAATGGATATTATTAAGTTTATAATTAAAACTTGGTAAATATTTGCACAAAGGATAAAAATTCTAGTTCTTTTCAACACAAACTTTTGTTTTTATTTCAAGAAAATATTTTTCAAGAGATCAAGACAGTGAGGAAAATACATAACTTTTTAACTTTTCTAATGGTTAAGATGTATTATGTGATTTAATAATAAATATCATAACAGAATGATTTTTTTACAATTTTTGGTTATCTTTCATATAGCTATCTTTCAATTTATAGTGAACTTTAAAAATAAATAAAACAATTCCTGTTAAATCAGAAATAAAAATACAATTAATGTAATGTATAATTTACAAAAAGTTTCAATTTGAGTATTTTTTTTTTCAGACCTTTACTATTTTATGATAAAAAATATTATTTTTCTTTTATTTTACTTTCAACTATTTTTTGTCCACTCTCTTTGTTCTTTTGACAAAATCTATCAGACTCTTTAACTTTATCAATTTCATTAAAGAGTTTTGATTATTCCACATATAGTACATACATCATTTTTTTTTATTTCTTTAAATATCATTAAATACTTTTTCTTAGGCAGCAATTTCGTTTTGTGTGATATAATTATTTATAATTTTTCACATCAAATTTTAGTTCTTAGAAAAACAACTGTTAGATTCACAACAAAGGAATAGCATAAGTAAATTAATTTCACAAGTGACTATAATTTTATTTATTTGATTAATAAGTTGAAAGAAAATTATTTTTGATCTGTATTTAATAAGATCAAATTACTCTTAACATACAATTTTGAAAAAGTTTAAATGATTCCATGAATCCAAATTTTAAATTAATCAACTAAATTATTCTACACAATTCCTTCAAGGCTACAAACATTTTAAAATGTTAATTTGAGATAAGTTAGACAACGAGAATTTTCTGACACAGAAAATATTTCTAACACAGAGAATTTTCAGAATTGTATAGTTAAAGGACCTTAACATAATATATTTCATGCTACAGAATATTTCAATAGAAACATTTTTCTTATGATTTTTTTGGTTATTCATATAATAACGATTTACAGTTTAAATAAATATCCTCACCAAACATTTTAATTTTTAAAAAGCTCAAAATATTTTACGTCAATACATAAAACAAATACTTTTACATAAGCAAAATATTTCCTTTACTGATATGAGTTTAAATATTCAAATTACTTCTACATTAATCAAAAACATTTTGCTACATTAAAATTGAACACATAGCTTGACAGTTATTTTTTTTCTTAAATTAAAATACATAAAAAATTAGAATTTTATTAATGTTTGTACAATACATATTGCTTTTACCAAATATATCATATGTAGATAGTTGTAGAAACATTTAGGATTTTCCATTATTATACAAATTCTGTTTTTAAATGACATTTTTAAATTCTTTTCTTGTATCTACTATAACTCATTTAATAAAGATTCAATTTGAAAAATGAAGTTTAACTCCCATTTAAATATACCATTAGTAAATCAGTAGTCATTATTTAAAAATAAAATTAAGGAATATTTCTAAAACTTCAAGCATTGAAATGGCACAGATCTGAATGGATTGCCTTTCCAACTCTCATGGTCATTTGTACATTTTTAAAATGATATATATATACTTTGAATAATCCTTTATTAACCTAAACAAGTTTTAAGAAAAAAATTTATATTGCTTAATGTATTTTTTAAAAATATAGTATTTACTAAATGATTCTGATTTCTGAGATTTAGAAATCTATTTTTATCCAAATTTAATTTGCTTCAATCGATGAAGACTTTTGAATAATCCTTTACTGACCTAAACAATTGTTTAACAGTCATCATAGATTAAAGCAAATTAAATTCAAATTGGATAAAAACATAATCCAAAAATCTCAGAAATTGGCATCATTATAGTAAATACTTTTTTTTTTAAGAAATACATTAGACAATATGAATTTCTAGTTTGAAATTTTACATATATCATACATCTTAGAATTGCTAACCAATCAAGCATAAGGAGCTTTCATATTTTTATACTAATTTGACAATACAGTGAATTTGTACAACTTTATTACCAGACATTAAAAATGTTAAATACCCCATGGTCATAAGAATTTAAAGATCATCTAGAAAAACATTCTGCGACCAAACCATATTAGTTAAAAAATGTAAATCTTTTATTCTTTCATCAAAATCTGTATATTTACATCTAGTAAGAAAAACAGCTAATATTTTTCTTTTTGGTATGATTTAATTTGAAAAAATCAAAAGATTATAGTAAAAAATTCATGTGTGAAATTTATATCATCTCCTAGCAAGACTAAAAAGAAGAAATTAAAATTTTCCAGGAAATATTTTAAAGGAGTCAGGTTAAGATTTTCGGATTTTTCCGGCTCCGGAAAAAAAGTTTTAATTTCCAGGACTTTTAAAGTGTTTCTAGGAGTTGCGCAAAACTATTTTTTTGGCAATTAATGTTTGATAGACTCTATAAGAATTTAAAATTTAACTTATAATTAGATTGATAAACATATCTGAAGAGTCATAAAAACTATAGTGATAAAAATAAAAAAAATTGAAAGCAGCCTAGTAGCAATTTCCTCTCTACAGCAGTTACACATTTTACAAAATAATTTTTATAGTAAAATCATTTGATTTGATATTAATATCATGAATAGATTTTAGATAAAGATTTTATAAGGAATATATACTTTTTGTGCATTGTAAAAGAGAAGGTAACATATCACAAAAAATCATAGATCATATCACACCAAAAATTAGTAAAAAAAAAAAAAAAAAAAATCTTCATTACATCATACCTATGTATGCAATAAAATATACTGAAAGTTTTGGAATTATTATTTTCATTCAATTTCTATTTCCTCATATAGTTTTAAAGGAAAAAATTATATATTATAAGGTCTACCGGAATGTTCTGTCCGCTCCGGTTACAATCAGTTTCAACAAGTATGCGCATATTCCTGTGGCGCATATTTGGCTCTCTTTTGATCGCTAACAATGTATACACATTTTCGTCGCAGATGAACTAAAACACAGTTCCTTCTTGTTAGTATTAAGTGAGATGCGATCGTGTACCCATGGCTACCGACAAAGTTCATTTACGCCACTGTATTTTGTACGAATTCTAACAAGGAAGAAATG
This sequence comes from Latrodectus elegans, assembly GCA_030067965.1. Classification (NCBI taxonomy): domain Eukaryota; kingdom Metazoa; phylum Arthropoda; class Arachnida; order Araneae; family Theridiidae; genus Latrodectus; species Latrodectus elegans. Next base: position 34,424,933 of record CM057813.1, read on the forward strand.
CTACAGAAGCGCATAGAAATTTATTGAAAGTGTTTGGTGAAAGTATTGTTTCTGATAGAATATGCAGAAGATGGTTCAAAAAATTTATGTAGATGATTTTGACCTTTCTGATAAGCCACACTCTGGGCAACCATCTTTGATCGATGATGATACTGTCAAGATCATGCTAGAGCAAGATCCTTTTTTGACAACATCAGAGATTGCGGAAAGGCTTGATTCAGCTCAACAAACCATTTCTGACCATATTCGGAAACTAGGGTTTGTGATGGGTGCTACACAAGGTTAAGTGAGAAGAATTTGAATGATCGAATCATCATATGCATGTCTCTGCTTGCATGCAACAAAATCAAACCCATCTTGGGCCGGATCATAACTGGGTATAAAAAGTGGATTACCTATGAAAACATCATAAGAAAAAGGGCATATTGTGAACCCGAAAAACCTGCCCCTTCTACCTCTAAACCGAAGTTGAGCCTGAATAAGAGAATGTTGTGTATATGGTGGGACATTCGAGGACCAATACATTTTGAGCTGTTGAAACCAAACAAAAGGCTAAATTCGGAGAGGTATTGTCAGCAATTGGATAAATTAAAAACAGCACTCCAACAAAAGAGGCTGGCGATATTCAATAGGAAGGACATCATACTGTTTCATGACAATGCCAGGCCACATGCTGCTTTGGGGACTCGTCAGAAAGTCGCAGAGCTAGGCTGGGAAATTCTGTCACATCCACCATACTCCCCGGACCTACAACCATCTGATTACCACTTGTTTCTGTCCTTACAAAATTTCTTGCAGGGCAAACAATTCAAGAACAAGGAAGATATCAGACAAGCACTGGTTCAATTTTTGGCCTCTAGAGATAAGACATTTTTTAAAAATGGGATATACAAATTGCCATCACGCTGGCAAGAAGTCATAAATAATGATGGCAATTATATTATTCAATAAAGTCTATCCAAAGTATGAAAAAATGTATTCCTTTGTTTCATTCTAAAATGGACAGAATTTTCCGGTAGACATATTATGTTACTAAAATATTATATTTTTGCCATGCAAATTGATATTTAATGATATTTTTTAAATTTTTCTTCTAACAATAATTAAAGAATTAATTTTGCTTTGAAAAAAAATAGCAAAATTAATAAAAGAATTAATTTTGCTATTTTTTTTTCAATTTTTGGCATTTTTTAATGACAGAATCAAAATAGCACAGTAAAAAGGAAAATAAATTCCATCTATTATCTTCAATTGGTTAGCTTTAAAAGAATAAAATAATCTTTACAGAATATTTCCCATTCTTTAAAAATACCTACCACTTTCTCAATCACTTACTTATATTATGGAAGAAAAATTGTACATAAGAAATACTAATCAGAATTACACAATCTGAAAACTTGCGAAAATTGCAGAAGTTCTGAAGTTATCAATAAAATGCAAATAACAATCAATATTTTTAGGAAATTTTCCAACATAAAATTTACAATTCTTCTTGCAGCTCAGTTCTTTTTGTTTTAGTATTAATATTTCTGTAAATAATAATTTTGTTTAAGTATTTGCACTTAAAAAAGGCAGTGTTGAAAAATACAAATCTATTTGTAACAAAAACTACATTAATTTTTTTCTGAAGAATTTTTATTTATAGTTATCCACACAGTTATATCCAAAATTGAAGTCCTTGCAGCCAAGAAAGTCCTTGCACCAAAATTTTTGGTTTAATAATTCTTATTTCCTCATACCCTTTTAAACTTTTAATCCTATATTCCACATCTTTTTACCATTCAAATGTAAAATTTTTTTGCTTTATCATTACTTACTATCAACAATAGTATACTTTCAATATCAATATTATTCACATTTATTGCTCTCTTGCAAAGTATATACACTGTTTTGGTATGTTGTGCCATTTCATTCACAAAAGAAAATGTTGAGCTGTGTTTCATTGCTAAATAGCTTAACACATACGTTAACATAACAACAGCTTAATACTTAACTCTCCAATTATATTCTCAACACCTATAACCATTTCCTTATCAGGGCTGATCTTAAATATTCATTAAAAAACTCAACTCACTGCCACATTAGCCTGATAGGGCTAAGGTAGTCACCTAATGTGAAACCCTCCGTGTTTAGGTTTGAAGCGTGGTTGGTACTCAGTTTTATAAACCCACTGAAAAGATGAAAGGCTGAGCCAAACATGCCCAGCCTGAGGATGGAAGAAAATCAAAATAGATTTCACATTACCAAGTATTGTTAATGCAATAAATATTTGTGTGAATAGCACAAACAACTAATGTTTATTTGTAAAGTACCATGCTTTAACTAAAGGGTAGTCAACTTTTTTATACTTAGCACACAACTCTGAGTTAAGTATGAAAAAGTTGACTACCTTTGAGTTTGTAGAAAATTATCATTATATGTAGAAAATTTTCTAATAGTCCACACAGTAATGGAGACTTATAAGTAAGAGAAATAAGTTTACAAAATTTGTAAAGCAAAGTTACACAAACTAAAGCATGTAATAATTACTTACAAAACATTTTATAACAGATTTTATCTATGTTTGTTAATTAGAGAAAGGTTAGGTTGCTTTCTACTATTCACCATTGAAACTAAATTGCCTACTACTGTACAGTAAAGATCAGGTTAACTATCATTGCATTAACCTAAAGTGAGTCTGTGATGTGTCTTTTTAATTAGCTCATTTTTCTCAAGTGAGACTTTAGAAGATTGAAAACTCAATTCTCATCAATGTTGAGATCTTATGTAGCACAGTTACAAAATTTCAGAACTAAACTTTGTTCACTAAATGAAAGTACGTATCCAATTTATAAAAGGAGAAAAACAGTTTTTGATTGCAAAAGTTTGAAAACACTTAAATTTCTCTTGAAATATCTTGATCTGATCAATAAATTTTACTAAACTGCTATTATTTTCAGCACATACATTCTATTCTATCCAGCACAGAATTAACTTAAATTTTTCTTTTTTAACTGAACAATTTTAATTTCACTTACAATAAATATTTATTATACTAAAAACTAATTTATTTTTGACTTGAAGTTTTAAATCATTGATAAAACTAATTTAGTCTCTAAATTTGGATAATTAGCTTTTAAGGGTATGAAAAGATAATACAATTAAATAAAATGGAATTTAAATTTTTGCAAGTCTTTTCAATTCAAAAATATTAAACTCCAACTAATTATAATGGACAATTATTGATAAAAAAATTCCAAATTACACAAAAATTTCATATTTTGTAAACTTGAATAGACATTTTAAAAAATAGATATTTAAATACATATAAAATTACATTATTGTTACAAAGATGTTTAAAAACTTAATTAAAAAGATGTCATAATTTTAAAGATTATTTAGAAATTGAAAATATATCAAATAATTTAAAAATTATTCAAAAAATAATACATAAAAGTTATAATTGTAGAAAAATATAATACCTCATGAGCCAGTTTATACTGAAAACTGAACTTGAGCATGCGGCAGATAAAATATTCCATCAAAGTGACACTTTCAGAAAGCTCTTGGAATTTTGGTGAATTAGTATAAGGTTCTTCATTTTTAAAGATTCTGACAATAAGAAAATAAATTAAAAAATTTACTACACACATATATAGTAAACTATATGATTTTTCTATTTCAGAAGCATAAATTAAATAGAAGTATATTTAAATAGAAAAATGAATCATTTACTTAATTTTGATTTTTTTTTTTTTCAATAAAAATAAAATAAAAACAAATTTTATAAGTTGTAAAATAACAATTCATTTTATCTGTACCTTGTAATAAATTTTCTCTCTTTTAAGATGTAAAATATGTTCTAATAATGAATATTTAGTTCCCTTGATTCACTACTACAGGTGATTCTCCAAAAATAATTTTCTTTTTGATGTTCAAGTCAACTGAAAGCTAATGAAAAGCACAGCTCTCCTGAGCTCTTAAATTATAAATTGTATTTAAAAATTCTCAAATGAAATCAAAATTTTTTATCACAAATATTGAATTTTGAAAAATGCAAATAACTATAAAGAAAAATGATTAATTTAATTTTCAGCATACAATGATTCCAAGAGAATGAAATTCTAAGTCATACTAATAAGTTTGGCTTACTTTTTAATGAACAAAAATTTTTGTTGGTTCAAATCATGATTCAAATTATTATTTTAAAAATATTAATCAAAAACCTTTGAAAGAATCCTAACTTTAAGGTTATAAAGCAAAAACAGATTATAATTTCATGTATTTTAAATCAATGTCACTACATAAGAATAAAATGAATTTAATTTGTAAATGTAACTTAAACAAGTGTTTATAAATAATAAAACAATCTCTATATAGATTAATATTTATTAAATATGTATGTGCACACATAAGAAAGATCATAAATTACTTTGAAAAGAGAATAAAGTTAAAAAATAAAAAGTCTCATTATCAAATTATGTATAAGTTTCCAAACTAACTTAAAAATCTACATATTTATCAGAAATATATAATTAAAAATTAATAGTAATTGATTTCAGAGTTTGTATTTATTTTTATTTTAGTTAAAAGTAAACTCGTTCTTCAAATTAATACAAATTTTAAATTAAAAAAAAAGCAACTTATGAGAGCATAATTATTTTTTATTTATAAATTATATTACCTCCAAAAATAATCAATTATACTTGTTTTGTCAATATCATCTTCATTGACTTTTGCACTAAGACATAATGCAGAAGCAGCAGTAAGCTGAGGAAATAAACAATGCTATATACATGTATGAATAAGTACATCAATAAAAGTTAATATTCATATCGTATACAAACAAAATTTTATTTCATAAAAACTTAAAAAATTTAAAGTAATCATAAAATTTAAAAAAAGTGTAAAAAAATAAGTGAAAATTTTTTTTATTTGCAAAACAAAATAAAGATTATCATATGATAAAATATGAAAGACAATAATATAAATTTTTAGTACTTTGACAGTCGCAAAAAATTATTAAAGATTACACATATTTTTTTTTTAATTTATTAGCAAGCTATAGAGGAATCTTGTTCATCAAAAAATATATCACAATAAATCATATGTAAAAAATATAATACATAATAGTTTCTGAGAAACAGTGGAAGTGTTTCATAAATTTATTTCAAACAATTATTCAGAAAAATATTTGTTCATATATGTAATCATCTTTTTATTATTTTTTTCTTAACTGAATGTTTAGCATACTGTCTTTAGTTCAACAGTTTGTGAGCTTGATTCTCAACTCATGTTCGGATGTTTGTAGAGGTTCATAAACTATTTTGAACAGTGGGAATTGTTCTTATAAAACTGAGTGAAAAAAAGGCTGCTGAAAGACAAACAAACAACCAAAACTATATTTATAGGTAATGCACACATTTATAAGTAAAGTCAGATCTTCCCAAATGTGTGTAAAGAATCCATATTTACTTATTATATCCATATCTACAAAAACTTTAAGTTGACATGGACAATATGTTAAAATACATATTCCTTCAAATGAATTTTGAATCATTCGTTCCTATTATTAGCAGATAAACATACATTGAAATTTATTAAATAAGCAAGCAAAAGATAGTTGCAGGAAATTTCAGAAGCTGCTAAGTAACAATTTTTGACATTTTTATAAAAATGTTTTAAAATCAAGTATTTTAATGCAAAGTTTGCACTATAATCAGTTCAATCTTGTCTGAGTGTAATCAGTTTTTACCAGAATCAAGGTAAAATGGCAATCATTTCACATTTAACTTACATTAATTTCTACTGGACTTAGAAATTAAGCATAATACTTTGAATTAAAATGGTTTACAGAACTTTTTTTTCCCTTCTTTTAAGAATAACAGTAAAAAAATTTTTAAAAGAAAAACAGAAATACAAATTTCCACAAATTTAACAATTTAAAACTACCTATTTGTAAAATTGTTTTTGATTATTTTTTAAAGAACTATAAAAAAATATTTTTTTGGAATATAATATTGCTCAACAACTAACACACAAACACATTCTAGTTAACCAATAACTCTCTACATGACAAAATGGCTCAGCTGAAATTTCTTAAATTACTTTTTTTTTTTTTTTTTTGCAAGAAACTATTTGAACCACTGAGAATTAACAAAAGAGAATTGATTAACATTTCAGTTGATTTTATCACTAATTATATAAGGTTTGTTTAATACATAAGAAAAATAACAAAATCAATAAAATGGTAAGCTGTATTAACTTAGCTTTTTATTAATTTTAAAACAGTTCAATTAAATTTCGGCATATTTATAGATAACTACATTAATTTATCAGGGTTTTTATCCATTTTTCTCAATAAACTTTTGTAAAATCTATGCAATATTATTGAGTTTAAAATGCACTACAAAAATAAAATCAAAGAACCAAATGGTACTTCCTTCCCAATTAGTCAAATTGCTATACTTTTCCATTATTAAAACACAAATTTTAAATGAATCTCAGAAATTACACTCAATTCAGGTTTCTTTTATTTTAAAAAATAAATCTTTATTCATAATTTTTTTAGAAACAATATTTTAGTAAAATGAAGATTTAAGAATTGAAATAACACAGATGCAATTGGATATCATTCAAAACACACAAATATATTCATTTTAAATAATTCTTTATTCATCACAATAGATTATTCAACAACCATTGCTAATGCAATTAAAAATGAAATTAAAAGCAGAAGGAAACAGTTTTCTAAATGAAATCTGCTTTCCATTAATGTCAAGGATTAAATTTTTTTTATAAAGAAACATTAGACAGTACAAAAACTTTTCTGATAGTTCTTAAATATTTTTATATACATATATATAGCATAAATCTTATAATCATTAATTAATAAATTTCATGAAACTGAAGATGTATTAATACATACAAAATCATATTACGAGACATGTATTGCACATATGACCAAAATCACATAAATTAGCAGTTATGAAAATAAATTAATATAATTATTTCATTAAAATTTGTAAAGAAGATTTTAGCAAAAAATCCATGAATTTCTAGATTAATTTTAAAATTAAAGGCATTTTTTAAAATAAAAAAATAATTTTAGGAATACAAGGATAATTCAAACTCCTGATTCGTCAAAAAATCCTTCCTTGAATCATTAATTAATCATTCTAAAAGTCATTAATATTTCTCTTATTTAATTATTTATTAGCCTAGATTCATTTATCTAACAGGATTAAAATATCTGTCAGATATGGTGCAACAGTTTTAAAATATATACAAAAATATCAATTTGGATTTGCTTTTTATAATTCCATACAAATACAAAATTGGTTCATAATTCGATAAACCATTGATAAGCATACTATGAATCAAATCAAAAGTTCAACCATCAGGTAGAACTTAATGACTTGTAAATTGAGATATTTCTTAAAATGAACAAGAAATTTTATTTAAAAACAATTCTAGGTTTTGAAATTAATTTTCCTATAAAAATGTAGGTATTTAATGTTCATCAATTTTTTAATTTCAATATTATTAATGAAAAATAATGTTACAGTCAAATATTATTTTTGTGTTTATTTAGGAAAAAATTTGCAATGATTGATCACAATGTCTACAATGATTTATCACAATTATTATTTGAAATTTTTAAGCACACATGATAAATATGAATAAATAAAAAATGTATACTAGTAAACAAATGAATTAAAAATTTGTTGTAATACTTCGTTACATAATTCACACACTAAAAACAAAATAATAATATTTAAAATAATGTAAAATTTAATATAAAAAAATGATATGGGACATACACATTTAGTGAAGCATGCAAGTCCCGGACAGTACCCCTTAAGGTTAACAAGTTTTTAATACTTTTCTCTTTACTACCAAGAACCTTGAATTCTGAACCAGTTAAGTAACAAGGTTAAATCTAAACTGATACCTTTCTCTCCATATCCATATTACAATAGCAAAAATATTTTGGATGTCACAAATTATTGTGACATCCAAAATCTACACATCCCCAGCTCATGAAGCTCCAACAACTCAGTAAGAGAGAGTGTGGTCATCTTCCCAATTACTGTTAATGAAAAGCAATGCTTCACTTTGCCGATCTGACAAAGTGTGGCATAATACATAAGGGCTCAGTGATATATAGTAGAAATATTTAATTTTCCATGAAAATGTATGATTTTAATTACCATCAATATTTTTTTATTTCTAATGAAAATTAAATAATATTACAATCAAATATTACTTTTATTCTTGTCTAGAAAATGTTATATTTTGCAAATATTTAAGTAGTCAAGAGTAATAGAAGAAAGTCTTTATTACTATAATTTGAATTATTTAAAAACTTAAATTCAATTAAAAAAAGGCATAAAGGGACAAAAGAAAATACAAAAATTGTTACAATATTTTATGAAACAAGACAAATATAAAATTTAACACAAAAATAAATTATACAAAATTGAAACAGATATATGATATTTCAAAAGTTTATAACATAAAGACACCCATTTTAATTAGTAAAATGCATTTAATATAAAGTGTAAATACAAAGTAATGTTTATATTTACACTTTATATATTAAAAAATAAAAATTATTTGTAATTTTTCAGAAGAAAAAGCAATTTACATGAAAACTAATAATAATTTTTCTAATTGTTATCTTATACTTCAAAAGTTTGAAATTTACACTTTGGTACAGAGTCAATTTTGCTATTTATCCTCATACAAATAAATATTATATTCATAAACTCATTGTTACTTTGCAATAATTAACTTTAAAAAATATTAAAATAAACCCAAATTATGCGCTTCAAAATTAACTCTGATTTATAATCATAAAGATTCTGAGGCAGTCAAAATATTTTCTTCAACACACTTTGGACTATATATTGCAATACATTTATGATTTTGAACAGAAAGAAATACTTCTTTAAAATCAGCAGCTAAACTTTTTACAGTAATGTAAAAAAAGGATGTTGCAGATACAATATATCAAGATGAGCATATTCTAATCCTCCTTTGTCTAACCTTTTCTGACATCCAACACGAGAGGTTTTACATTAATCAGACAGGGACTATAAATTTGAAACAAGTTAGGTATATAAATGCTTATCTAGCCACATATACTAAAAAAAAAACATTGCTGATTTAGAAGTAACAGTACCTTCTGATCAACAAATATTTTTGTTTTAAAACTGTCAATATTTTGAGTCAGTAATTTGTTCCTAATCATATTTTTTATTAAATATCACAATTTTAAAATCTAATTTTACAATATTTAAAAATAGAATGCTTTTCAATAAAAAAATAAAAACATTAAAAATAAAAAATATTATTTGGTTTTTATTTTTATAAATTTGTATCATAAATAATATTATGATCCAGATTATTAACATTATTTTTTAACCTATCCTTAATATTATGATCCAGATTATTAACGTTATTTTTTAACCTATCCTTAAGAGTATCTGGTTGAATTTTTTTTAAGTAAAAAATATTTATAGTTCTTCTATACAATATTTAAACATTAGAAATAAAACAAATAATGACTTTCTCAAAATTATCTATGTGTCATTTGTAAAGCCACTGTAGTAAATATTTCTAAGTATCAAGCCAATTTTTTAAAAAATTCATTGATATTGTTGTGTGATAAATGGATTTCAATTTATCAATTAATTTAGTAATTAAATTTAAAAGCATTTCAGGATTAACCAATCAAAATAACTATATGACATTATTCAGTTTAAAATTTTATGCACATTTAAAAATTAATGACTTTAATAGGTAATTACTATCTAGTCTGAAATAAATTGTGATAGAAACAATATGTCTGCAATTCTATGGCAATATTTAAAATAATTAAAGCAATCTTCTTTAGAACAACTGCCTAGAAATCAGATGATTTTTAGTATGACATAAGCACTTTAAACATTGATTGAAATCATTTCTTTAAACTCTATGTTGTTTAACTTAAATAACTTATATTTTTTTTTTCAATTGTTTGTGTAGTTTTGGCAGATATTTTAACAGTTCTTCTCTCTCCAAGGACTTCTCTAGAATTTACTTTTGCTGGCAGCAAAAAAAGATAGGCAGCCAGATAATTTCACAGGAACAGCATCTTTTATCAGTTTTGGGTATATAAGAGAAGTTTTTAAAATTCTTGATTTTTCATTAAAGAAATTTAAAAATATCTTTCAAAAGAAAATGCTTCTCACATACCTGGAAAATAATTAGGTAAATCTCATTAATATAAAATTTTTTTAGAAAAAATTCAAAAAAATATAAATTCAAAAATAAAAAAAAAATGGAATTATTTTAAATACTAAAAAATAAAAGTAAGAACTACATGAAGAATAATATCAAGAAACATATACTACTTACTCTAGCACTACAGTTGACTTCACAATCTCCTGAATAATAAGATTTCCATTTTTTTTTTTTTTTTTTTTTTTTTTTTTTTTTATGGAATTGAAATGAAAATGTTTTAAATCCATTACCATAATTACTTTTGCAATCATAAACAGCACAAACAAATGTCTTATTGATTATTTCTTAAAACATATAAAGGTTAGAAATCAATAGCATGTATGAGAAAAGATAAATAAAATACATGAGATAGAAAAGTTTTCCCACAGAATTAATGTCAATATATGCAAAATGGGTCATTTTTTCTTTTTTTGTTTACCCCCCCCCCCTCCCTTACATTTTGCACAATCCTAAACAATGTCAAACTATTTCTACTTCTAAATTGCCTTGACTTTCTTAACAGAAGACATTGTTTTACAACTTAATTACATGATATAAATTATTAGAATATTTTTCTTTTTAGTATTTTCCTTAATCTTTTAGAACTTTTTAGGATTTTTAAATATTATTTTATAAAATAAAACAATTCTTTAAAAGTAATTAAAATAATAACAAATATAATTCAAAATCAAGATATCTGCACTTGAACATACAAAATTACAGGAAAAAATAAACTCCAAAAAGACAATGGTTAACTTATGAATAGTAAAAGAAATGAATTTGAGAATTCTACAGGTATTTATAAATTTATTTTTATTTCCAAAGCATAATTTAAAAGCATAAATATTTAAGATATTCAAAAGACAGAAACATTCAGCTCTATAAAATGTAATAAAACTTACACCATCATCATATTCAACTGAACCAACACATCTTTTAAAATGATGACTTATTATCAGCGCTCTAGTAATGGTAACATTATAGAGTCCTAAGCTTTGGCCTATAAAGAAAATGAAGCTAATCAAATAAATATAAAAATAATAATAAGTAACTTTTTAGAAATCTAGTCACCACTTTATGCAGAATTTATTAATATCAAATACTTAATAATAAAAGGGAATTATTTTTAAAGTTGAATGTTAAAAATACTGATCTTTGGTGCAAAACTCTGGCAATTATTAGTCCAGTTTTTTATTTAAATATTTCTGCTGATTCATAATACATATTTTATTACTCGTTATTATTAACACATAACAAAAGTTATTATTATAACATTTACAAGAGATTTCTACATCAATTTTAGACACAAAAATAAAATTCTAAAACATGGTGTGGGTTTAGGTAAATTTTGTGAAACAAATTTTAACTTTTTAAAACTTTAAAATTTTATTTGGCTGAAATAACTCAAGTTTGCATATTTTCAATTTTGAATATTGAAAATGGCAATATTTATTTACTTATTAGGGGATAGATTCATGACTAACTATAGAAAATTAATTTTAAACAGTTTATAAAAACACATTTTAAAAAAATATTATAAGCAAAATGTAAAACTAAGTGAAAAACAAAAGCAGCAATTTTATTGATAAATATTTACACGAATGTTTTTACATTAATTACTGGCATAAAAAATGAGCAATAAAATTGAATCAAAAATAAATAATATTGGTTTTTTACAATACTTAGTTTTAGCACAGGTGCCATATAATCCAACATGTCAAATTTTGAGTTTGGTGATTTTTGGGTGGGTTTTCTTATATATTTTACTAACTTGATTTTATTACATCATAGAAATGAAGACCTATAAGAATTAGGCAGAAATTCTATTTTGGCAACCCAAGCATTTGCATCATTGAGAGATGTCGAAATACGTTATCTTGGCAACATTTTTTTGTCACCAAAAATATTCAGAATTTGACATGCTGGATTACAAAAGCTGTACCTTATTTTTTAGTTAATTAAGCAATGGCACACATTTTCAAAAGAATATTTCTCCGTTGTGACTAAATAGGGATCAACAACTAAATAAAGGTAAATCATAAAATATTTGGTTATTATTAATCAAACTGTATTTCCAGAAATATTAGTGAAATGGGAGTAAAATAAATTTTGGTCTTTGTAATGTGTGATCATTGATATCAACAAACACTTAGTTATCAACAAAAGTGCAATGCTGTGGTTGAATTCTTTTACAACAGTGTATACTTAGTGGTATTAAATCAAAGCAACAAAATTTTCTAGTTAAGGGGCTGAATTATTTTCTATTTATATTCTTAGACATAGTAAAAAATCATATCACAGAAGGAACTATAGTTTATTCTGATTGTTGGAATAATTACTGCACCACTAAGGTGAAGCATTTCTAAGTCAAATGTAAAGATGATTTTCTCAATTTTGAAAGTCATAAAACACAAAAAAATTGACTTTCAGACAATATTAAATAAAGAAATATAAAAAAATGTGAAGAAGCTGATCAGCACATGGAATTGCATGTTGCTTAATTTATGTAAGAAATAATCATTTGAGTAAATTTTTGAAAACATTTCCAGATTATGGAGTAACTGAATAATCTAATAGTTGATTGGTTGATGCTTTACAGTAACTTTTTACACAAGACAACTAATTTGACTGGAATCTAAAATTTAAAATAGATTCCAAACTTCCACAAATCCCAATGCTACAAATGAAAATCAAATCAAGCACATAAGTTGTTGAACCAAAGGCCAGAACATTAATCATTCAGCTGCCAGTTTGACTGAACACCCCAATGAGTATTGAGAAATTTTGCACATAGATAAAAATTATTTTTTGTATATTCATTAACATTTCAGTTTTGTTTTGGTGCTGGGCATTTATGCCCAGCACCAATGTTATTAAAATCACATGTTATTAAAACATTGCCGAAAAAAATTAACAAAATAAACTCACAACGAACAGAAAAGTAACATCTCATTTTCCTTTTCTTATAATCACAATTCTTAATAAAATTAAATTATCGTAAATAGATTTCACTTTTAATTAAATGTTCAAATTAAAAGATTGAATATACATGAAAAGAATTAGAAATCAATCTCACAAAATATGTTTAACATTTAACAAAATTTTTATACTAAATATTTTTAGTGAAATAAAACTTTTTAGCGAAATAAAACTATTTTTAGCGAAATGAAATAATAACTAAAAATAAACTACTTGCCGACTTTAAAAAACATTTTTATATAAAACGTTACTAATTTTTTTATTAATTTAAATCTATTGTTAATAATAATCTCAGGTAAAATCAAACTGAAATAGCAGATCCAATTATATATTATGAAATTAAAAAAATGTAATTACAGTAAGTGAAAATACTACTATCCTTCTACTACTTTTCAAAGGGCTGCTCGGTTGGATGCAATACATACTCAACAAAAAGAAAGGTTCAATATAAATTTTTTTATTCTTTGCGAATCATCTTAAGCTTTTGTGAGCAACATTACAATGTATACTGGAAAGGTCATTTTTTTTTAATTCTGCATATCATGAATATTGCAAAATATGATAAATGAAGGAATGTGTCAAATGAATATGACAAAACTGGTTAAAGATATATTATATGGTTAAATATCTTTTAAAATATATATATATATATAATTTATTAGCCACAATGTTTTTAATTTAAATTAGTTTAATTAGTAAATAATTTAATTTAATTAGTAAATTAAAACTTTAGACATTAAATTGTAGAAATAGAAAACAAAAACTTATGTGTCAACATTTCAGTGTCTAAGAAATGTAACATCAATGATTTATTTTAAAGATTTCATTTATTATCAAAATTTTTGCATATAAACAATAAATGTCAAGATAAAATATTTAAATATTACTGATATCGGTAAAAAAATGATTTTACATATAACTGAAATTTTAAAAATCATATTTATATTCTAAAATATGGAGCCACCCAACTTGTCTAATGGTCAGTGTGCCTGACTATGATAGGAAGGTCCTGGGTTCGAATCCCGGTTTGGACATGGATGTACTTTCTCTCTTTATATATACTGTCTTTGTCCTTTCATTGTAGGAATGGGTTGTGAAGGGTTGCCTACCATATAAACAGTTATCTATGGCATGTGTGTAGTGAGGAAGTCGAACTCCACACCAAATTATGGTTCAGTTGGAAAAGTGGAGCACACACCTCATAATGCCAGCCTAGCTAGCACACGACAACAATAAAATATGGAATCTAAATAATTTTATATTTTGATTAATAGTTTACAAATTATCACCATTACAAAGAAGAAAACTGTTACTCTAATTGGAGAAAATACTGCAAATTTTAGAAAATTAATATTTTAAAAAATTTTTAAATCTAAATATTTTATTCCAAACAAAAATTATTAACGAGATGTTAAGATATAAGATTAAAATTAATTTTATCATGTTAAGATTTATTTTGACTGTTTTATATTTTTTTGATTTATTTTCTTATTTTTAATTAATTTAATAAATAAATATAATAAATAGTAAACCTTGAGAGTATAATTATAACATTGATTTGAAATTTTTTCATCTAAAATACTTGTAAATGTCTTCAATAAAGATATGCATCATGCTGATATCTAAGTATTATTTCCATTTTCTTATAAATGTATGTTTCTCATGAAACACTGACATAGATATTATTTTTCTATGAAAATAATTTCATTATAAAGAAAAATTTAAATATATTAATCACAGTTGTGTGTTAAAATTTATGTGTTAACATTTTAAAATATTATCATTAATTTTAAAATCAAGTGTGAGAGAATTTAATTTTACAATGCTGTTTTTTAACATTTATCAAAAAGTGATGTAAGCTTTATTATTTTATTTACACAAAAACATATTTTGTAAAACTAAGATTTTACATTTTGTTAATCATTTATAAAAACTTAAAGCATTTAAAATGATTATTCTAGAAAAGTTATTCAATTTATAAATCAAAATTAGATTCATTGTGAAATTAATTAAAACCTGAGAGATCACAAGAATTAGATATTCGCAGAACAAAATGTATAATCTAATTTTAAGAAAATGTAACTAAAAAAGTAAAAGAACTATGCACAAAAATCATTGCAGAATTGTTTAAAATACTAAATTTGTTTAAAAGTTAAAAAAATTACAATTTATTACTTATTTTATCATTTCTAATTTTAAGTAAATTTTTTTTTAAATTTAAAATTTCATATTTTTGAACAAATTAAATAATTTAGATTCCTCATATTTTAGCCTTTTTGCTAAGTCACATATTAACATATTCTTATACTATCATGTTTACAATTAAGAGTTATAAGCAAAAATTATATGCATATATACATACACATGCACACATATATAATATATACATATATATTATATAGGTTAGTTGGTTGGTTTGTCGCTCAACGATCATTTTTTGCACACGAGGGCTATTAGACTGGAACCTACGGCTTAAAGTGGATTCTGAACCACTACAAACATCTATGCCCAAGGTGGGATTCGAACCCACGAACTGTTGAACCAAAGGCAAGAGCGCTAACCATTCGGCTGCCAACTCAGCTATATATTATATAAAGAAACTAAAAAATTGTTAAGAATTTAATAACTTGATAAAAATGAAACTTGACTATGAAAAGCTAAATGCGAGAATAAATATAAAAAGCAAAGCATATTAGAAAGTTGTTGCTTCCTTTCGATTTTCACTCCCATTAGTTAAATCAACTGTAACCATTCAGTAAATAAGTTCCCAAGCTACAATTTCATGGCAATCCATCAATTCTGGTGGTTGAATTTAAAGCATTGCATGGAAGCCAGTTGGCACTAACAAGGGGCTCAGGATAGTCGATAAGCGCACAGAATTTTCTGCCCAAGTTAACTAGGGAGAGCCCGTTAAGGAGTTAAAACCACATATATGTATCTCTCCTATATGTATCATAAGAAATGTCTCGTTAAAATGCAAAGGGGAAAAACCTTCCCTTACTTCAGATTAATTAAAAAGTATACTGAGGAAAAAGCAATGCTTATAAAAAAGTAAAATAGCTAAGTGTCTTGAGTCAGTGCCTCTTTCCAAATTGTGCAAGGAAAAATCACTCATACAGTAAAGATAATAATTAAAGTATAGGTAAGTAAGAAAACAATATCAATATATATATAAATAGAGAGAGAGAGAGAGAGATAAATAGAGATAAGAGATAGATAGATGGAGATAGATAGATATATTTGAAAAAACTTTGATAAAGAGTGCTAACAAATAAGGGGTATCAGACAATTATTAACATTTGTTTGCATAGCATATATTTAAATTTATTCAAATTAATGTAAGCTATTTAAAGCAAATGCATGTATTATTCTGTACTGGTAATATTTACAAAACTTATAAACGTATTTCTATAATTTAATTATTGCAAAATATCCTTTTACATATAAATCAATCATTTACTTCATTTTTAAAATTAACAAATGTATAATATCAAAACAAACTCCTGTTTTATTCCGTTACTGTGTTCCATTTTACACAAAATTTAAAAGTGATTGATTAATCAATATGAAACTTACGAATATATCCTAGGCTTAATGTAGTTTGCAAATCCTTACAAATTGGAAAACTTTTGATTAACTACAGAAGTTGGTAAGTTTAAAAATATATTAAGCAAGTTACAGGGACACAAGAGTTTTTCAAAATTTAAAGCATTTATTCCTAAAATTAAAAACTTAAACAATTTTTAAGTATTATTTAATTTTCCTAACCCCAATATCAAAACTATACAAAATTAGAAATTACTCATAATTAATTTAGGCTAGTGGTCAGCAACTCACAGCTCGGAAGCTGCTTACCGTTCTTAGCTCCTTAGCAATGGTTCAAAGTTTGATAACTGACATTGATGTTGTTTCTCCATTTTTTCGAGTGAAACATTTTTCTGTAATGTTAGAAAAGGTAATTTCATTCAGAAATAAATTGTAACTTTTTGTTGAAGATTTTGAAAGAGAAACAGCAATTCACTTATCATGCCTATTAAAATATTGTTGAGAAAATAAGTTTAATATTGACATTTGCTACTCCAAAGCAACACTAATAAATATGAAGAAAGCTTTTCTCAGCAGGTTTAAAAACTTCATAAACAGCACGGCAATGTTAGCTTTTGAAATAAATGAATGTCACAGTAACAGAACTTAATTTTTCACCCTTTAATGTTGACATTGGCAGCTTTGAAATGCTATTGCTTGATTTAAAATGTAAAGAAATATGGAGCTCAAAATGTGAGAATCTTTGTGCCAATTTAGAGCTATTTAAGAGATATAAATGTGAAAAACAAGTGGTCTACTTTATTAGATTTGAAGAGGAAAGATATGTTGATTTTTAATGCTTGGAATAATATTCTTGACATATACGATCAACTAAAAATATATAATAGCTTTTACTATTCTTTCTTTCTTTGAGCCTACATATTCATGTAAACAATCATTTGCAAGCATGAACAATATAACAATTAAATAAAGAAATAGCCTTACCAATAAGAACTTAGAAATGTGCTTAAAATTAAAAACTACACCATACAACCCTGATTTGCTTTTACTTTCTAAAGAAATGCAAGACCAATGTTCACATTAGTAGAGTATTTGTAGTTATTTTTAAGAACAATTTTTGTATTTTTAGTAGTGATATTTTAAAATACATATTATAATCTTTTATATAAGTATGATACCAGTTTAATTTACTAGTAAACTTATTTAGCAAAGGCAAGCTTGAGAGTACTTTTAATCCTAATTAATTCTGTAATAATATCTCTCATCAAAATAAAGTTTGTTATAAAAATGGACCGTTGAATAAATTTCAATTATAAATTTTCTAAATTTGACTCTTTTGAATGACAAAGTTGATGACCATTAGTTTAGGCTTTTAAATTAACATTTAAAAATTCACTCTCCAAGATTTTGGCCACATACAATTTTAGCAAAATACAACAAGATGACAAGTAGTATCTTAAAAGCTACTCTTTATTAATAATTTTTTTACACTGCATATCCATGCATTTTCATTTACATGAAGTTTATTTGCAAATACAATTACAGTTTTTCAATTAAAAAGTAGTGTATCTTTTTCTTAGAAAAATGAAACAGCATCTTCATCACTTTTAAATTGTCAGGATTTTTTACCACTGGAAACTAGAAAAAAATAGAATGTAATGAGAGTAAAAAAAATGTAATTTAAGGAAATTTTCCATAATTGGATTAATCACCAAATTTGGCAATTAACTGTATTTGCTATGATCTCTTTTGTTGAAATTCCCAGAATAGACAGACACAAATTGGAGTTTAAAAAAATTTTTTTTTGGTGGACACACTTTCTTTTGTCACAATTCCTCTTTTATTATTGTTACTGATTTATTTTATGTAAGCAATAATTCAATTTGAAATCCAGATATTGGAAAAAATTATTTGAAACCCACCACCTATTATTTAATGTGCAATTTAACCATTTCAACTCAAGACAACTTTAATCAGTTTTATGGAGAAGAGAATACAATTAAGTTTATAATCTTAACTAACCTTTAAATAGTTTTTCTAAATTTCAAGCATTAACACATAAGATGTTTTGTTTCACAAGACTGATCATAAAACGACTGCTTATACTTAAGGGTGTTCTCAGTTACTCGAAAATGTGGCACCAGATTGGGTGATGCTAAATATTGTAAAAAAAGTAACATTTTTATAAAAAATTCTTAGTTTTAGATTTATGAGTAAAATTTGGATAATTTCTGTACTACTCCATTATACATCCCCCCTTGGAATTGATCCATAAAATGTAGTTTCCGTCAGAAATAAACTGTGGTGTTTAAAAAAGTTTTGTCAAAAATGATTATTTTGCTTGAAAAATTTAAATAAAATGTTTACACTGTTTTTTGGGTCTAAAAATGTAATTCTTAAGTCATACATGAAGCAAATATTTACGATTGTAATTATGCTTTTAAACGTACATTTACAATTTCAAATTTTGAGTACACTTACCAAAAATTATATAATGAAAGTTATTTAACACTTTCTAATGCAAATCAAGAAATCGTTAGTACATATTTTTGATATTTCATGTTCGTTTAATATTCCATTTAAATTTAGAGGCTATTTTCGTTTAACGCTGTAAATATTCATGACGACAAACAATTTTTATTTTTCCAATTAAAGTAATTTAATGCGACAGCAGATAAAAATATTTATCATCTCTTCACACAACTGATATTCGTTAAATATCTCTAATGGTTTTATAACTCTTACCAGCACTTTTAATTAAGTGAACAACATCTTTAATGACTACTGGTTCCTTTACATAGTCAGATTCTGGTTCCTTTCCCATTTTAGGTTGGTTGGTCGGGGAGCAGTTCTGAGACTTTTAGCTGCTTCGGCTTTTATCTCTAACAATCTAGAAAAATCTATATTCAAAACCTTTTGATGTTTAAGAGGAATTTAATAAAAAAAATTTTTTTAGTATGATGTGATTAACTGTTTGTAATTTGTTATTGGCATTTGTATTTTGAAATTATGCAAAAATTGTTTTCGGTTCTGGTTCAGCAGTATCAACGTAATTGTATGAGCTGCATCTGTCTGAGTCAGCTAGAGTGAACTGGTAAAGAAGTGTAGGAGATTGATGATAGTACATCTGATCTGACTTAGAAGATTTGGGATTTTTTACTATCTAATTTTTTTTTCTTTCTTTCTCTTTCAGGAGAGGTTGATATGATCAACTTTGAGATTGTTTCATTAATTTTAGTAAAGACGGATTCATTGATTTTATTCACAGAAAAGTCTAAAGATTTTTTAAACATGTTACAAATTTTAGTTAATTGTTGTTCTATGATTTTTTTTCAATTGAGGTTATCAATTTAAGGGACAATTTATCAAAATTCCTTTGCATTGATTATATCTTGACGAGCTATTGACATGGAAATTTTCTTTGCGTATGAGGTGTTTTTGTTTGCGAATCGCCTTCTAGCTTCGCTTAGTGTCATATTTATTTTCTGCCTTAAATTTATGAATTTCTTTTTCCTTTGCTCTGGTTGGACATTGATTATAATCTACTCTATGTGAGCTTGAACAATTTGAGCGTCTCATCTGATAAAAGCATATTCCTCCATTTTTTTTTTTTTTTTAATTATTATTTTTTATCTCCGCAATGCACACACACATAATACTTCGTAAGAACATTTGTTAAAGTTATGAGTGAATTTGAAACACTTACCGCATTGGAGAGCTCTATGAATAGCTCCACTCTATGGTTAATATAGTTTTATTTCTTTTACTATCTTGATTCCCAGAATAGATACCAGAACTGGAGACACTTCACGGTTTTTCTAGTTAGATCTTGAAACTAAAATTGAGATTTCATGCTCAGTGATCAACTCCTCTGTAATGTCTTTCAGTGGATTTTCAGTAAGAATATTAAATAGCAGAAACCTGGCAGAGATACGTATCTCTACTTTCGATAGAATTTGGAAGTGTATAGATATAGCCATGGTAAGCACCAACTGTGAACACTGGACGATTTTTGAAGTTCATAACTAAGCATAAAATAGGCCAAAATTGACTCTTTGAACTTTTGGCTAAAGGAAGACCATCTACATTAATTTGTAAATCAAAACATCTGGGTAAGCTAGATGTAACAACATCAGCACAAATAATTGTAAGTTGATCAGCTAAACCATAATGGCATTATAAACCAGGAGAAACAACACGAGTTTCTGTGACACGAGGAGTTTCCATTACTGTTCGGCTATCTTTCGGTAAATTAGCAAAGGAAGTATGTTTGCGTAAAATAATTAATAATTCTTTAAGTGATTTTTGGGTACTGGAATTATGTACAGCCCAAATCGCCAGTTCTCCACGAAGTTCGCATTCTGTCTCCAGAATCGTATCTGAATTAGAATTTGAAGCAGACTCAATATATGAAGTAGATTCAATACAGGAAATAGATTCAATAAATGAAGAAGATTTAATGCATGAAGTAGATTCAAAAGAGTTTTCAATGCGATATAAAACATTAGATCTAGATAACAGCTGACTATGAAAAGATTCTAGGTTATTCACCAGAGTATCCATGCTTGAAACAATATTGTTTGATGAGGTTCTCTAATTAAAGACATTTTAACATCCAATGATGTATTCATTTTTCGTTTAAAAAGCCTAGTTATTTGAGAACTCATTATCGTAATAAAATAATAAAATGGCGCTTACTTAAATAAATGTATAACTGTCTCAACCCAAAAATAAAAATGGCAGTGATAAAATTAACGCTTATAAATGGCTAATGATCTTGTTCTTAAGTTTTCGACTAATCCAGTTGCAGTTAATGATGAATTCTTAATAATTGCTCAAATTTTTAAAATCTTTATTGATGTCCAAATTACATCTACGATGGATGTACAAATTACATCCAAACTGATCCATATATCAGTACTCCAAAACTTATCCATCATGGATGTAAATCTTACGTCCATATGTAGTCGATAGAAGATCATCCAATACACATCTTACCGTGGACATCTTCATGACGTCCAAAAAGTATCCATGACGTCTTTTGCACTCTATGGATCTTAACTAGACGTCTAATAGACGTGTGTGGTTGAATGGGTCGGTACCCCTAGTAACTTTTTGATATTTAATATTTCTGTGGTTGTTTCTATGTCTTACGTTGTCAGTAGTAATCGACCGTCTCTTGTTAAAGATCTTTTTGAAGTTTTTTACCTTCATTATCAGTTCGTTTTTTAATTCCTGGGGTTTATTTTTAAGAATTGAGCTTCCATTGTTGCCTTTTAAGAATATGTTGAATGTGTTTACTCCGTTTTCTTTTGCAGCCAAAAGACAGTTCATATCATTTTCTGAGGTCCTAAGGAAATTTGTTTCATAATTGCTTTCTACTGCCATGTTTAAATTCATGTTGTTCATATCTACATTTTGTAGTATATCCAATACTTGATTTTTAGAGGAAGCCAGACTTAAAGCTTCTGTATCTAATTTATTCAACTATTCCTAAAAAAATCAATAAGTCTTAGCTCAACTTGAGCTAAAGGGGTGATAAATTTTATTCCCATATAAATAATATTAAACTATAACTTATAATTCTAATGAGAAACTTATCCAAAAAAAGAACCGAATTAACTGGCTTTCCGTCAGCCGGTAACCCAAAACAGTAAATATTACCTGAGGGTTGGAGACATTTTGGAATGGAACTTAATGTAGAAATCTCTCAATTCACGTAAGGAGGATGAATTGCTTACAAGATTTCTATCAAATATGCAACTAACTCCTGCTCTTCTTTACCGGTTCCATCTAGCTGACTTGGACAGATGCAGTTCATGCTATGCAGTTGATACTGCTGAACACATAGAATCTTATATTGCCCCATACATAATTAGGACCGGAAACAATTTTTGCATGATTTAAAAATACAAGTGCAAATAACAAATTACAAACAGCTGATCAAAATTGCCACATGTAACTCAAAAAAAAAATTTGAATATAGAATTTTCTAGATTGATCGAGACAAAAGCTGGAGCAGCTAAAAGTCTCAGAACAACTCCCAACCAACCAACAAGGTACTTGTAGGTTCAGTTTATTATAAAAACTAAAGTAGGAATGACCTTTTTTATTATATAATTTGTATTGAAATATAACTCCTGTTAAAATTGCTATTTGATCAAAGATTCTCTGAATAACTCCATATAGTTCGTTCATTCACTTTCTCTATTTTTTCCACTTTCTGTTTATTTATTAAACACTGAATATTATCTCTAAATTCCATACAACTCCTAACATATTTGTATCGCATTTATGTTTGGTGATATCTTCACCTTCAATATTTCTTTTCTATGCTTTGATATTAAAATATCCTCTTCGCATAATTTAAGGAGATTTAGAAATCAATGACTATATTTCTTGAACACAGAAAAATCCTGTAACGCGATTGTCTACACAGAATGAAGGATGAAGTTCAGCAACAAAATCTCTATATTGAGGAGGGTGATTTTCTTATAATTTATGAAGCCAGTTAAAAGAAATGTGTTTAAGCAGAACACTGCTTTAAAATGTCGATAAATTATGACAATAATAAAAACATGCAATGCATTCTTTTTTTGTTCAATGTTTTTCCAGGAAAATTCGCATACACTGTGAAGTATTGTCGTAATCCTTTCTTCCTTTTAGTTAACATAGTTTTTATATCCAGTAAATCGGACACAAAAATAAGTATATAGGAACTTAATTCCGGATTTAAATATAGAAACTATAGCGGAATGAGTTCATTACATTAAGTCTTTTGCGTACCCATTTTGTTTACATTTTGCAATATTACTTATGTAATACCCTGCTTTAATAATATTCTGTGAGAAAAAAGCAAGACATCAAGAATTATTTTCTCCTTAGAAATGCAATTCAAAATTTGGTTGAGTTATTTTGATGCTAGGGTTTACAATCAAATTTTGTGTAAAGATAGGAAAAAACCGGGGTTTTTTTCCAGGAACAAATCCGGTTTATTCCTATTTGAATGAAGAAAACTCCAGGAACTTTCGAAAGCTATCAGGATTCTTCAAAGTTCTTAGAGGTTTTGAATATTTTCAGATAATATAATAAATTCTGAAGATTGTTTTTCCTTTTATCTTCTTCTTAATGGATTTGTACGGTACTGGGCACCAATAGCATTTTGTGCCATAACTTGAAGCCCATGAAATCTTAGTTCCAATAATTTGGGTCGCCCACTTTATTTAAAAAGTCAGACAAACCCTTTATGGAGAAAAAATGCAACTCTTTAGTATTGATGATTCCTAAAGTATTAAAACAAATGGAGGTTAAAGCATCACACTCAAAAATGAAGTGATGCACCAACTCATCATCCTTAAGATATTTCCTACAGTTAGGATCTTGAACATCAAATAGTATGGTGATGTTTCCTGCAATGATAGTGTCCAGTGATTTAACCTATGATGGTATCTTCGCCATAGAACAACTAAGAATTTCAGATGCAACATTCGCCGATGATCTAGCGATCATACTTTTGACTAGAAGTGTTAAACCAAAATTTATTCATCTTCTGCTTTTCTCACTTGAGTAGGGTACCTTTTATGGTCTTCATGTTGATGTCACAAAAAGGTTTCTCATCAATAGGGTTAGAAGACGAATCCTGATTTGCCAGTTCATCCGCCTTTTCATTACATTCAATCCCCACGTGTCCTGGCACACCCAAAAAAAGAAAACCTAATTATTGTTTGCCAGTTCCTTAAGAAGGCTTCTACATTCCAGGACAATCCTAGATTTGACTGGGAAAGAATTAATGGCCTTTAAGGTAGCTTGACTGTCACTGCAAATTAGAATCCGCTTCCCATGGTAGCCTTTTCTAATATTTAATAAGAGACAGTCAATAATGGCAAGAACTTCAGCTTGGAATACAGTGGCATACTTCCCAATGCCCCTAAAGAAGTTGACACTTGATGATACTCCATGCACTCCTAGTTCAGAGAGGTTATTCTTTCTAGATCCATTCATAAACCAAAGGAGATCATAGTTATCCAAACTGATCGTGTTCTCACTCCATTCATCTCTGATTGGAAAAGCAATTTCAAAAGATCTGTCGAACACGTAGGACTATGATGTCATACGGCATCATAAGGATAGGATCCTTTATAATTTTGGTGATTCTGGAATGTTCATATATTAACAAAAGTTCACAAGAAAGTAACATTATGAACCTTAAATCCAATAATTTAGGTTAACAAATTTTTGGTACAATGTAGTTTGTTTTTCTTTTAAGATTTTCTATTTGCTTCACTATATTATTCTATTGCAGGTGCAGACTTTAAGCATGTCTGGAGGGGTTTCAGCAGAAACTTGTTTGAAAACAATACTGAAAAAAATAATCAGTAATTAGCAGCTGAATACAGTTTCTATGGATCTAAGGGAAAAGACCATTTTATAGCCAAAAAAATTGTCAACTAGCTTTTGGTAAGATTTTATGATTGTTTAAGTGTAAACTAAGTTTTCTTCTTTACTAACTTATATTAGTAGACAAATGCACAAATTAATGGATTCAAGAACTGATATAAATTCATGAGAAAGTATTTAGTTTAATTAAATCAGGATTCGGTATTTAGGGGACTACGATCAACAAGTGGAACCACAAGAAATTTTCAATTAATCCCTTATTGTAATTTTTATGATACGAGGGTTGCTATTTATATTTCTGGCCTAATAATGAAAAAACAAATTTGTAGGATCGAAATTGGTTTTATTGTTTTTCAAAATATTCTCCATGATGATCAATACACTTTTGCATGCGTTTGAACCAATTTTCAAAGCACTTTTTCTAGTCCGATTGAGGTAACTCCAAAACATGCGTTTTGAATGCATCAACCGCTTCTTCGGGGGTCGAAAATCGTTGTCCACGTAATTTATTTTTGATGTGTGGGAATAAGAAGAAATCATTGGGTGCCAAATCAGGGCTGTATGGCGGATGACCCATCAGTTCGATCTTTCGCTCCGTCAGAAATGCCTTTGTTTGAGTCGATGTGTGAGAGCTCGCATTGTCATGATGAAGAATGATTCGCCTGTTCTTCTGCTTTTTTCGAATTTCTCCGATGACTTCTGGCAAATAAATGGTCGTGTACCATTCAGAATTGACCGTCCTGCGTTGCTCTAACGCCACTGTTGCCACATGACCGTTAATGCCGAAGAAACAGGCAATCATTTGTTTCGATGTGCTTCTTCCTCGAACAACTTTTGTTGGTTTTGCCTCGTTTTGGAAGACCCATACAGTTGATTGCTGTTTTGTTTCCGGCTCATATGCATAGATCCATGATTCGTCACCTGTGTAGATGTTATACACAGCCTTTGATGTACCTTGAATGTATTTTTCCAACATTTCCTTGCACCAATCGACACGAGCCTTTTTCGAGCGTTTGTCAGATTATGCGGGATCCAACGCGAACAATTTTTTTTTACGCTCAAATGTTCATGCAATATTTTATTGATGCTAGTCATACTAATGTCCAAAGACGCCTCTATCTCACGGTATGTCACATGACGATCTTGCTTTATCAGTTCACGCACAGCATTGATCTTTTCTGGCACAACAACGGATTTTGGACGACCTGCACGGGATTCGTCCTGGATCGAACATCGACCACGATTAAATTCGTTATACCAATTTTTTACAGTGCTGTAGGATGGCGCTTTATCGCTGTATAAAGAATTAAGTTCATCGAAGCACTCTTGTCTTGACAACCCACGTCGAAAGTTATGAAAAATAATGGCACGAAAATGTTCACGATTCAATTCCATTTTTTGACAGAGAAGAACTTTTCAATTTACTGTCAACAAAACAAATAAAGCTATAATGGTAAATCGTCTGCTGAATTTATGTTTAAAAATATCAAACTTTCGATTAAAATCGTCTTCGGTCGCCTAGCAACTTTTACTGTTGCCAAGGCCAGAAATATAAATAGCAACCCTCGTATGGAAGAAAAAAAAGATTTTGGAATAATAATAGATTGCTAACAAATCCATTCTGGCACGGTAATCTACATGTTTGGGGCATTTGGTACCGGTAGTAGTAACTCCTGTGATTTAGACACCTTTTAAAAGTAACATTGTGATTTACATTTACTTTGTATCCACAATTTATTGAAAGAATAATAATAATTCCACATACGTGGATACAGGAAGAATATAGCTCATAATTTTAATTTGTATAAATTAGAAATTGTAAAAGAACTTTTAAAAATAAAAATAGATTCTTCAAAATCATATAAAAATGAGTTTTTTTTTTTTTTTTTGTTTTTTTTTTTAAAAAAATACTTAAATATAGAACTGAAAAAATATGAATATTAACTAAGTTCATTGTAATTAAGTTTAATTGAAATACATGTTCTACACAAAATGATACTACACACTTTAAAATCCTGAATTTTTATTTTTCATTATGTGATATTGAACTCTAATAATAAAGAATACATTTGTTTATCAGAACATTGAACTTTTACAGTTAATTTTTACAACTGTTATAATAATTAATTTCAAATCTCTAAATGTTTATTTTCTTCTAGATGCTGTAAGAAAAAATGCAGCTTTGTGCAATATTACTGATGCAGTACTGATATCCTGTGCGAAAAATTGGTTACGGCATGCAAAAGCTAGATATTTGAATGAATTGAAAAAAATTGTAGAATAATAAAATGTTTCATTCATATGATGTTTTGAATTCCTTTTAAAATACATGTTCTATTAGTATAATGCTGCATTTACTTATCACTATAAAAGTTTTTCAACATTAATTTCTCGCTGTAAATGGTCATTTTTTTTTATTTTGCTTGTTTCGCAAAAATCCATACAGCGTTTTCTCATTTTCTCTTCATATTATATCAAAATATTCTGTTGAGCGTTTTTTGTGATGTTAAACATCACAAAACAGAAATGTAGTGTAAACATCACAAAATAGAAATGTTGAACATCCAGTTGGCGTCCAAACATTAATTTCTCGCTGTAAATGGTCATTTTTTTTATTTTGCTTAACTAATTTTATGTCGTGGAGCATTGCATTTCCTTTGAGATGCTAAAATGGTTTAAAATAGAGCTTTCCAAGCAAGACTAATTTCATTAGCAATGTAATTAAAAAAAAAAAAACTCAGGATCATAGGAATTTGCTACAACTTTAAATTTTTTAATAAAATTGATAGATTGGTGAAAAATCATCACTTAGGAACTCCCCTGGTTGAACGATTACGGTTCATTTAATTAATGTGAGCGTTTACGGGAAAACGGTGAGATATCTGTTCCCAGGAAAGAAACAACTATCAATGATTTTTTTAATTGCATTCCATTTCTCTATTTTTGTTCATATTTCTGTTTGCATAGTTTAAAACATTCTAATTGTTGCAGTTTAAGAGTGCAGTGTGTATCACTTTTATTGTAGTTACTTTGATTAAATTACATTTTAAAGTATTTCTTTATAAATATATATTCAATAATATAACTGATTCGAAAAGTTGGTGGATGGCAGAAAGATATTCTGTTCAAACTATTTGAAGATACTTGAGTTAATAATTTTAGTAAATTTAAAAGGAAAAGAAAAAACTTTGTAAGCTATGAGATTGTTATTTTAATAATTTTTCGAATTCAGTTGCTTTTATCATTTTTTACTGATGATTTCCATTACTAATTGTGCATATAATTTCTATTAAAAAATAAAAGATATATTTTTAACTATATATCTTTAAGTGTAGTTGCAATTGTTATGAACAAATATTGAAATGAATGTACGTCTGCATGAAAATGTCTTTCAAAGAAGAAATAAAACTTCGGAAACTTAAATGCCTTATTGTTAAAAAATAGTATTCTAATACGTAAATGTTTGCAAAGAATATTTTAATATTTTAGTTTCTTTGTAACTATTCTTTGTAATTCCTCTAATGAAAAAATTTTAAAAACTTATTTTTGTTAATATATTATTTGAATTAATGTGTTTCTTAATTTAATAATTATAAAATAAAAATATGTAACTAATTTTGATAAGATTAATTAAATATATTAATTATATTGTCTAAAATAGTAAGTATTTATAAAATTATATTTCTTGGTAATCAAAGACTTACAAAAAAGAAATTTTTGTTTAATTTCTACATCATCAATTTTGTATCAGTGTCTTAAGCTATTAAACAATCATCTTTTATGCATCTTAAATTGTTATTTTACAATTCTAAAATAATTTATTTCTCAAAATTTTATTTCGAAAATTTATCAGATGAAAAATTATGAAAAAACAGATACCACAGTGTTTATTTATAATGTAGGTTTTATAAATGTGTAATCATAAACTGAAACAATCGTATAGAAGAATATGAAAAACAAAAATAAATATTGGAATGTTAAAGGAGTTATTAAACTAAATTCTAAAGTAAATAGTAAATTTGATGCACATATTATTAAGGTGAAATTACTAACAAGCCTAGTATCAAAAGATAGCCAAAAGATCAATTAATCTTACGGATTATAATCTGTTAACAAAAGAATAGATTTAGAATCCAAATACGGAACTAATCAATATTGTGGATCAACGCAAGTTTTCTGGGAAAATTGTGAATGCTAAATTGATAACGTATATAAAACATTAATATAAGAGATGCGATTCCATTCAAAAACGTTTGCCAATGAAATATTCTAAATTTTCAATCCATGAAAAAGACAAAAGTGTTTTTCAGTAGATCTCATTCAAGTGGTTATACAAGTACTGAAAAGCATATATGTCACTTTTGTTTTTATATATTCATAAATGAGTCATTTCATTTATTAATATTCAGAAGTTAATTTCTGTTTGATAGTCAAAGAAGAAATATTTCTCGTTTTTGAGATTCATATCTGATTTAAAATACCAAGAGGAATTATGCTACTAATCAAAATATGTATCCCACGTAATTTACATTTTTTATTTCACTTACAGTAAAAAAAATAAATAAATAAAAATACTGATAAATAATAAAGCAACAAAAATACTTTACTATATTATTTGGAAGAAAAACAAATTATATTGACGAGGAGAAGTAATTTATTACTTAAAAAATGAAAGTTATTTTTTTATAAATGAAAGTTATTTATCAGATGAAAAATTATGAAAAAACAGATACCACAGTGTTTATTTATAATGTAGGTTTTATAAATGTTATTACTTAAAAAATAAAAGTTATTTATCAGATGAAAAATTATGAAAAAACAGATACCACAGTGTTTATTTATAAGCAAGATTTTTTATTTGTTACTGATAATTCATAAATATAGTCAACTATTTAAAATGTTTACTCTACAACCATATCTTAATTTTTTTAAAGAAATATTAAGAATTTTATGAAATTAATTAAAATTTAAGATATTAAAAGGATTAATTATTCTAGCAATAAAACATCTGATCTCAAATTAATGTGCCATAAATGTAATAAAATGCGAAAAAATTACTAGAATAAGTCATTGCAAAATTCAGAATTTATAGAATTTTATAACATTGAATATAATGCTAAAATAATCACAGTCAATTTACAACTTATTATACTAATATAATTTTTTTTAAAAAAATTAGCCATTTTTAAAATTTAATTTTTTGACTACTTCAAATTTTATGTATCTTGTATTTCCAATATTTTAAATTTGACACAAAGTATTTCCACAATTAATATATAAATACAAATTACTTTCATGTTGGAATAAATAGAATATAAGTAGAAAAAGTGTAATATAACACCAAGGTATAATTCAAGTGAATTTTACAAATACAATGAGATTCAGAATTCAATAGAATATAGTCGTCAATAATAATCGATACCATACATTTCTTTTATTTTCAAGCATTTAAATGTTAAAATTACTTAGCATTATACATAGGATCCATTATCTGGTTTCCCAAAAACCGGAATGTTCTTAATATCGGCATTTTTCAGATTGTTATTTTTTTCCCTTTGTAAGTTTAAAAAATATATGTGTTTATTATATACATATGTGTGTGTGTATTTTTCATTAAAAATATTAATGATATAGTTATTATTTTTCCTCCCACAAATTATTTCATGACTGAAGAAGGGGTGTCGCAATTTTTTGCAAATGGTTATTGAAATTTTCGGCAGCGATCCGAAAACCGAAAAATTCCAGTAACCGGAATATGCTCGGTCCCAAGGTTGCCAGGTAATCGATCCTATACTGTAGTAAATATTTAGAGAAAAATACTGAACATTTGAAAAATAATTTCATGAGTGTGGTAAAAAATGGCAACAAATCGGAGTAAAAATTTCTGAGCACCACAAGCAAATTTTAAACAAGCTTCTTTGCAGAATCTCAGGTGGCTAAATTGTTAAATTTAATTCACGGGCACCATACCAAGACTTAAAATTTCTTAGCCAGCCGTTACTTGAAAGGACAAATAATCAAACTTCTAAACTAAGATTATAGCTTTTTTTTCAAGAAGAATGGGATCTGCAATGGGTTTCTCATAGAACATTGCTGCAAAAATCACTTGAAAAAGATATCTTCTAAATTTTTTTTTTTGCTGGATTTCATTGATTTTCTTAAAGAACACTTCTTTCTTTTCAAGCTCTGACACAAAGTTGAAAAGTGTAGGTTTGCTCTTTTAAGTGTCTGAAATCGATGACTGTTCAACACAATACACCTCCAGATAACTGTTTATTCATAATTTTTTTTTCTCTGATTGCTCTATAATATATGTTCGATCTTATTGCACAATAAAATGCGTGAAGAACATTGTAAAATTTTAAGAATATTTCATAGATATATTATGCTGTGATTTCTAGTAGTATCAGTAACAATTTGCTTTGCTCTACAAGACTTTTTGCATTAATTCAAGCATTCAAATATTTCAAAATCCTAATTTATGAAAAAAATATATATAAACTAATGATGTAATTCCAACACTTATTGTAACATAATATATGTTAGATTAAGGTTATAATTTCTTCATCTGGTACGACATTCATCTTTTACACATAAACGCATTTCTTATCAAACTATCATTAAATGAAAAAACAATATGCACTTGGAAGAATACACTTCTATTAAATAAATCAAATGATTGTAGAATGAACTGAAAGAAAAGAATCAATGAACTAATTCACTTAATCTCAAATAATATTATTTTATTATAAAATTACTATTGAAGATCTACAAATATAATTTATGAGATGTCCCTCAAAGACACAGCGGATTAATTGCAATATTTTCATACAATACCAAAATAAACAATCCGAAATTATAAAAAAGCAAGAAGGGGCTTCCTCCATCAGATGGCTTTCTCATACAAATCTTAATAACATTTTGTCGACAAATTTACTTCTCGCCCTTTCAAACTTTTAAAAAAATTAATGTATCTGGTACACATTGCATTAATGTATCTTATACACATCCAGGATAATTCTCGTAATTGTGATCAGAAGGATATAAATGAAATTTATATTCAAATCTGAAATCGTATCGAATGGAGACAGCAGCATAATATACTGTACGGATCTTCGGGGTTCGTACGGAGAGTTGAAAAAACAGCCACTCAATGAACACAAGACTTTCATTTGTAAAAAATTCCACTAGACATACCAACTGTAACAATCACAATTATACAGCTACATTTCGTTAGATACAATAAGTAACACCTTCCGATGACAGGTCTCAATTACCTCAGACAGAAAACAGCTTCTCTACACTAGAAGTCACGACTAATGGTCTTCACTCACGGCCTTTACAAAACTGCCTCCTATGTCGGGCTGCGGTATTTATACCCAACTTGGCGGGGAAATCAAACAGTTTCGCCAAGGTTCTGGAAGCTACTAGGATATCTTGCAAAATATTGGCCCTAGAGTTTAGGTGATGGATGTTTCCAGAAAAATGTATTTCTCGCCAAGTCACCAAATCATTAGAAACAACGCTTTTAACGTATAACACGTCTAAATACATCAATTTTTGCCCAAAATGTGAGTATTTCCGATTTGTCTGAGATACTTTAAGACAAATACAATTATTATTTATAAATTTGTAACATTGCCCCCCTCTCAAGGACTGGAAGTCCCGGGCAATACAATCATCTGATACGAATACAAATTTAATATAAAAGAATCTACATTTTAAGAGGATACAGAACGTATTACATACACAAACAAATAAAAATACAAATACAAAAAAATAGAAAATATTAAAATTATCTATACCATTCGCAAAGAGAATATGGTCTACTAATTTTTACATTAAATTACGATAAGGAGCTAATCTATCATAATGTACTACCTTTGGTTTTGAAGAAGATGATTTCCTTATACGAACCAAGACGTCGTTCAGTCTTTTTAGGATTGTGTAGGGACCTATCAAGTTGGCTTGCAAATTTGGAGAAAGTCCTTGACGTCGAATCGGGTTCCATAACAAAATTTTGTCACCTTCCTGAAATTCATGTCCTATTGCATTTGTGTCATACTTGTCTTCATTCTTTCGGTCGTCAGGTAGATTCAGTCTCGAGCAAAGTTATGGACATCGTAAAGACGTGCCTGAAGGTCTCGAAGGAATTCCTCTGACGATGAAGCTGTATACGGTGGACGACCAAACTGAAGATTAAAAGGGAGACGAAGTCTGCGACCAAAGAGCATTTGTGATGGAGTATATCCGGTAGTCTCATGGACACTACTGCGATATGCCAGCAGAAACAGTGGTTGCTTCAAATCCCAATCTTGCTGATTTCTAGAAATCATAAATAAGTGATTGCTCAAGATGGTTCGGTTAAAGCTCTCTACCATGCCGTCCGATTGCGTGTGTAATGGGGAGGTCTGCATCTTGTCTATCCATAGAGTTTGACACATTCCTTTCATGAGACATTTCTGAGAATCTGACACAACAGAGGTTAAATTTGTCCCTTGATCTGAATAAATTTGTAAACATGCGCCGAATCTGAAAACCCATTGCTGCACTAGAACCTCGGCTACTGTAGACGCTTCTTGATCGGGGATTGCAAACGCTTTAGGCCACTAAGTAAAGTAGTCCATGACAACTAGGATATATTTGTTACCATTTGAAGATTGAGGTAAAGGACCCAAAATGTCCAATGCTATCAGCTCAAAAGGTGCTCCTACATTGTATCGCTGCAACCTTCCTAGGCTACGTTTCTTTGGTCCCTTACGTGTCGCACAATCATCACAATACTGGCGCCTTTTGTCTACATCTTGTCTAATTTTGCTCCAATAGAAGCGTTCCCGAACTTTGTGTAGAGTCTTCAATACTCCGAAGTGGTCTCCAGTCTAACTACTATGCACTTCCTGCAAAACATCTGAAATTCTTGATTTTTGAAGAACAAGCTGCTATTTGAAATTACGACCATCATCGGAATCCCATTTCCGCTATAACACGCCATTTCTAATACGGAGTGAGTCCCAACGAGCCCAATATTGTTTAGTAGAAGTACTGTAGGTGGAGATGTCCTGCCAACTTGGTCTCATACTGAAAGATTCTTTTAATTCAAAAATTGGATTTATATCAGCGTCTTGTTTTTGAGCTTCGCTAAGTTATTTATCACTACATGGGTCTGGTTTCGATGGCGGTGAAACATTTACTTCGTGTACCGAATGATTTACTAATTGGTAGTTCTTCTCTACTGTAAAACAATATCGGCAGCTTCAATTACAAGATCTCCTTGATAAAGCATCAGCATTTCCACGAATAGTTCCTTTGCGATGAGGTATTTGAAAGTCAAACTCATGTATTCGTGGAATCCATCTGGCTACCTGTGCTTTGGATTTTTAAAATTTAAAAGCCAGATTAAGGATGCGTAATCGGTCGGGAGCAAGAACTTTTTTCCAGAGATAATGGTGGTAATATTCTATGTCTTTAACGATTGCCAGCAATTCCTTCCTGGTTGTACAATGATTTCACTCCGGTTTCGATAAACATTTACTCCAATAAACAAAGATAAATTCTTTATCATCAATTTCCTGCCACAAAAGAGCTCCTATATTTTCGTTGCTGGCATCTGTGTCTAAAATGAATAATTTTTCAAGCTGGGGATATGCAAGAATGGGGGACGATGGCAACTCCTCCTTCAGTTGTTTAAAAGCTTTCTCACATTCATTTGTCCATAGAAATCTCTGTTGAACTTCTGTCAACTTGTGAAGGGGTCTGGAAATACTTGAAAAACCCTTAACAATTTCCTGTAATACGTGCAGTCCAAGAAAACTTCTTAATTCGTGGACATCTTCTGGACGACTCCAGTCCTTAACTGCAGATATCTTTTCAGGATCTGTTTTTACACCTTCAGAAGAGATAATGTGTCCCAGAGAGCTTACTTCACGTCGAAATAAATTACATTTGCAAGGATTCAGCTTCAGGTTGGCCATTTTTAAATTTCCAGAACCTTTCGGAAGTTTCTTTGATGGTCTTCGAATGTGCGCTCTACATTGATTATATTGTCCAAATATACAAAACAGGCTTCGTAGGAAAATCCTCGTAATACTGTTTCCACAAGGCGCTCAAACGTTGCAGGTGCATTGCAAAGCCCAAATAGCTTAACCTTGAACTGACAAAGTCATTGTCTTGTGGTCTTTTCCCGATCCTCAGGATGTATCTCTACTTGCCAGTAACCACTCGAGATTCAAACTCGAAAACCATTGATTTCCGGACTGAGCATTAAGTGTATCGTCAATCCTAGAAAGAAGGTAACTATATTTTTTAGTGATGTTGTTTAACCGACATAGTCAACGCAGAATCTGGTAGAACCATCTTTCTTCCGAACTAAAACAATAGTTCGAACTAAAACAATCCATGGAATCTCTGATGGCTCAATGTCACTCTGCTGCATTTTCATCAGAAGATTTTCCACCTCTTCCTGCTTAGCAAATGGTAGTCTTCTCGGATGTTGTTTCATGAGTGGATGATTTCCTGTATCGATTCGGTGCTGTGTCGTTTTTGTTCGCTTAACATCATCTAATTTCTTGGAAAAGAGATCTCCGAATTGTAATAATAGATTTTCTGCAGCATTCCTCTGTTTATCATCTAAATCTGCATTGTGAAGGAGTTCATTAATTAGAGTGTCAGGAGGCTCAGATAGTATGGCTCGATAATTTCGGTTAATATATGTCATTGGAGTACAAGTCGCCAGCACTTCTTTTATTAGTTTTGCCTTATCGCTAAGATTAGCTACTCTTACCGGGATTACATTTCGTGAAAGGTCGACGAGTGAAGAAGTCACTAGTACTTCTTTAACACTACTGTCAGAACCTGGATATTCAATCAATCCATAATGAAAACTATCTGCTGAAAAAGCTACGGAAACTATTGTCTGTTTTTGGTGGTAATGTTGTTTCACTCTTTGCAGTTATATGATGGACTGTTTTCATATCTGAATATTTCGTCTCAAAAATCGCTATGTCTTCAGAACACTATTGTAGTTCATTATTTTTAAAATCTAACTTGAAATGTTTTTCTTTGAGGAAATCGAATCCGAAAAAAAATTCATCGTTTATATCAGCGACATATGCCATATGATGTTACACGGCATTACCAAATGCAATGTTTAGATTGACTTTTTCATACACTTTAATCTTATCACCAGTCATAGTTTGTAGGGTAATTAAGGGCGGCCTCCAGATGAGTTTTTCAACAAGTTTGCAAGCCAAATCTGTACTAATGATCGTTACGTTGGCTCCAGTATCGATTATTATTTTACAGGGAACTTCGTTGACATGTCCCATAACGAAAAATCCGTTGTCACCGCTGCTTACGTAGGAAATGTGAAACAATTTGAAATGGGGCTTCTGACTCTCTGGACATCTCCGCCCCGCGATAAGGCCACATGTTAGTTTCCCTGCTTCTGTGGAAGATCCATCTTTTGGTTTTGGGCAGTCTCTACAGATGTGTCCGACTGCACCGCAAGTCCAACACTGAATTTTCGTGTTTCTGCCACCTTTACTCAATTCTAAGCTACGGAAATTTCGCCTCAGATCTTCAATTTGTTTTCTTAGATCATATTCTATATCAGTAGCAGAAACGGCTCTGATTGAGTGGCGGTTTTTACGCGCGGCCTGCTGGGCAGCCTCTATCTTATGTGCGTAGATTAATGCAGATCCGATATGTTTGACATCGGCGAGTCTAAGTGTTTCCAGTATCTCCGGATCCTGAACACTATCGATGAAGTAATGGTGAGCCAGATCTTGACGAGTCTCAGCTGGGCAGTCCGAATATGCTAGATGGGAAAGTCGCTGAATATCGGCAGCTTGTTCTTGCAGACTTTCACCCGCTTTTTGATATCGTGACTTTTAACTAGAGTCTGCTATACACTTTAGTGCACTTTTTTCCAAACCGCAGCTAAAGTTCACTCCATAAGGCTTGGAAATCGCGCCTCTGCTCTTCCGGAAGCATCTCGAGGATGTCAGCCGCGTCTCCTCTTAAAGATGCCGCGAGGTGGAAAGCTTGGGCTCGGGGATTCCATCCATTAGCTTCAGCTACCATCATAAACTGGGTCTTGTATACTTGCCAGGATGATTTTCAATCGAACGTTGAGAGTTTAATCGTGGCTAGGGAAGACATAAATGCCACGTTGGCTTCCTCATGACTGTTTGACATTTGTTTCTTCAAGCTTTCAATCTCCTTATTCTCTAATGCTTCTTCAACGTTTTCTTCTATCTGCGAAACTTTAGGTTTCAACAGAAGTTACCTTATCTTCCATTGCATTCATCTTTTCCTGAATGATATTGGAGAATTCTTCTTTAACACTTACAATGCCATTTTTAAGTTACTTTTTAAGCTCCTTCTGTCCAGATTTTATCTCTTTCATCAGCTCGGTTTTAATCTCTTCTTGTCCAGTTTTCATGTCTTCTTGTCCAGCTTTCATCTCTTCTCGCCCAGCTTTAATCTCAACCATCTGCTCCGCTAATTTTTCGAGAACACTTTTCATTAAATCTATAAATATTTTTCTTGTGACACGCTGCATCAACTCTTCACGCTTCTGACACCAGTTGTACCGAGCATCGGGGTCCGTGTCGATTGGGAGTTGAATAAACAGCCACTCAATGAAAACAAGACTTTTATCTGTAAAAAATTCCACTAGATATACCAGCTGTTACAATCAAAATTATACAGCTACAATTCGTCAGATACAATAAGTAATAGCTTCCAATCACAGGTCTCAAATACCACAGACAGAGAACAGCTTCTTTTGACTAGCAGTCATGACTAATCGTCTTCACTCACTGTCTTTACAAAACTGCCTCCTATGTCGGGCTGAGGTATTTGTACCTGACTTGGCGGGGAAATCTAACAGTTTCGCCAGGGTTCTGAAAGCTTTTGGGCTAGCTCGCTAAATATTGGTCCTAGAGGTTAGGTGATGTATGTTGCAGAAATATCTATTTGTCGCCAAGAATCTCGCCAACTGTCACCAAGTTTTCTCGCCAAAACATTGCCAAATCTCCAAATCATTAGAAAACCCGCTTTTAACGTATAACACGTCTAAATACCGTAATTTTTGCCTAAAATGTGTGTATTTCCGATCAGTCTGAGATATTTTAAGACAAATACAATAATTATTTATAAACTTCTAACAATACCATTAATCACATATTTAATATCATCTAACACAAAGAAAAGTGGAAAACTTGTGAAACTAGTAAAAAGTGAGTTAATACTGCTTCAAGTTTTAGCTTTAAGATGACATATAATGGAGGAATATATTTTTTAAAGTATTATTTCTTAATAAACTTTAAAAAAGGTGAACTAGTTTTTATTTTAAGCTTTATTAACAAATTAAACAAAAATCAAAATCAGATTGTATTAGAATACTCACAATTTTTTAGTTTTCTCAAGTGCGCACTATAATAACTATTAAGTTCAAATATTAATTATTCAGTTTCTAAGATGTGGAAGCCTTTAGGCAGATTTTTTGTTTGCTTTTTGCTAGATGGTAATTTTTTGCACACGAGGGCTAATTAGACTGGGACTTACGGTTTAAAGTGGATTCTGAACCACTACAAACATCCATTCCCAAAGTGGGATTCAAAGGCACAAACTGTTGATCCAAAGGCAAGAGCGCTAAGCATTCGGTTGCCAGCTTGGCGCCTTTAGGCAGAAGTAGCCATTTTGAAAGCGAATATTTTCATAATATATAAATTTCAAAGAGATTTATATGTTGCTAAGTTTCATACATTGTAATAATTTATCAAAAGTTTCTAACGCATAGGGGTTTTATATTGGTATGCCTTTTAAAAATAAATATTTTGTTATATTATAAAGATGAATTTTATCTTTAAATTTGTAAAATTCGAAAATTTGGATTGTAAGTATCAATCCCAATAATTTATTAGCAATGAAAAAGTTATTGATACATTTCAAACAATCAAAAAAAATATAGAGAAATACTCAGACACAAGAAATTTTTTTTATAAATAACATTTTATATAAAATAGAGAAACATTTATTCAAAAAAACAATTTATATAATTTCATTGTTAATTCAAATTATGTACACAGAATGCAGTATAAAAAATAATATATAAGGAAAAACAACTGTAGATTTTTGTTATAAACTAGTTTAAAAGTTATGTGTAAAAGAAAAAAGAATAGTAATGAAAACAAGACCAATTTTTTTTTTACAAATATATATATATATATATATATATATATATATATATATATATATATATATATATATATATATATATATATATATATATATAGACACACACACACATTCCTAAGAAAACAAGAACATTAATATAAGAATATCATGGTATATAGCTAAATATCATAATTTTTAATATGCTCATTTAAAAAACACGAGAGACCTCTTCTAATATCTTTTTTATTTTTTAAATCTTAAAGTATTTTAAGCAAAAGAATTTGCTAAAAAAATCATAAAATATCATTTTTAATGTAAATACACACACACACACACAAATATATATTTATGTAAATATATTATTTAAACTACAACATGTAGGTGAAATTCAATGCTCTAATTAATTAATATAATATGGATTTATTATTCAAAGCTTAAGTATCAGCATTAGTGCAAATTTTATTAAAATAAAAATTTTCCATTTATGGGTGAAATAGATTTAACAAACATTGCAGTTTATTAATTTGAAGTTTATCATCTTTTTCATATAAAAATTCAACTGGAAATCAAAAGAGGCAAATAGCCAAATTTTGTTCTATAGGTATCAGTGCAAGTCGATCATTTTGTTAAAAATAATTCAACAATCTGAAAACTGCAGTTTTTAATTTTATTTTAAATAAAATTGATTTTTAAAGTATTTAATTATTATTTTTACAGTGTAGTTTAAGTAAAAGTTTTTAATCTTTCATAAGCATTTTTCAGATGAATTTATTTACTTTACTGATTGTGTAATAAAAATAACATCAATTGTAAGAAAACTATTATTTTAGAAGAAAATACTAATATAAAAATATATAAATGAAAAATTTTCATTTTAAAAGCAATTAGCAATTAACATCAGGTTCTAATTGATAACATTAATGTATCAAATTTACATGAAATATGTGGGTAGGAAATGAAATTTTTTTAAAAAAAAACCACTAACTTTAACAATAATTAAAATGAATTTTATTAATTTTAAATAAACAAAATGTCTACAAAAATCTGATAGATTTTTCTATTCCAAACAAATTATTTTTTCAGACAATATAAAAATGGTGAGTGCAATAAAATTGAAAACAAAATAAAAAATATAAAAAAATAACTCAGCTGTAAATATGAACAATATAATGAATACAAAAAGTCATAATAAATTTGGATACAAAAATATCATATAGAATCTGATGAGCCATTACGATGCATATAAGCTTACTTTTTGAGAAATTTTTTTACAACCAGATGTAGAAAACAATTCAACTTCAGGAGGAAAATAAATAAGTTGATCAGCTATAAAGTTCTCATCACCATTTAAATTTCGAGATTTTAATTCTGATTGTACACAAAGTCTTACATGCTTTTTCTCCATTGGTAAGAAAGGAACATACACATCGATTAACTCTTTTTTCACAATATCACTATATTTCAAACCTCCTGAAAATTACAAGACATATAAATTAATAATTCTTAAAGGTAATAATTTTGCATTTAAAAACCAAAATAATGTATTTGTAATAAATATAAAATGCTTATATAAAAATGCAATTTTTTTTCTGTTAAAAATTATGATAAACTATATAATTAGATTTTTTTACATACTTATTCTTTTTTTAAAGATACTTAATTGATCAAAAGTTTGATTCATGACCCTGCAATATGTTGAAGCAATAGAATAATAACAAGCTGCTCAACCATAAAAGAAAAAAATTAAATAAATTGGAAATAACTAAAAAATAAATTCAAACAAAAAGGTACAAAAATTGGTTTGCAAAAAAGAGACTTTTCAAAATTTTATTTCATGAATGGGACTTTGTTAAAGAGCCTTCATTGATCTATAAAATTGTTGATGTTCATCAACTACAATTTCATAAAAAAAAAAAAAAAAAAAAAAAAAACAGGCATCTACTGTAAAACAATTTTCTTTTCTACATGTTTTCCTCTATTCTGTTTGATTTCTCTATATTCTCAAGATTTTACTCTTATAAAGGTTATTAGTTGATCTGACTATAAGCAAGCTTTATTTAATTTCATTAAACTATACATTTCTTACTTAAAAATATATTCACAACAAACAGCAAAATAATAGAGAGAAATGATTTTTGTACATACAGAACACCCCAAGTGAAGAGAATACAAAATTCTATTCAGAATTTTTTAAAAAAAATCATTAAGGTGTTGTTAAGTTTTAAGGAGTATCCCACACACTCTCTTTCTTCATCTCTCTTATATATATTACTAAAATACTACAGATCAACTTATATTGTAAAACAAAGTAAATCAATAAGTCTCTACCACATTGATGACTTTACCATAATTTTAGTCATCTTAAATTATATATTTACTTTACTACTGTTTATATTCCTAACATTATGAGGACACAGTGAAGAATTTGGAAGAAATCCATTGATATCAGGAAAAATCTTTCCCAATCTAATACTTAGTATTTTTAAAAGCATCAAACAAATAATTTAATTAAATGCATATTAATTTAGAAAATATTGAAATAATTAATTTCCCCAGCATATGCATTAGTGATTTTAAAGCTATATCATTTGCAAATGGAGAATGATAAGATGTACAAAACTTTATGCAAGTTAAGTTAGAGTTTGTTATATTTTCTAATCTTAAACTCATATGAAATTTAAGTATATTTTATGAAAGCTGGTATGCAGGAAAAATCTTATGCTTGTTTAGTAATGCGTGCATGCATGAATACATACATATATATGAATATACATGCACACACATACATGCATATCCTGCTGATTTAGTTTGTCTTTATTTGGTTGTTCTATTAATTTGTGATTCTAAAAGTTACAAATTTTAAAAATAGGAGAAAAGTTAATAAATAATTTGTCTTATGTATTTACTAATATTCTTATAATTACCTACTAATATATATAAATAATTGAGGAGGGACAGAGTTAACTTTGTACATCATTAACATTTAAAATTTGAGAATCCTTATAATTTTTTTTTAGTTTTGTAACTACAATCACAGAATTCTGCTGTTTGCTTTCTTTTCAATCATAATAATTCAGCAAATAAAACTTTAAAGTCATTAAAATGATATTAATAGAAAGATAAAAATTTTTCCAAAATTTCCCAGCTTAATTATAATATGAATAGATTTTTAAAATAAATTAATATACTCTAAATACTTTTTTATATCAAGTTGTTTAAATTATTCATTTATGGGCAACAAAAGTTATATATTTTAATTATTTATTTGAGTAATCGCTTTTTATTTGCTTCATTAATATGATGTATTTCATTAACAAATATAAGTTACAAGTTTTCTTTTCATTATTTTTTTAAAAACATGCAGCACAATGGATCATATAGTAATTTTAAAAGCTATAAAGAAACAATTGTAATAACAATGTAATTACCTTCTTCATTAAAAGCACCTCTTACTACCAGGTGTTCAATATCTTTTAATCTTATGTCATTCCGATTTTTGCCATTATGCCAAAATTCCAAAGCAATTTCTGTAATATTTCTGGAACCAGCATTACTAAAAGATTGTGTTTAACTTAAGCAAATATAAGAAAAAAAATATAGCACGTTTTCTAAGAAAACAAAAAATATTAAAAATCATTAACATTAAAGAAAAATATCCAAAATATCTCAATTAATATGATAGCTAACATTTCATAAAACTGTTACCTTTAATAGCTAAATTATTATTTTACATTTCATATACATTTTGGGAAAATATAAAGAATATATATAGGAATATAGCTTAAAAAATTTTGCTCATCAGATCACTGTGTTAATTTAAAAAAAATTACCATAATTTTTTTTTAAATAAATGGAATTTTTTTAATAAACTAGTTTATTCACATAATTAAAAAAAAGTTATTAAAAAAAATGATTTGTTAAGCATTTCTATTACTGAAGAGAAGATAATTGATAACCCATGATAATTTTTTGTAAATAAACAATTTAAAATGGCCCACACTTTAAAATGTATTCCAAATCAATACGAACATTCCTACTAAGAAATTTAAAGTTACAAACTAAACTTGTTGAAATTGAAAATAAAATACCTTGATTTAAATTATCTTAAAATACATCAATAT
The DNA here is from genome assembly GCA_030067965.1 of Latrodectus elegans. Lineage (NCBI taxonomy): Eukaryota > Metazoa > Arthropoda > Arachnida > Araneae > Theridiidae > Latrodectus > Latrodectus elegans. Next base: position 34,468,405 of record CM057813.1, read on the forward strand.
CACATCACTGAAAAAATTATAACTTGAAGATGTATTTAATACTAGATAAATGATGGATTGTTGATATTTTGAAGCATAAAAGAGAGTACACATTTTAAAGTTAGTATAACTAGTATATTTTAGAGTTAGTTCAGCTTTATTGATTAGAGATTTTTAATAGTCACTACAACATTTGTTAACAATATAAATCTTTATCACTAATTATATTTTTTGTAAATTCAGAGTATTTCCCAAACAGTTCACAATATTCAGGCAAATGTGTAAACAAATCCTCTTAAATATGACTTTTATTTACAATAATCTAAAAAAAAGTTCTATTAAAAATTTATCTTTTACTTAACTTTAGTTCTAGCAATGAAAATATAAGCACTTCTAAATATATAATATGGATAAAAGAAAAATTTAGTTTACAATCTTGTAACATAAAATCAGAAATATACCCTATCTTCTATTCAAAATCGATATAAGGAAAAAAATCTGTTTAAATAAATAAATCTATTTTACCTACAAATAATTTATAATACATCAACTATTCTAACAGCTTAACACTATTTTGTTACATTTATATTTCTGATGTGTTCTAAAATGGTTTCCCATCTTATTATTTAACAGAAGTATATATAATGCAGCCAAAACTGATCATTTTAATAAATTACTTTTAAACTTAATAGGATAAAGTAAGCATGTGCACAATTTTTAATGAAGGATATTTTATAATAAAATAACAAAATATCTCATGAAGTTAGCCCTGCATTTTTGAACTGTAAAATATAACCAGAGGACAAAGCTTTCAACAAAATCTAATATATATTAGGTCTACTGGAAAGTTCTGTCTGTTTTAGAATGAAACAAAGGAATACATTTTTTCATACTTTGTATAAACTTTATTGAATAATATAATTGCAATCATTATTTATGACTTCTTGCCAGCGTGATGGCAATTTGTATATCCCATTTTTAAAAAAATGTCTTATCTCTCGAGGCCAAAAATTGAACCAGTGCTTGTCTGATATCTTCCTTGTTCTTGAATTGTTTGCCCTGCAAGAAATTTTGTAAGGACAGAAACAAGTGATAATCAGATGGCGCTAGGTCCGGGGAGTATGGTGGATGCGACAGAATTTCCTAGCCTAGCTCTGCGACTTTCTGACAAGTCCCCAAAGTAGCATGTGGCCTGGCATTGTCATGAAGCAGTATAATGTCCTTCCTATTGAACATCGCCAGCCTCTTTTCTTGGAGTGCTGTTTTTAATTTATTAAATTGCTGACAGTATCCCTCCGAATTTAGCCTTTTGTTTGGTTTCAACAGCTCAAAATGTATTGGTCCTCGAATGTCCCACCATATACACAACATTCTCTTGTTCAGGCTCAACTTCGGTTTAGAGGTAGAAGGGGCAGGTTTTTCGGGTTCACAATATGCCCTTTTTCTTATGATGTTTTCATAGGTAATCCACTTTTTATATCCAGTTATGATCCAGCCCAAGATGGGTTTGATTTTGTTGCATGAAATGTGCATATGATGATTCGATCATTCAAATTCTTCTCACTTAACTTGTGTGGCACCCATCTCGAATACTTCCACACAAACCCTAGTTTCCAAATACGGTCCGAAATAGTTTGTTGAGCTGAATCAAGCCTTTTTGCAATCTCCGATGTTGTCAAAAAAGGATCTGGCTCTAACATGATCTTAAAAGTATCATCGTCGATTAGAGCGTGGCTTATCATAAAGGTCGAAATCACCTACATGAAATTTTTTTAACCATCTTCTGCATGTTCTATCAGAAACTGTACCTTTACCAAACACTTTCAATAAATTTCTATACGCTTCAGTAGCATTTCTTCCTCGTTGGAATTCGTACAAAATACAGTGGCATAAATGAACTTTGTCGGTAACCATGGGTACACGATAGCGTCTCACTTAATACTAACAAGAAGGAACTTTGTTTTAGTTCATCTGCGATGAAAATGCGTATACATTATTAGCGATCAAAAGAGAGAGCCAAATATGTGTCACAGGAATATGCGCATACTTGTTGAAACTGATTGTAACCAGAGTGGACAGAACTTTTCAGTAAACCTAATATTATATATAGATATATATATACATACATTTCTACTCTTTTAAAAAACTATGTAACAATACTTTAAAACATTTTTTTTTCCGAATGAAAAAAAAAATTTAAACTTATTGATTCTTACTTTTAACTACACAAGAGCATATCTTAAACTCATTGATTTAATTTTGATAAAAACTTTATTGCCAAATAAATAAAATTTTCAAAAATCTTTTAGCATAAATATTACAAGTAAATACATTTTAAGATATACCAGAATATTAAGTTATCAAGGAAAAAAAATCTCTTTAAATTATAAAGATATTAGAATGAGAAGCATGAAAGCTGTAGAACAAATTTATAATAATCTTATCTTGGAATTCTTTAAAAAGTAAGAATATATAGTAATCTAACTTTAATGCATTAAATTAAAATCAAGTTTCTAATCATGAAGTAACTCAACATATGAAGAAGTTTGAGTGTGATAATTATTTAAAAATATACTTGAATATTTTTTATTAATAATCATGAAAACAAATTTGTTTACATTATTAAGAGATAATCATTACTAAAGGTTGAAATTTTCTTATACTACATAAGTACATGTAAGAAAGAATAAAAATGCAATACACATTATCTAACAGAATTACAAAAATCTAGATCTAGATAATGTTTTAAAGTTGTAAAATTAAAACTTTTACAACTTTAAAACATTTTATAAAACATTATTACTACCATCTAGAATCATAAGGTGTTTCTTTCAAAGTAATATAAAATTTGATAGAAAGAAATATATAACATTAAATCTATTTCAATTTGAAAAATGAAATATCATTATTGGAAAAATTACATATTGTTTTCATTCAATAATTTCTGAGTTATTATTTATAAATTTTACATTGTTTTAGTAGCAATTTTTCACTTCATGAAATCGCAGGATCCACAGTACAAATCATTGATATATAACAAAGTATTCAATATATAAGTGTACCAGAAAGTTCTGTTTCTGAATAAAAAATATTAATGATAAATTTTTCATACTTTGGATAAACTTTATGAAATAAAATAACTACCAACATATTATTTATAAGTTCTTGATTTAATTTCTCTTTTTTAAAAAATGTTTTATCTTAAGAGGCAAAAAATTAAACCAGTGTTTGTCAGATATTTTCATTGTTTTTGAGATTTTTTACTGAGCAAAAATTCTTTGAATAGAGAAATAATGATAATCAGAGGTTCTGGAAGTATGGTAAAAAGTACTCGAAATTACCCAGCCAAGCTTTGCGAGATTGACAAGTTCCCAAAAGATTATGACTTGTATTATCTTAAATTAGTACACTGTTGTTATTAGTAGACATGACTGGCCTCTTTTCTTAAAATGTTACTTTTAAGTTAATTAACTATTGACATATCACTCTGAATTTAGCTTTTTTTGATCAATTTCAACAGCTCAAATTAAATTGATCCATGAATATTACACTATATAATCAATATTCTTTTACTGAGACTCAATTGCCTTCTGTAGCTTCTGAATATGGTTCAAAATAGTTTCTTCAACTAAATCAAGCCTTTTGGCAATCTCTGATGCTGACAAAACGAAACAATATCAATAATCAAAGATGTTTTATCTGTAGCCATGGAAACACCACTGCATCTCATTAATATGAATAAACTTTGTCTTAGTTTATTTGCTCAGTATACCTTCAGTGCTAAAAAAAGAAAATCAAATAAACATCAATTGGATATGCACACATATCCAACTCAAATAGGCAGAACATTCTGGTAAACTTGATACAAGCTTATAAATTTTTTTCTTATTTTAATCATCAAAAATTTTACAATAAAAATATTTTTTAAAAAGCATTTTTTAATAATACATCAATAAAGGATGTGTTTTAAAATGAAAAGAAAAAATTTATACGCAGTTTATTTTTTAGATTATGAATTGATTTGATATTTAAAACTGTTTTCCTAAATTTGCTTCTATTTTTAGAAAATCATATCTACACTAAACACATATTACTAAATGAGATTTTGATAATCAGGTTAATCATATAAAAGCTTATAAGAGTAAAATACTGATTGAAGAATATATTGCAGAATGATATCTTTAGAATCTTACAAAATTTAAGGTACTAATTAAATGGAACAAATTATTTAAAAAAAAAAAAATTAAATACCTGGTCTTATCATTAAAATTAAAGTTTTTCTGATCTTTTATTTACTTTTTAATTTTCAATGTTAAGTCATAAAGACAATAATTGTATCTACTTTTATTATGATAATAATTGTATCTACTTTTATTATGATAATAATTGTATCTACTTTTATTATAAAAAATGCAATCTAAAAATTAACCATATCAAGATTTTGATAATTGTAAATATTTCCAAAAACTACAAAAAAAAGGGCAATGCATTTACAATTAAAATGAATTAAGCATAATTTACCAAGAGATAAGCCTCTTATATTTAGCATATTTGCATCCAATATTAAGTAAATATTTTAAAACATACTTAACAGTTTTCAGTAATTTAAGAAAATTTTTGATATTTATCATCAAAAATCTACTTCTCCTAATTACTATTTTTTATCACATGTAAATAAAAATGATTTCTCTATATCAAAAGATATTTAAAATAAATGGATCTTTTGGGTTTTTAATGGGCACACTTAAAGGAAATGGCAAAAATTTAATACTGAAGTACCTGATTTTTTTAAAATAAGGAACTATATAAGCAAGATAACTTCCTTTTTAAAATAAAATCAAAATGAATTAAAATTTAAAAATAATGAAGTATTTAATCATTTAATAAAAATGAGTGCTATATTTACTTTACCTTAAAAATATAAAAATATTATTGCGATAGTCAACACCATCAACTACTTCATGATAATCTAAATATGGTTTCAAAGCATCTAGTATTCCAGGAGCCATTTTATCCACTTCATCAAAAATAAATAAGGATGTCCTACACATTGATGTGTGTTCTTCAATTTCTTTACGTAATTTATCCTAAAAGATATTTATAAAATTATTAAAAGCTATTTAAAAATAAATTGTTTACAAAAAAAGCAATGTATAAAAATTATTTAAAAAATCAACTCTTTCTCAAAGTAGATGATAAAATCGCTTGTAAGCAATGAAATACTATCTTTGACATCACTTTTACCTCAAGAAAAAATCAGGATTGTATTAGTTTGGTTTTTTTTGTATATACACCCTAACCTAAAACAAATTAAAATAGTTTCTTAGAATTTTAATTTAGAACTTCTCTTTCTAATGCTAAAAAATATTATAAAATATTGTTAGAAAAAATATTATCAATAATAAATATATTAGTATAAATCAAAAATATTTGATATATGTATATATTAATTATAAATAACTACATTACAAGGGTTTTCAAAAATAATAAAATGGCCCAAACATTGTTTTGTAATAGAAAGAACTTAAAAATGCTTCTTAAATAAATTACTAGTTAAAAAAGCTTCTAGAGAAATCAATTCATTAAAAATGACAACAAATTAATTTGTATTATTTGTACATCAAAAAATTATAAGAATAAGTAAGGTCTTAGATAATACAAATCAAATTATAATGCTATATATTAATGAATTAAAATCCATTCAAAATATTAATTGAGATGCATTAAAAGTTTCTCACTTTATTTTTAATTTTAAGGAAAGAAATTTACGTTACCCTCCAGTGGATCTTTGCTCCTTGTGGAGAATGGAAACTAACAAGCCAACCTCTCAACTAAAACTCTATGGTTTTACAGAGGATTAAAAGAGAGATTTCTTTTTCAATTACACAATGTATTGTTAAAAACACTTAAACCCTAAACATTTTAATAAGTAGAAATTCCATAAAGAGCTCCATGAAGATTATACGGAGGATTCCTGATTGGTCCTACACCACACCTGTGGGGAATTTTTGGCAGAATATTGGTTACAACTGCTTAGTGGCTCACTTATTTCATATAGGCGTCTTGCTGAGCCTAAGCTGCCTACTTTGCAATGAAAGAATCATGGACAGAGGCCATCTAGGATGGTATAAAGCAATTTGTGGCATCTCAGAAATGAAGTGCCATTTTTGCTACCCATCTGCATATGGGGCAATGATATTTTCTTTTTCTTTTTGTTTGCAGCTTTTATATTATCATGTATTTTGCCATTAGAGATAAAAAAAAACATTTAACTTAATTCAAGTACATTATATAAATTTTTAAAAATACCTATAATTATTAATCATAAGTGAGTAAAAAATAGAGGAACTCACATAAAAAGCCCAGACCACTCAGCTTAATCTTCAAATGCAGAATACAAGGGTTAATCTGCAATTTTTGAGATACGCGCAGACGAGAATTTACAAAATAAAAATAACTGTTTAATTATAAAATACAAAGTATTTTAATACAGAAGATGATTTTTTACTGACTTACTTCAACTTGTTTAGCGTAGAATAAATTTTAAACAAAAGAAAAAATAGAGTTGACGCGAGAACATTTTCACGCTATGATTTTCTACGATTTTAAAGCAGGATTAAATCAAAAAGAAAGTGTTCAACGGTTGCAATAAGCATTTGGTAATGAATCTCCAACTCGTGCTACTGTATTCAGATGGTTTAGAGAATTTAGAAGAGGTCGCAATTTTCTTCAAGATGAAGAACACACAGAAAGGTCACTGTCGACAGTAATCCTGGATAATGTGTCTGCCATACAAAAAATGTTAATGGATGAAAATCAATAACCTATCAAATGATACAGAAGGAAATTAACATTAGATCCGCAGCCATACACAAAATCATTCATGAAGAATTACATATGAAAAAAGAAGTTTGCTGTTGGGTTCCCCATAATCTAACTGTGTACCAAAAAGAGGAGCGTGTCAGAATCAGTAAAGAAACTCTTAAATTGCTAAATGATGGTGGCCACCACATCATTTCTAAAATTGTAACAGGTGATGAAATGTACATACCGTTTTTTGACGTTCTAACACATCAAGAAAGCAAAGTAAGGGTCTTTGAAGATGATATCACGCCGACAATGGTGAAAAAACAACACGCACTGAAAAAAGTGGTGTATGCCATTTTCTTCAGAAGTATGGGATTGGTCAAAGCCATTAAGTTGGAAGAACAGAAGACAGTATCAGCAAACTGGTATACCAGTAAATGTCATCCAGAAATTCTACAAGAACTGAATGTTAGGGGACTAATGCTTCACAATGACAATGCATCTTCACATACAGCCGGATTAACAGTTGAGTTTCTTAAACAAGAACAAATTAAAGTGATAGAATAGTCATCATATTCACCTGATCTATCTATGTACGACTTTTGGTTATTCTTTAATATAAAAAAGAACTTACACGGACGTCGTTTTCATTCAGAAGAAGAGATTGATGTGGTTATAAATGCATTTTTTTCATCTATTCCAAGAAATGAAAGGCTTGAGGCATTTAATCTATGGAAAATTCATCTACAAAAGTGCATTGACCCTGGAAGAGACTACTTTGAACACACCTAAAATTTTGTAAGTATAACTTTAAAAACCTAGTTGTATCTCAAAAATTTCAGAGTGATCATCGTACTTATGTAGCTTGCCTCAATATTTTACCGTGCTTTCAAATATTTTTGCATTAATGCATCATTTAAATGACAATTATTTCTATGACAGAATGCTGTAAAAAAATGGAATTTAACATTTTTATTTTTTGCTCTAGAATATTTAATTCCAATAATTATAATTACATAACAAGTGAATTAAGCAACTGAAAACTTATACAATAAAATACTGTAACAGAAAGATAATAAATAATTCAGAGTATCAGATCAAATAAGAAAAATCACATAAATAAAATTAAATAATGACTATTTAAATACAATATTTAGTTTAAATAAAATATTAAGAATGTTAAAGATGTTTTAACATAATAAATTTTATTTTTGGAAAATAAAATTTAATTAATGGCACCTTGTGGTTTTCTTACAAAATTTTTGTGGGCTGAGGCCTCAGGTGGAAAACACGTCCCTAGTTTTGTCCCAATGATATATTGCTAAAAGATTATACTAAAGAAAAGAAGATTGTGTATATTCTCTATTTCTGCCTCTTAAATTTCAGAGAGATAGATGCAGTAATTAAATTGATTCACCTTTAAAACAAGATACTAACTCTATTTTACATAAATGCTATTTAGATAGCAAAAAGTGATGATCAGTTGATGATGCATCTTCATATCACCTGCAGCTGAATAAAAAACGTCAGCTTCTAAATTTGTCTGAGAAATATAAAAATAACAAATGATAGAATATATGTTTATCAATAACATTATGCAAATTTACCACTACTTAAAAATTTCTATTTCATAAACTTTCTTAAAAAAAATTTTTTAATTATAAATCCAAAATTTCCTCAAACCAGCTGTAACAGAAGAAAAATATTAACTTTTATGATGATTTGTTTTACTTGGCACCATTATCATCCCAATCGTTTTAATTTTACATTATCACTTTAAAAGATACTATAAACCTTGGTTGGAATTTGAGAAACTGCATTTGTTAAAGCACATTTCCTTTTTCCCTCTTTTACTGTGGAGCTTCAGCTTCTTTTATCCAAATTTTACGTTCAGTTCTTTATAAAATCCTTTTTGAATTTTTTTTAAAAAAAAAATTCTTTTACACAGTTAATAATAACTCAAACTCAGTTTTCTAAATCAGAATATTCATGATTAAATCATTAACTGACATATTTGGAAAGGCATTTCAATATATTTTAAAGAGTTTTTGTTGTTATTTCAAACCTCCAATTGGTCCGCAAAGCTAGACCAGATCCATGATGCCACCACTAATTCTTAAAAAAATTTGCAACGAGTAACAGTCTCAGAGACATATCTTCTCGAGAAAACCCCAAACAATCCAAAATGTGGTCGGGAGAGGCCTGGTTAATATTGGACTTGGTGCAGATCAGGAAGATTTTTATACCATAGGAAAAAGACAGCGATCTGAGGTGGCTAGTGATCAATCTACTTATGGCTTTTTAGTCACCTCTACAACATTGAAGTGACAGAGCACCACCCGGATACTGTCTTCTATACCACAAAGAGTTTTTAATAGATAATGATAATACAGGAATAAAGGTAGTAAACATTATTTCTATTTGGTTATTGTTACATACAATACCAATGGAGATCTTCATGAAATCAATTATTTTTATTCAGTAATGTTTCATAAAACCAATGGAATTAAATATATTTCGCTATTTTAAGAATTCTAGAAAGACTTCAAGATGATCTTTGTTGGATTCCCTATCTATTAATTATTATTTTGTATCTCATTAACTTTTGATTTTACAGGAAAAACCATGAAAATTTTCAGAAAATGTTAATGATAATAGTCACAAATAATAGGTTGGTTGATATTTTTTTACCTGTAAGAGATCAACAATCAATGTGGTAGAGTGTATTTAGTGGAACATTTTAAATATAAGATTTTAAGAGCTTTTCCTAAAGCCTAACTTCTTATAATATAAAAACAATAACATTAATTATGACACTTTTAACCTTTTCTCATAGACTAGAAATATAAAATTTTCTATCACCAGTCTAGAAAATAATGTAAACTTTTTTCTTTACAAACGAAACGTGGAATATTTTAAGTCTTTCGCTTATTTTTTACAAGGCATTTAATTCATCCTGAAACAGTTAATAACATTTGAAATATTCTATCACTCCAGAAGAAATATTACCAACAGTATTCTCAGTGTCTCATTTTGATACATTGATTTAAAACAATATACCAAATGAAATAATATATATTACATAAACAATAAAAATAAAACAGTACAAAGAATAAAAACATGTAAATTGCAAAGCATATGTAGGCATTAAGTTGTGAAAATGATAGGAAGTTCATTCCATTCAGAGGACAGATGAACACAGAAATAATTATACAGAATCAAATATAATTATGATGTTCTATTACTAAGAAAAATTTTGCAAATTATTTATTTATTATTTTTTTAATTCTAGAGTAATTTTCTATACTGAAAACGAGATGAAAAAAAAAAGTAGCACTTCCAGCATTAAAAATTAATACACCAGTTGTATGATAATTGATCTGGGGTCTAAGCAGCTACCAGACACCTTGGCAGGTGGTGGATAAGAGATCTGAAAGTCCAGTAGGAATGACAGGATAGCCTTGAATACAGAATCAAAGGCCGCGAACCAGCTCCTGTAACCCTGGTGTTAGGCGACCTGTGCCTAGGGCTATTTGGCATCACAGTAATGGTGTCATAAAAGAGCTTCTAGTTTCTTGGCGAACTTCTAGAACTGTTTAGCCTTGCCCAGTAACTCAGGCAATGCTGGGAGAACTATAATATTACCTGAGCCTATTAATTGTTATCTTATGGCTGAAAAGACAAAAGAACTAACAAACTTTTCTGATTTTGCAGACGAAGCCTCTGAAGTAGACCTTGCTGAAAAAGACAAAGGAACCCAAAGGCAATCTAGTGAAGGGGCAGTAATGACCTTCAAACCATCTTCTGGTGAGAGTCAGGAAGTTATCACTAGCATGACTGACTCTCTGACCAGAATCAAACTTAAAAAGAGACTTTCTGGTGCCCAGAAAAAGAAGCTGGTGAAGGAATGCAAAATCGCTTAGGACACTTGGGTTGAAAAACCCAAGGCAACCAAAGGCGAGAATTTTCCCGTCAACCGGACTGACCAGGGTAAAGCCAAAAAGGCTGACAAGGGAGAAGAACCTGGGGGATTTACCTACAGGGCAGCTCTCATGGAAGTCAAGGTGGCTGTGTTCAAAGAGGGCCATCTGGAAAAACGGCTAACAGAGGAACAGTTCTCTGACCTGAAACTCTTGTTAACCGAGAAAATAGGAAGGAATGAGGAGGGTTTTGCCCCAACCTTCCTACCCTGTTAACTTGAGAATGGGGCACTTATTCTCAACTGTGCAGATCTGGGGAGCTCAAAGGGGCTGGAGCAGACTGTTAGTGACATATGCCCCTGGCAGGAACAAAAACTCTTGGTGGGTGAGGCAAGGAAACTTGTCAGAACCACCAAGATAATTGCAAAACTGCTAAAAATCTGCAGTAAACTGGAGTTTAAGGAGGTCCTGAGGAAAATCAAGGCACAGAACAGTGGGGTCACTCCAACGGAGTGGAACGTTCTTAACATCAAGAACGATCCACCTGGGCAGACCATCATTCTTAGAGTACCTGAAATAAATGCTGCGACACTTGGTGCAAAGGGATATAAATTTCAAATCAGACTTCACCAAGTGCAGGCAAAAAATGCTTGACAAATGTGCTCCTGCTGATGGGGGTGAAAGTAGTTCAAGCCAATCTCCACCACAGTAGAAATGGTACCACTAAATTCAGTAAGAAATTTCTTGTTGGGGATATACACCTGGCCCTGATTTAAGAACCCTGGCTGGTTAGGGAGAGAATCAGTGACCTCAAAGGAACTAAAGGTAAGCTTATCTATTGTACCAATAGTAACTCTAGAACTTGCATACTTTTACATAAAAAAATTGAGGTTTTACCCCTCTCTGAATTTATCCTTAGGGACCTGACAGCTGTGAAAGTCAGACTCAACATAGAGGGAGGGGACAGAGAAATTGTTTTTGGCTCTGCGAATCTGCCCTATGAAGAGAAGGCTCCACCTGACCATTCTCTGCACAAGCTCATGAACTTTTGCAGAGACAACAATTTACAGGTAGTCCTAGGATTAGACTGTAATGCTCACCATGTTTTCTGAGGAAGCACGGACACAAATAAAAGAGGTGAGTGCCTTTTAGAATTCATTCTAAACTGTGAATTAGATATTCTAAGTGAGGACAACAAACTAACTTTCATTACTTCCAATCGATCTGAATTAATTGACATTACTATAGCAACAACACTAATTAGCAAAAATATCAAAGATTGGAAAGTAGATGGCAGACCTTATGGTTCAGACCATCAAAACAACCATTTTGAAATTAATTCTAATTTGTGTCTGGATCAAATGTTCAAAGACCAGTTAGGACGGAATGGAAGAACTTCCAGAAGGATTTGACTGGGTTGGTTGAGCTTGGGAACAGACCTATTAGAGATAACTACGAAGTACAGCAGAAGCAGATATAGAAGTTACAGCAGATCTTCCGCACAGTAGTATTCTAGATTCTTATCATAACAATTGCCCTATTCGCACTAAGAGAGCTAAACTCCAATGTCCCTCTTGAAATGACTCTCTAGCAGCCGAAAGGACAAATGTTAGGAAACTTTTTTTGGATGGTGAATGGGAGAATTATAAAATGGCACTCACTAACTATAACAAACTTGCTAGGAAAAGCAAAATTAACTCCTGGAGGAAATTCTGTAAAGGGATAGATTCTATCTATAAAGGAGCTAGACTCCAAGAACTTCTCAAAAGGGATTAACATATTTTGGTTGGCACCTCAAAGGACGAGGAGGGTAATTTTGCTGCTTTTGGGAAAGAGGTTATGGAAATTATGACCAAAACCCCCTTTCCAGATGCTAGAGATATTTATAGCAATGAAGGGGAGCACTGCATTGGCTCTTTGCAAAGAGTCAATAGCGATCAATGGACCATCGTTAAAAATAACGTTAACTATAGCAATGTTAAATGAGCAATCTCTGCCTTTAAACCTCTAAAAAGCCCAGGGCCTGATGGAATTATGCCCATCATGATCCAGAAGGCAGAGGAGGTTATCATACCAGTGCTAACTAGAATTTACAGAGCTAGCTTAGCACTGGGTTACATATCAAAGATATTGCAGAAGATGAGGATTGTTTTCATTCCTAAACCTGTCAAGGATACCTATGATCAGGCAAAGTCTTACAGACCTATCAGTCTTTCTTCATTCTTTCTTAAAATTATGGAGAAAATCATTGATCAGCATATTAGAGATTACTTGGGTAGTAACAGTCCCTTGCATGCCTTTCAATTTGACTATGAACCCGGTAAATCTACTGAAACTTCTTTACATCAGCTAGTTTCTAAGATTGAAACCACTCTGGATCAAAAAGAAATTGCCTTGGCAACTTTCCACGACATCCAAGGTACCTTTTCTAACACTTCCCATATATCTCTCCTCAATGCACTTAGAGGGGCAGGGATTAATCAGACCCTTTGTACTTGGATTGGGGCCTTGATTTCAGATAGATGTATATAAATGAGCATCTTTGGTGAATCATTTGAAAAAAAGACAACTAGAGGTTGTCCTCAAGGAGGTGTTCTCTCACCATTACTTTGGAACCTAGTAGTAAATAGCCTTATAAAATATCTAAATGATAGCGGCTATTATACGCAAGGATATGCTGATGACATCGTCATCCTTATCCTTGGTAAAGATTTTGACAAAACTTTCATCTCATACAGGATGCTCTAAGTTATGTAGGTCAATGGTGGATGGATAAGGACCTGATAGTTAATCCTCAGAAAACCTACCTTGTACCTTTTACACGCAAAAGGAAATGGAAGAGTTTTTTCATACCAAGACTCTTTGATGTTGAAATCAATGTGGCTTCAGAGAACACCCAGTATCTGGGCATTTATTTAGACCAAAAACTTACTTGGGACAAGCACACTGATGATAAAATTAAACAAGCAAAGAAAAGCATTATGATTTGCAGGCGAATGCTTGGTAAAAACTGGGATTTACATCCAAAACTGATGTTTTGGATGTACACAGATATTGCCAGGCCCATTTCCACATTTGCCTGTATGATCTGGTGGCGTAAGGTGGAATAGAAGACTGTGATTGACAGACTAGGGCCTGTCTCTGTATCACAGGAGCAATGTCCACCGTGCCAACCAGAGCATTGGAAGTTATGTTGGATCTGACTTCCTTAGAATCTTCATCTGCAGCACTGTCAGAATGACTGCATACAGAATGAAGGTACAAAACCAATGGTACGACCAGCTTGTTGCCAAAGGGCACAGGGGTATTACCAAGAAAATTCAAGATCCTACTTTCCTGATGCCCTCGGACATCATGGAAAATTGAAAAGGACATTTGAAATAGTTTTCTAACTAGAGACAAATATGACAACAACATGTTCAAAACTAAAACAGATGATCTAATCTGGTACACAGATGGATCACTGTAAAACAGCCTCTCAGGACTGGGAGTATGTGGCGTGTAACTAAGAACCAGCCTATCTGTAAGCCTTTGGCAATTCACTACGGTCTTCCAGACAGAAATTTTGGCTATTATCCACAGTCAATGACTAAATAATAGGAAGGGCTACCACAGTAAGCAGATTCTCATTTTTAGTGACAGTCAAGCCACTTTAAAAGCACTAAATTCTTTCAAAATCATATCTAAAATGATTTTGGAATGCAGAAACCTTACAGAACTGGCAACTAGAAACAAGGTGATCCTCGTATGGTGACCAGGGCACAAAGGTATGAAAGGAATGAAAGGGCTGATGAACTTGCTAAACAAGGATTGTCTTTTGTTCCCATCGGTGCAGAACCTTTTTGTGGGATCAATTTAAAGACCGCAAAAACCAATGTTCTTAGATGGGAAAAACAGAATATGTATGAAGTTTGGCTCAACACTCCTGGTCAAACCCATGCTAAAAAGTATGACCTGTGGATCATCAGTGAGGATTGCCTCTGAAATTCTAAGATACTCTAGACAAACGATACATTTAATCGTAAGCTTCATAACTGGTCACTATTATTTTAGAAAACACCTTAATAAAATGGGACTGTTTCAGCAAGACCCTATCTGCAAGAAATGTCATATGCAAGAGGAAACGGCCAAGCATATCATTTACAAATGTGAGGCCCTTGCCCTGCCTAGATTAACTTTTTTAGGCATCATCCATACTAGAGAGTTACACCTAGACTTCATAAAAGGACTATCAGACTTTATTAATAAAGTGGGTGACCCGAGCAACTGGAATTAGAAATCATTGGATTTGGAGTGAAATGTACAAAATGCTAATAAAAGCAGAGGTACCCAATGACATACAAACCCAACTTTAAGAAGATGATAATTGAACTGAGAAGAGTAAGTTAAGCAATTCACAGATAGGCACTGTCATGCACATCCACTGTACTTCAACACTGAAGATGATTGGAATAAGAAAATGTGATACATTCCTGTAGTGATACAGCTACCAGTAACACCAGCATGTGTAGACTGAAGCTCTAGCAACTGTAGACTGTCCAAGGGACCCTGAAAACTATTTCCATCAATATTTTAAGACAAATATAATTATTGATGCTATCATATTGTGCAAGATCATTTTCAGATTGCCATATTAGGACTCAACTTCCTGGCATTCATTAGGAAAGTTATCATTAAGTTAAGAACACAGTGCCTCTTTGCAATTATCCCAAAATAGAAATACTTGGAGAATTATGAGGCAATTTTTTCAGACAAGTCACACTTTTGTTTAAATAATGAATTACCATGCTCAAGTCTCGCAAAAAACTTCATAACAGAACCACACCAGTTGTAACTATGTATCACCAAAACAATTCAGCATCATGGTTGCAACTATATATCACCATAACACATGATAATTCATGGTTTATTGCACAATTGCTGATCACCACTAGTCTATATTGTAGACAATATAACTTCTCAATGATACACGGATAAAATTATCTTTTCCATAACAATGCCTTTTCTTTAAGTTATGTCAAACACAATTTGTCAGTAAGTTAACAACATATTACTCCCAACTGACATGGTCTGAAAAGTATCCAGCAATACCGCAGGTCTGAATCCTTAGGAGACCACAATATGCACATATTTTTTAGTCTGTTTAGATGTGTTGCTGAATTCATTGCCATAAAAAGTGTTTACAGAGTTTCAAACATTGTATAATCATTCCATCTAATATTCATAAGTGTAATAAGCATCACTTACTGCTTGTTATTGATTCTGATCACTTTCTACACATGTCCTACAGATGTTTCTTTTTCATTGGTATGTAATGTAAATACAAATGTAAAAAAATGAGCTTACAATAATAAGGAATATCCTATAGGTACATACAATATTTGAAGATAATGAGTGTCATAGTGTATAATATAAATTAATGAACACACAAAATAAAAAATTAAAGGATATGATAATTCTAGCACAAAAATTAGATAATATATCATAAAAATGCCCTTACTCTGTATTTGTTAACTTCTTGTTTATGAGGAAAATGCTGTGTTCCAATATACAAATGTACATATTGGCTATCAAAACCTTTTTTATAAAGATTTTCTGCTATCATTTTACTAACATAATTTTTGCCAGTTCCTGTATCACCATGAAATGCCATTGCTAAGGCTTTTTTGCGGTCTTTCATTTCTAAGTGTGCTTTTAAAGATTTTGAAACAATAAATTGAACTAAATGTTGTCCAAATAAATTCCTTTTTAAGCTATTCTCAAGACCTAAAAATAAAAATGAAAAAATATTTATTTTTACAGTACTTTTGATGATAAATATAATAATTGATAATAAATAAATTTAATCATAAATTAATACTAAATTGCTGATAAATAAATTTAAAATATAACTATAAAAGCTAAATACAATGAATAAAACCTATTGCTTTTAAAAATGCAAAATAGTTGCTGTGGGGCGATTCTATCAACAAATCAGACAATATTAAAAAAGGTTAAATGATTAAAAGCTAAACATGAAGCTAAAATATGGAAAATAAACAACTGGTTTCATCACACATTTCACATTAAGGAATTTAGAAATAAATGTCGGTACATGAAATGCATGTTCGACACGATGGGAAGTTAATATTACATTAGAACTTTGTAACAATAAAACTGATGCTAGAGGATGACAAATAGTAAGATGGCGTACCATTAGCTCACAACTAGCATGTTCCAATAGCTTCTTTCAGAGAGAATAATTTTTTCTCTTTCTCATATCTACAAGAAGGATGGATTGCTTAAATGAAGTTATTGCCATTTTAGCACCTGCATCAATCTTTTCATTACCCTTAAGAATTTTGTGGCCTACGATCCATAGAAGTAATATCCCTAACCAGCAAAAGAATTCAATGGTTTGAAAATCTTGGACACAATAGCTTGGTAGATATTTAAATTCTAAACAGTCTTAATTCTTTTAAATTATCAGTATATACTCAAAAATTATAAGCATTACTAGTATTCAAGAACTGAAACATGGTAAACTGCCTAAACATCAGATGTAAAAATGGAGCAGGATGAATGAAGACTGTAACTATGAGTATCATAGTCAAGAAATAGTCAATCAACATATCCTGCACTTCTCAATCCATCTTTGAAAATTAGTGTTATTTGAAAGAAGTCTCACTAACTCGCTCACTCTGGGACTGTTCTTTCCTTCCTCCTTCTTGTCGCCTGTTTCTCTTCAAGTTCAAGAGATACTGTCTCTTTCCTCCCAGGTCTTCTCATTACCAGGAACTTGAGGACCGGTTTTCAGGGTTGTAGGTTTTTTAGCTCCTTAAAATCAATGTCTATGCCATACAGACCCGGTGAATTTGTATCGGTTGATATTGTAGGACCAATAAAAATTTTTGGACATGTGTTAACAGTGTTAGGTTATTTTTCTAAATAAATGACTCTATATTCCTTAAATAATCTAACATATGATACCACAATGAAACATCTTCTTGATTAAATATCCTACTATGGCAGAATGTCAAATGTTGCTCTCAGAGCACAATATTCAATTTAATCAATAAGATGTTTGGTATTAAATTAAATCATACAACTTCAAATCATCCCCAGTGTAATGGACAATCCAAAATGATTAACACTGCTTTGAAGTCATTCATAATTACACTTCATGAATTAGGTGTCTCTTTCCCCATTCCTTTTATTATTCGTCAATCTATATACAACAGAACTGTACATAGCACAAATGGGTATACTCTTTATCTCTTTTTTATTTTGGTAGAAACTCATCGCTTTTCTTTGATACCAACCAAATAAATGTTATCCCCAACCAAATTGACAAAAACGCTTATATACCCTAAACCTTAAGAGACCTCAATACTTATTACAAACACAAACACGCATACTCAAGCTTAGTAAGTCAAATAAAACTTTCATCTGAGTCAAATCAAATAAAACTTTCATCTTAATGCGCCAAACTTAAGAAAATAAATTTTGGGGGTATTGTACATTTGAAATCTAGAGACAGTTATAACTTGAAATTTACCTGTCCTTTCAGTATTGTGTCAAAAACTAATAATTTAAATTATGTAATACAATTGCTTGACAATACTCTAGCAACTCCTTTCAAAAAACATATTGATAGACATTGATTAGTTTCTAATAGGGAAAAAAATCACTCATTTTTCAGAATTCTGAAATGAGTTCACATGATAATCAACTACTGTACAAATGCCAGATAAATCTTAAAAAGTAATAGACATTTTTAAATTGATATCAAGGTCAATACTAAGTTAATACACTTTATAATGGAATATTTCTCTCTCTCTTTATACTAACATAATCTGCATCCTTTGTTACAAAGATTTTAATTTTATTCATATCTGAGCTTGAATAAGTTAGTCATTCCCCATTTTATATATTTCTATTACTGTTATATAAAAATTAAAATTTTAATGTGACATATCTTCACTAACATTTTTATGGGTTCTTCATTAATTAGCCAAACATGTGGGACTAAATATTTTGTGAGTTTATTATGTTATCATTCCAAATAAATAAATAGATAAATTAAACTTGATCAACAAATAGCACATATTAAGGTAATTTTATTAAATGTATTAATATTGCAATGCTGAAGATATTGTTCTGATATTCATTGTTGACTTGTGATAAATGAGTATACATAATGCATATAGTATTTGAGACATATAATCAAAATATAATTTACCTAATCAATTTAACCATTTTAATCTGAGAAAGCAATTAATGTGCTTGCAATGTTTTTGCATAATAATAAGAAAATCATTTTGTTATTGTCATTCATGCTAAAATTGGTGTAAATTTGTCTTTATTTAATACAAAAAACTGAAATTACAATATAATATACATGTGTATGAATATTTTCTGCCTGTAACATACATTGAAATAAAATATGTATACTGAGTGTTGTAATTTCAGAAATCTTATTACTACCATATATTTTTAGAGGTTTTAAATCCTTGTTTAGGAAAACAACAAGAATTTGATAAACATTCTAGGTGATAACTGGACAACCACTGAATGTGTCAGTTTACTCGTCAAATATAAAATAATAGTTATCACTAACAAAGAAAATAGCACAGACTTACAATGAAATCACAATGTGAGATATCTTAAAAGCACAGTTGACTTTACACAATTTGTAAAAATCAAACTTTTCCTCAGATGAATTTCTTCTCTTTTACAAAATTTCACAATGTAGTATTTATTATGCTGAAGTATAATTTCAAGTTGCAAGTTTTACTCATTTAATACACTATAACTGTTATAATATGAATTTGTATATATAATCTCTTGCATTATTCTAGAAAAGTTGTTGCCTCTCTTTGACATACGCTCAAAGCGAAGAAACTGTTCTGTTGGGGAGGGAATGATTCTGTGGCTTCGTGCACAGAAAACCTACTACTTCAAAAACTGGCCCTTGAGTTCCTGGCAATGAGAAGACCTGAAGGAAATGGGCAATATCCCTTGAGCTTGAAGAGACACAAGTGGCAAGAAGTGAGAAGTAAAGAACAGTCTGGAGTGAGTGGGTTAGTGGTGTCTCTTTCGTTTAAGATATTTTATTATGTGTATAAGCTTTATGTAAAATAGTGAATACAAAATAATTAACTGTGTAAATAGTCAAGATGCGTGTTGTAGCAAATAAAAGAAAATATTATTAAGCTAAAACATTTGAATTTGTTCACATGAATATTATCAACTTTCATTACAGAGCTTTGTTATCCAGTACACACGGAGGTAAGTCTTTCTCCATTTTATTCATTACCTCAATATATTACTATCATCCTTAGTGAGAATCATCTAACTGACACTAACATTCAAAAGGTTCATAAATAAACAAATGCTCATTTTGTGTAAATATTATAAATCTCTTTTGAGATAAGTAGATCCAGGACATGTGATGTGTGAATGCATCTAAGCAATCCTCAAAGCAGATTGTTAGTCCTTATAAAAGGTTTAAATAAAAGTGAGCAATGGTTCTATTATCAAGATCCACAATTAGGCTAACAGCTAAAAAAGCTATAATGATAAACAGAGAAATAACTGTTAAATATTTATTGCCACAAAAAATCTATTGGTTTAAGTCCTATAAAATATTTCCTTTTTATTAATAGAACCTGATAATTTAAAACTAGTAATATATCAATAATTAAATGTAAATAGAAATTGACAAGTTTAGTTTATTAAAAAAGCATGACAGAATAATAAAATTGAAGAAAGTTTAAGTTTTGATAAGAAAAAACTGTTTCAATTAAAAGTTTGTTATTTGTTAACAAAAATAAATTAACTATAATACCAAGGTTTACACAATAACAATTTAAAGCAATGAAAAATAAATTAAACATAACAGTTTATATTACTGAACACAGAAGGTTTGAGCGTAACCAAAAGCATCTTGATTTTTCAAACTTATCATTTTATAAACATTGACAACACACCCTCTTTGAAGAATGGTCATGTATATAAATCCATACTGATAAAGAATTTATCTAACTGATTATTAATTAGATTGTACTAAGCTAACACTAGCTCGGTAAAATATCAAAATTTTATGAGTGCAATATAAAAACATAATAGTATGTTCAGAATAATGATATGTCAATAGGGAATAACAGAAAGGTGAGCTTAACAAAAACAGCACAAGTATTTAAAATGAAAATAAATCAAATAAGCTGATAAAAAAAATTATATACACTAGTACTAAACATAAAGAACTTAAAAGCACCAGATATATTAATCTAGTTTATTTTGGTGTAAGTGATGCACAATATACAACCAGCATAAAACAGAAGATCTAGCAAATCAATAAATGATACACCTATAGTCAAAATGAGATAAGTGTTTGGCAAATTCAAAGAAGTGATATGTGTGATCAGCAGCCCCTTATCATATGCACTTGAAAATATGTTGAAGATATTAAGTGCCTTTTCACAATTCATCCACAATTGTAAAACATAAGAAAGATTAACTTTTAGTCAAATATTACACAGAGGAGTATTGGGATGAGTTGTCAAATAGTGTTTTATGTTTGGAATTAGGCCTTCAATTTTTAGAAGAAATATATTTATTACTATCTACAATATCACACAGTATGGCTGGGGTTGTTCAAACTACTCTGCTTGACTATGTTTTTCAAACTGGCACATTCTTTTTCCTAAGGGAAAGGGGGTTGGAAGTACATTTTTGCCCAAACAGTGCCTCCATACTCAGAGTGTGGAAATTTATTTCCACATTTTCAGAAAAGCAGAGAAGAGGAAATGCTTGCTTCCATTACTAATTAAGTTAGTGAAAAAGGATCATTACAGGCTATGCCCCCAGTGACTTAATTTGTATTACAAAGATATAAAGGAAAACATACATAACAAAATAAGTTGAGATATATTTATGATTCACATTTTACAATTCTGAATTTTAGAAAAAGTTATAAAGTTATATACCACTTATGAATTTACACATATATTTTAGTTTATCAATTGACTGTTATAATCTATAAATTATAATGTATAACAAGACCTTATTTCTCTATATTATACATTCAACAACTAAATGTTTCAGAAATTGAACTTTTCTACCACATATAGAACTTAGTAGTGGTTGTGAAGGAGTCTAAATGTCAGAACTACAACAATTTCTGTTTGACACAGTTAATTCAACATTATCCTTTTCACCCGAGATTTGATATGCTGGTTTTAATCACTTTATGTAAAGATATAACAAGACACTATTTCTTCAATAAACCATGAAATAAAGACCTATCAGACCATGAAATAAAGTTTCAGAGAAGAAATCCTGACTACTGCTCAGCATTTCGCAGTGAACTAATAGCCATTTATGAAGCCCAGGATTCTCTTGTGTCCCTTCCAACAGGAAAAGAAATATGGATACTGATAAAAAGTGCGATTAAGCACTTGACCAATTGCCAAAGTGTGAGAGACAGTGCTGGAGCATCAATACTCAATAAATTAAAATGGCTATCCATATCCTATGACATTCATCTTCCGTGGATACCTTTCCGTGTTGATCTAGGAAGAAATGAAACTGCAGACACCTTAGCCAAGACAAGAGCTTGTGAGGCATATAAGACGTTGGCACCTCTTACCTTTTTGGAAATCTTTTCAAGAGTAAAAAGCAGGATTAAAACCACATATATAGTCCCTCTATACTAATGGTATTAGTGTTCTTGTCCAGGAAGATCATATCTTTAAAAGACAGGAATAAACTACTATTGCCCTCTTTAAAAGTGGTCATTTCAGATCATTAAAATTTTCCAAGGGTACCAAAATTTTCAAAGACCTATATAATTTGTTCCACTGTATAAGCTACACCGAATACATCCCTGAGTGCCTAGGGCTATCCAAGCATGAATTAAATAATGATCCTTTGATGGTGCTAGATTTTTGGAGGTGTTTAAAGTTATGGGCCTGGTCTAGTTCTGCTGGCCAAAGGGGGCATGCAACAACAAAGGGTGCAATGTTTGCTATTAATGCTGAAAATAAAATTTTTGTCTGTTCCATTTATAACTACATGAGATCCAAGTGTAAAGAAGTCCTAATGGTGGGTAAACTTTATTCAATTTTAAGAATATATGAGCACAGGTTTTTAGTGTAAAACTTACATGTATTGAATTTAAATAAAATACTTAATTTCGATTCAAAAGGCAGAATTTTTTTTTCCTCAAATTGTATGATTTCTCAGATACATTTCGTTGGATCTTTTCAACAATATTTTATCAGTTCAACAGAAGTAGCATTTGGTCGTCCAGCTATATTATTATTTTTTAGTCTTTATCTAGCAGACTAGATCCCTTCAACTGTAAAATAAAAATTATTTGACACATCATTGTAAGTAGGTTGCTGAAATGCTCAGTCCATCTATTGGTCTTTTCTTCTCCAAAACTGTTCTGCATGTACACTGTATTTCTTGGATTGCAAGTAAATCCAATCTACAAGAATAAATTTGCTCAACAACAATTTATTTTTACTCTGATAAAGTGTGCATATACTCAGTATACAAAGATAAGGTATATATTCAAAGGGCTAGTTTACATAAACAAGACTATTATCCTAACATGTCAGATGTTGAGCTAACATTTACATCCAACTCCAGATTAGGGTTGGACATAAGATGTTTGCCTTACGTCCAACCTCAACATGGGGGGCCAGTCCCCTGATGTTACTCCACAGGGGAAGAATACCTGGTTATACCCCTGGGCACTGGGAAACTATTTTAGTCGCTTCTTATGACAATCGTGAGCTACACTGGAACAATTCTTTTTTAACCAGTCACCAATAGTGAAATAAATGGTACAACCAATATAAAGAAATTAAAATTATCATATTTTCTTGTAATATAATCTGCAGAAGCATATTATCTTAGTTTAAGCTTGGTAAACTGATTAAATGAATTTAGTTTGAATGTATTTCTGCAATATTTTTAAAAACCACATATGCTGATCCTGTGAAATTATCATGCTTGAAGGCATCCATATAAATATTTAACTCATTATTGTGAAATAAAGAGGGCAATTTTGACATTTCCTTATTTAAAGAAAGATTATATTTTATATTTTGCAATCCTTTTATCAGATATAAATATTTATTAAGAGGTTGCTTATAATTTCCAGGATGAATGTAGACTCTATCTATCACAATTTCTTTCAGGAATTGTAAAAGGTCGGCCTAATGTAAGGATTTCACATTAAGCTGATCACCTAACTGGGGCATATGCTTAGCACCCTAGGACCCCCAGTTATGAAAACCAATAAGTGTAATGTAGGCCTTGGATCCCTAAAGGCTGTAATGACACTGAGATTTTTAGAATTGCACAAGTTTTGTTTTTAGTATTTCTTTTTCTATTCATAAGTGTAAAAATGGTAAACTGGATGAAATGTTTAGTGCATCTGTTGATGTAGTGTGGTAATATCTAGCGATAAGTAGCAAGAAAATTCTTTGCATATTCGATAGCAATTAAATTTTGTGTACTGTTTCTGATGCAAAATTGGTACTGCTATAACTTATAATTTTTAAAATAATTTTAAAATTATAACTTTTAGAATTTAAGATAATAAATAATAGTCTATAATATGTGCAATTTTTGTAGAGTTAAAAAAATTTATAGCTGTAACTTTGAAATTACTTTTCTAAACATATTGCTTTTAATCTATGATTTTTTTACACAAAAATCCTACTCATTGGTATAGGCTTGACACAACTCAATGCTAAAAATTAAATTTCACACACACACACACATTTTGATGAATTGAATGAAATTTCACTTTTCCCATTGTTAAAAATTAAATTTCCCACAATTCATCAAAACATAATTTTTCAAATAAATTATAAAATATAATAAGATAAATAAAATGAATATTTTTTATTAAAGTTCATAATGGCATTGGTCTTAAAAAAACATTTTGCATAGAGTTATAAGGTTGGAGAGACAAGAGATATCAAGTCATTGTGACTTACAGAACCATATCATATCTTTAAATAAATGATGTGAACAATATAATTTTTAAATACATGTTTTTTATAAACTAAAAGAGGCAACAATCTTTAAAAATATTTTATATCCAATTAAAAAACGACTATCAAGTATCAGACTAATATTGTACATCAATAATGTAAACAATATTTTTGCAGTGATGTATTGTTAATTTACAAGAAAACATATATAAAAAAATCATTATATTGTATATTACTTAAAAATTAACTTATTAGAAAAGAAACCTATAATACATTTGAATTTATACACATATTAAAAGGATTCCCTGAAAAATATGTAAAGGAGTTTTTTTGAGCAACTATTCAAAATTTCCCCGAATACTTAATATATAAAAATATGTATCTAGAGTTGAAAAGGATATTTATTAACACAATAAGAATTGCACTTTTTTTTTCATTTTTGCAACTAAAAAAATTATGGAGAAAAAGTTTAGTTCTTATGGTTTTAATAAAGATCATTTTCAATTCCAAGTACATATTTTTGTATCTAAGGTGGCCAGGAAATTTTTGAATCGCTGTTAAAAAAAGTTTCTTTTTCATATTTTTAACAGATGCAATATTTTTCCTTAATATTTAGTAAATGCAAAAATAAAAGAAAAATATTAAATTCAATTGGCAGAATCACATGCAAAGCAACAGATTGAAATTATTAGGAAATGGTCTGTAAAATAATTAACAACTGTCATAGAAATATAAAATATCTCACAAGTTCAAAGATCTATACATATCACTAAGCTTAGTATTAAGTACAACAAATAAACTATAAGAACAACCTGTCAAATTAGACATATTCCAATATTATAAAAGTTTTGCAGCATTTTTAATAATTCCGTTACTTGCCATATAATAATGTTACTTTTGTAACATCTTAAACAGTTACTCTAAATCAATATACCTTAAGTACAAATGATGTGCAGTCATTTTTAGTATGACAATATAATTCAATCAAATAAAATAGAAAAAGCTTCCAAAACTGAACAGTAATTTCAGTAGCAAAACACTTTATCTAGAGCTCTAAAACGATTAACTTATATATATATATATATATATATATATATATATATATATATATATATATATATATATATATATATATAAACTGAACAATATTTTAGTCTTTCCTCGATTAAAATGAAGTTATTTAAAACAGATTTAAAACAATTTAATATTAAGATTCCATGATCTAATCTTCAACAGATCATATAAGAGCATGGATTCTTAAGGCTTATAAACATACCATCATGATCATATTTTATCCAATTATTATTGCAACACTCATTTACGTTGCATTTTAGATAACTCCAGCTCGCGAAACCAACTGATACAGCTAAACCAGTCAATCCAGTAGTTATACCTAGACAGTCACAAAACGTTACAGTAGCGATAAAAAATATCAAAATATAAGTCATAAAATAAAACATGTCCAAAGTGATAGATTTACACAATCCGATTTTTAAAAATAATAAAGGCCATGCAGAATTCACTCTACATCCCCACTGTTTCTTTTATTTCAACCCGGAGATTCCCCGAAGTTGTGCGCAGTGATCGGTTTCCAAATAACATACCCAAAACAGTGTAGTTCTGTTTCTTGTTTGGTGCGGTGCTGAACGGAAGCATTTTTATCATTTGAAACATTTATTGAGATTATTGTTAAGTATAAATTTATATAATGACGATTAATACCGTGATAAATATTATGATTTTTAGTTTTCATCATGGTTGATAATAAAAAACAAGAAAAGAAGGCAACCAGAAAAAGAATTTCACTAGAAACTAAAATGCAAGTGATTAGAAGATTCTGGTGGACGTCAATTTCAAATTAGTGCTGCATTAAATTAGGCAATTTCAACAATCAGGACAATTCTTTAGAATAAAGAAAAAAATACTGTCATCGGTAACTGTAACTAGAATTACCCGCTCTGGAAATAACATTATAGAGGAAATGAAAAAATGATCGTGTCTATATATCACTGGCATAGTGAGCATAATTGGAGCCCGGGTACGATACCTTTTTTGGCGCCCCTTGAAAAGTAAATAATACTACATTATAAATATGGGCATAAAATGTGTTAAGTAATAAAAGAAATATAATATAATAACGATATATGATACATTATAATAAATAGAGTATAATTGTAATAAGAGAACACACAACATAAATAATAACAAAATGTTGTACCTACTATAAATAATCGAAAATATATTAATTTAAAGTATGAAACTCAGCTTTAAATTTAAACAAAATTCAATTCTAATTAAAAAAAATACTTATATTGAATTCAGAAAAGTGTCATTAGAGTAACCGGACTTATGTAATTTAGAATTAATTATAAAAAGACATAATTGATTTTAAATATTACTACAATTATTTAAAAAAAACATAAAAAAAATTTAAATAGAAAATAATTCGTTACGTATCATAGATATAAGCAGATGCAATTATTCGCAATCTAATATACTAGACTATTCACATTTTTCTTGCCTTTGCTGAAGCGAATTGACCAATTACTTTATCAAAGTTGATCATTTCAATTTTTTCTTTTTTATACTTAAAATTGTTAAATCACTTGGATGGTTTTGACTCATGGTGGATCATGAATAAGTCAAAATTAATTTTATTTTGCTAAATGAACGTTCGCAGCTTGCAATTGATGCAGAAATAGTAAAAAGTATTTGAATGGCAACCTCTTCTTCTCTATATCTTCACCGTTTGAGATAAGGCATGTTGGAAGTTCTAATAGAGTTTTTGGTTTAATTTCTTTTCTACTGCTGAGTAAAATCTTTCTGTCCCACATTTCTTTATAGACTTCTCTTCCATGGAAATCTGTATGACAAAATTAACCCAAACTTTTACATTTGTTAAGCACGATGACTTAGTGCTCCCAAGATACAGGTCCAAGGTTCGATTCTCAGCCTAGGTCAACTCAATCTTTCATCCTTTCAGTCGATCGATTAACTGAGTACCAATCATGTTTGGGAACTAAACACTGGATTTAGCTTTACTCTGACCACCTAATCGGGACATATGCTTCGCACCGCAGGGCCCTCAGTTAGGAAAACAGATATGAGCATACAGAAAAGGAAAGTTTAAACATTCAGAAAAGTAATTTAACTTACACAGTTTAGACATACAGAAAAGGAAAGAAAAACATTTAAAGAGGAAAAAAACATTCATAGATTTTTAATTTCTACCATTAGAGAAAATAATTTTTCAAAATAAGGTGCTAATGTAAAGCTAACAAAATTACGAGTCAAATAAAAATTATTTCCCCAAACAAAAACATTTTAAAGATTATATAAATTATTTTTAAATGAATAGTTAAAACAAATAAGTAATTTAATATTTAATTTTCAAAACTCTGCAAAAATATGCTAGTACCAGTTTTACACCAGCAAAAATATAAATATTCATATTGAAAGAATACATAGTAGACAGAAAGTATAACTTACAGCAATAATATTTTAAATGTCAAAACTCCAAATTTTGAAATGTTTACATTTTGTTTGCGATGAAGCCATATTTTGGAAGAAACGAAATACTAACCGTGTGAGTAATAAAAAGGAAGGGAAGTTCATGTGTTTCCCTAGAATTTGGAGGTAATTAGCTCTCGATCCTCTCCATTTCTATTCCAGGAAGGCATTTCCCTAGAGGGCATACTGTAGTGCTATTTTATGAAAAATTTCCTCCCTTTCTTTGAAAGAAAGTCTGATGCCGGACACAATATTTTAATATTTTTGATAAAAGGAACCGCTAATATGAAACACGTTCCAGCAGGAATTTTCTCATGAGTGTAACGCGATACTAGACTGAATGGCTACAGCAGTAAAAGCCTGAGATGAAAATATACAAGGGTTTTAATTTTATTTTGGGACAATGAATAGTTTTATTTCACAAAGCCTCAATAACTACTAAAACGGAATTTTCTAAATAGCTTCTTGATAACTTAAGTAAAATCTGACATTTCTGTTATTATAAGTACATTTAAATTCTTACTCAAGTTTTCATTAATAATATTTTAATAATTATATATATATATAAATGTATATAAAAAATTTCATATG
Source organism: Latrodectus elegans (assembly GCA_030067965.1). Lineage (NCBI taxonomy): Eukaryota > Metazoa > Arthropoda > Arachnida > Araneae > Theridiidae > Latrodectus > Latrodectus elegans. Next base: position 34,497,209 of record CM057813.1, read on the forward strand.
TATATATATATATATATATATATATATATATATATATATATATATATATATATATATATATAGATATAGATATATATATATATATATATATATATATATATATATATATATATATATATATATATAGATATAGATATAGATATAGATATATATATATATATATATATATATATATATATATATATATATATATATATATATATATATATATATATATATATATATATATATATATATATATATATGAAATTTTCTTTTTTTCTGCGCATAGTAATTTATTACGTTATTATAATCAAAAGATTAAATTTTCACATTTTTATCATAAAAAGGTATCAAAAATATTAGTGAAGTGCTGCTTGTTAAATAAAATGATTTAATCTGTTATGAGAAATTAAAAATAGCACGTCAAATAATATTTCAAAACACTGATATTTCGACAAAAAACATTTAAGTTTTGAATTTTTGAATATTTATAACATCCAGAAGGGTAAAAAAAAAAATAATAATCATTGAACTTTTTTTTTTTAATATATTGAGTAAAACAAACTTATTTGTTTTGTTAATATTATTGTTATGACTTTTTTTAATATATAACTTGACTTTGATATCCTGTATAACAATTTAGTCATAAAGGGCACTTTGAATCCTGACGTATTCACAAAATTAAATAGGTGTCTTTCATGAGCTTACTCTTCTGTAATCTCCCTAAGTTAATGTATCCAAAAATTATCATATAACATTAACACAAATAATTTGGTAAATATTTTTATACTAAAATAAAAGCCTTTCATATGCATTAAAATGGAACTGACCAATGTAATATTCCAGAAAATTTATGTGAAAAAGAAAAAATCAAAATATTTTTGTTATTTACACAATTACAAGATTTTTAGTACAAAACAATAGTATCACAAACTTTGAGCAAAGTATTAAACTTAAAAAGGGAAGGATTAAAAGAATGATAATCGATAATCTAATTAGTTATAAGAAATGAAAATAGAAGCATGGTTAAAAGAACAAACTTTTTAAAAGGAACTAAACCATGCAAAATTATTATTAATAAGGAAATATAATAGTAAGAGTTTCATTTATGGCAAGCTACTGCAGCTCTTCCTCATTTTTCATCAACAACCTCTTCTCTTTTTCAAATCTGATTCCTACCTGGAGCTTTTTTTTTTTTTTATTTTTCCCTGGACATGACACAATAATTATAAATTGCAAAGTTTATTTCTCCAAATAAAATTGATATTATAATAAAACTAAGGTTGAAATTTTCTGAAAAATTTTGTTTAGCTTTGAAATGATATAGCGCCCCTCTGTAAGCTGCGCCCGGGGCATGATAGCCCTCCTTGCCCCGCCGTCACTACGCTACTGTTCTATATGGATTGACGACGAAATTGAACGCAATATCAAAGTGATTGCCGGCTGGCAGTTTTCAGAGGTCGCTGGATCTGGCGATCCTCTACCCTCATTAGATAGCTGGTTCTTGGTTTGTGAGCTATAATTTGAGTCTGATTGGCTTAAAATGAGTTTGAAATTTTAATGGACGGGACTGTGGTTATTTCATAAAATTTATTTCAGAATTTAAAAAGCTATTGTTGATTAATTTATTATTTATGAGAAATATATATTTAAATTAAATGAAAATAATAGAATAATAAAGGAAATAGTTAAGGAATAAATTGAGAGAAATAAGAATATTTACATAAGAACAGGTAAAAAGATATTTACAAGAATTTATACACGCTATATTTGCAAGGTATAACTTGGCCTGTAATACAATATATCTATCTTTATCTTTTTTTTATATTTTATGTATTTACGTATAGATATATATTTAAAAAAATAATAGAATATTTGTTTTCAAATACATTTAGTATGTATACTTATAAATGCATTTTTCATCATCATTTTTATTTTGAATAGTTTTTTTTCCACATATAAAATGAGATGTAACAAAAAAAAAAAAAAAAATCTTTTATCCTTTTAGAAGTTTCTTTTTTTTTTCCATACAAAGAAGTAGTTATCAAAGAAAATTTTTCTAATTTCAATTTATTTCATGGTGGTTGATGAGGAAACTTTGGGCAATATCTGAGCAATGAGCGAGGGCGCAATCTATTATGGGTACTCATGTCATTATAGGATGGAAGGATAATTATTGTTTCGTTATTAGTATTATCAATATTTTTTATCACGTTATACATCATTTTCGCCAAGAATTCTCTCAGGGTAGGCATTTTTAATTATTGTCTGATTTTTTTATTTCTAATGAACCAGGGGGCCTTAACTGCCCATTTGAGGGCTTTATTTTGGAGAGTTTCCAGTTTTTTAATTTTACTATCATGGGTGTAACCCCAGATGGAGCAGGCATAGGAAATAAATGGTCGAAGATATGCTTTATAAATGAGAACTTTATTTTCCATGGAAAGTTTTGAATTCCAGTTGAAAAGTGGGTATAATACAGCTGTTTGCCGTTTAAATTTGTTAATAATTTGAATCAGATGGGGGTGCCATGTTAATTTTCTGTCGAAAGTTACTCCTAAATATTTACAGGTTTGTGACCATGGTATAATTTCGTTGTTGATCTTAATTACACTGGGTAGAAGTAGTCTTTTTTTTTGTTAAAAATTCTGGATACATTTTTATTTACATTAATAAGAATTTTCAATTTAAACAACCAGAGCTCAATCTGTTCTAAATGTTTGTTGAGTGATTCAGTGATATATGATGTTTTCCTACCTTGTGCTAGTATAAATGTGTCGTCTACAAAAGGGTGCAGGAAAGTTAGTGTTGATGTTGGAATGTCGTTCACATAGATAAGAAAGAGTCTTGGTCCCAATTTGGACCCTTGTGGCACGCCAGCTAAGATTTGTCTTTGTGTTGAGTATGTAGTATCAATGCGAACTTTCGTCCCAAAAGATATGAAATTAGTATTTTAATAAGAGTGGATCGGGTAGACCAATATTAATGAGTTTGTGTACAAGTCCACCAATCCAAACTCGATCAAAACCTTAGGCAATATCAAAAGAAACTGCTCCTGTACTTTTTTTATGTTGAAATCCCTGGGTGATGATTTCCCCTACTCTCATAAGTTTATGCGTTGTTGAATGTGAATTTCTGAACCCGTGTTGTTCAGGGATAAGAATACTATTGTTTTCTAAAAATTCATCTAATCTATTTAGAATAATTGCTTCGGTTATTTTGCTTAGAGACGGCAGTAGACTAATAGGTCTATAGCTTGAGGGAATGTAATTGCCTTGTTTTGGTTTTAATATTGGTACTATTACTGCAATTTTCCATTTTCGAGGAAAATATGTTTTTCTTAATATCTCGTTAATAAGCATCTTAACTTTGAAAAATGTTTTGTTTGGAATTTTCTTTAGCGTTTTGTTTGTTATTCCTTCGATTCCTGGGGATTTATTATCCTTTAATATCTTGATTATTGCCATTACTTCCGAAGAGGTGGTGCTTTGTATGACTTGTGTGTGTGGTCTGGAGAGAAATCTGAGTATGTTGCTGGCAACCAGATCTTCGGTTCTGGTAACGTGCAGTTCATTAATGGTGAATTGTGTTTCAAAAACGTCAGCAATTGCTTCTGTTTTTTGTTTGTTTGTGTATGCAATTGTATTTTGTCCTTGAATAGGTGAAAATACTGTGGTTTCTTCTTGAACATACTGACGACCTTCCAAATGGATCGGTCGTGAATAGAAAAATTAAATACATTATTTAATTTTTCTCTCCGTTTCTGTGAATTGGATGAACTTATCTTGGCCCTAAATTCGTTATTAGTTTTATTATATTGATTTTGTATACGGGGGTCTCTGCTAATTTGATATAGTTTCTTGAGTTTGTCTCTATTTACTTTCAAAATTATGAGGTAGCGGGGTAGGAGGTGAGTGGGACGGGAGGAGTGAGGTTTTTCTGATTCACGATGCGCTGCAAGCAGTTCCGCCTCCAAGCGAATCGTCTCATTTTCAATTTCATCTCCTGTGTTTGTATGAATTATATTAAACGGGTAATTATTTAAAATATGGTTGTATTTGATCCAATCCATGTTATAAAGTGTGGGAGTATTAATCAAAAGAATATTAAAGTCAAACTCGACCATGACTGGATTATGATCCGAACTGATTTCCGTGATTGTATAAATTTTTGTGTTATAATTAATTCCTCTGATGAGTGCAATATCAATTGTTGTTGCTGAATTATCACTAAAATGTGTGGGTGTGTCAGGTGCATGGATTTTTAGTTCGGCTATATCAGCGAATTTTTTAATTATTTGACCAGTTTTGTTTTGTGACCTAGAGTTCCATGCAGTGTGCTTAGCATTAAGATCTCCAAATATTAAAATATCATAGTTTGTTGTAACCATTGCTTCAAGATCCATGTTTATGTATTGATATTGTGCTCTAGGCTTAATATATGTGGAGCAGAATGTAATATCGGGTAGGGTTGGCAAGGTCAATGTGACCAAACTTGTCTCTATTGTAATTAATTGTGTGTTGTGTTTTGGTCGTGTGGGAGATTACTCTTGACAAAAATAATTGTCCCACCCCCAGCTAGTAGGGTTGGCAAGGTCAATGTGACCAAACTTGTCTCTATTGTAATTAATTGTGTGTTGTGTTTTGGTCGTGTGGGAGATTACTCTTGACAAAAATAATTGTCCCACCCCCAGCTAATGTGGTATTTCTTGGGCGATCATTTCTATAGCATGCATATCCTAGGATGTGAATATTTACATTATTTGTTAGGAATGATTCCTGAATTAAGATTATATCTGGATTATGCTCATTTACAAAGTCACGAAATTCAACCATTTTGTTTCTAATACCACAGGAATTCCACGATAAAACTAGAAATCTCCGTTGTGTGGCCCACATTCTTCTTACTTCTTTCCGAGATCGGAACTCGACCTCCGAGAAAATGTTTACACCTTCCGATTTCGTGATGGCAACGGGTTCTGAGGACGTTCGGACGAGAAACTCGGAACGTGTAAACAGGCTTTAAGGGGTGTTATTAATTTTCTTAAACATGTCCACGAGGACAAATATTTTATCCATTGGGTCAGTTTTAGACTGAATTCGTTTGATGACTTCGGGGATATTAATTCCATTATATACTTCTCTTAAGAGTGTGAGTAAATTATTAAAGTCGTTTTTATTTTGATTTTGGCCATTGCTTGGAACAGTTGTATCGGTTGAGGGATATTTTTGTTTTCAGTTTGGGCTTAGGGAATTTCTCACACCCCCGATAGCTTGCAGGATGGTTCCCATTACAGTTGCAGCAGACTGGGGTTTCTAGTTTTTTGTCCTTGGGACATTCTTTTGTATTATGTGCTTCTGCACATTTCACGCAGCGGGGTGCCATATGGCAGAAACCGCTTGAGTGGTGAAAACGTTGGCAATTAAAACACTGCATAATTGTTTTGTTTCGCCTATAATGTTTGTTCTAAGTAGGGTTTGAAATATGACACAAATTTTTTAATTTAAATATAGCACTTATTTCTGGGCCATTGTAGAGTTGGACTAAAAATAGAGGTACGGGTTTTCCATTTCTCTGGCTAGTCATCCTGTTTACTTTGTGGACTTTATAGCCTTGATTGGCTAAGTCAGAAACAATTTCCTCACTTTTTGTGGTCATGGGAAGTCCCCTGACTACAAATTTGCGGGTTTCTCATTTTTTCTTCTTATGAGGATATATTTGTAGGTATTATATTCAAGAAATTTTGTAATTTCTTTGTGGTGGTCTGCTGATTTGGGCAGCAATTTTGACTTTTCACCTGAAGCTTTTACTTCAATATTTATTTTTAATTCATTTTTTAGTTTGGTCATGAATGAAACATGGCTTTCACCATACCTTACAATTATGGGTGGAATTTTAGGGGCTATTTCAGTCACTGGCTGGTCATCTATTTTTTCGTGGTTTTCTTCCTCTGGAGTTAGCCCACTGAACTCGTTAGCCACAGCTATGGGGATCTTAATGACACTCTCATTCACAACTTTGGCTGTTTTCTTTGGGAAAATGAAAGGTTCCTCACCATCATTAGTTCGTTTTTTATTGAATTTATCATTTTGATTGGCAATATTAGTCACTTTTACTATTATGGGGGTAGTAGTGGGGTTTGCCATATCAGAAACAAGATTATAGCTACCTGCACTTGCAGTTTTTAAAGTTTCTTAGCAGGTTTTAATGTTGATATCCAGTATGTCCAAGACATTTTGTTGTGGATGTACTTCAGTAGTGGAGTCTCTGCTACCCAGTAGCGCAGTCTGGATATCCAGTAGTTACTTCAGATGGAGTTCCGAGGCATTGTTGTATTTAGGATTCCTAATGTCCGTCAGCTTGGCAGGTTGTATTATTCCTTTATTTGTAGCCATTGTCCCAGTCAGGTCCACTCAGAAGTCAAGAAAATCAATCAGCTTTAAAAAAGCAGCCGTTGATAGTACTGAAAAGTGCTGTTTTTGTTCGAATTGAATTCAAAAAATTTTCTTCAGTGAAGGCGAAATAGTAATAGCTCTAGGTAGCTCAACACGCGGGGCAAAAAAGGCTTAGGTCGCCTTGCCGCGTCCGTTGTAGTGGTGAGCGAGGAGAAACCTTTAGGAACCGGTTTGCGTGAAGAACGAGTTAAAAACACGTCTTATCAGCTCGGCTGCTGAAGCGGGAATGAAATTGAACGCAATATGCAACTAAACCAATCTATCATAATGGAAAAAACAAGAAGAATTTTTAATTACATTCAGGTTGAGGCAAGTGACAAGTGAAACTTTTGTTGTTAGTTGAGGATGATTTAATAGATTTATACATTGAAATAATCTTCACAACATAAAGATTGCAGGAGAAGAAGCAGCAAATAGTGATATACACAACTGGCATTAAAATTGTTTTACCAAGAAGGTGACATGCTACAGACGTGAAATTTATACGAAAGGAAAAAGGTGCTGTGATATGCAAATGATTAGCTTTTCAGCGCATTCAGACAAAGCAGGCGCCAGTAGCAACATCTACATTTTGTTTAAATGAGGAAATTGTTCAGCCGGTTCCTCATACACAAATTGCATTTGAACGTTGTTGCCTGGTGAAAAGTTGTTGTGATGCCTCGTGTAAGAAGGAGAAATGCGTACCAGCAAGTTTCTGACTTTGATAAAGGTCGAATTGTAGCATACCACGATTACGGTTTATCTTATCGCAGTATTGCTGCTCGTGTCAGTCGAGATCCAGTGACTGTTAGCAGAATATGGAATCGATGGGCTCAGGACGGTAATACGGAACTCCATGCGGGATCTCAACGGCCACCTATCACTAGTAGCCGAGAAGACAGGCATATTATCCGCATGGCCGTAATGGAACGTACAACCACGTCACGAGCCGTGAGTCAAGAAACGGGGTTGTTTGGAAGACAACAAGTGTCTGCACGAACAGTTCGATGACGTTTGTAGCAGCATGGACTCTCAGCTCGGAGACCATGGCTGCGGCTTCCCTTGACGTTGCGTCATAGACAACAGCGCCTTCAATGGTGTGGTCAACGACGAACCTGGGAGCACGAATGGCGAGACGTCATCTTTTCAGATGAATCCAGGTTCTGTGTACAGCATCATGATGGTCGCATCCGTGTTTGACGGCATCGTGGTGAACGCACACTGGCAGCGTGCATTCGTCATCGTCATACTGGCCCATCACCTGGCGTGATGGTATGGGGAGCCATTGGATACACGTCTCAGTTACCTCTTGTTCGCATTGACGGTGCTTTGAACAGTGCACGTTACATTTCTGGTGTGTTACGACCCTTGGCTCTACCCTTTATTCGTGCCCTGTGAAACAGCAGTTTCAGCAGGATAATGCCCGACCGCATGTTGCCGGTATTGTGCGGACCTTCCTTGATACCAAACATGTTCGGCTGTTGTCCTGACCAGCACGTTCTCCAGAACTTTCACAATTAGAAAATGTCTTGTTAATGGTTGCCGAGCGACTGGCTCGTCACTGCGGTTGATGAACTGTGGTGTTGTGTTGAAGCTGCATGGGCATCTGTACCTGTACATGCAATCCAATCTCTGTTTGACTCAATGTCCAGACGTATAACTGCTGTTATTACTGCCAGAGGTGGTTGTTCTGGGTACTGATTTCTCAGGATCTATCCAGCCAAATTTTTTGAAAATTTAATCACTTGTTATTTCTAGTATAATATATTTGTCTAGTATAATATAATCACTTGTTATTTCTAGTATAAATATCTGCATTTTTCTTTCTGGTATAGCAATTTTAATGGCCAGTATTGTAATAACGGTGGCTGAATTCCCAGAGACATTAAAAACAATAATTAAACAAGGAAACTATCCTCCAAAATTGGTTTTTAATGTTGATGAAATAGGCCTGTGTTTGGAAAAGAATGCCAAAACGAACATTTTTATCCCGTGAAGAGAAATGAGAATCAGAATTTAAAGCTGCAACAGATTGCTTAACACTTCTACTGGTTGATAACGCAAGCGGAGATTTCACCACTACTAGTTTACCACTCGTAAAACACAAGAGGAAATGGTGTTTTAGTTTACAGGTGGAGTACCCCTTTACAGTTTTCTAATTGTATAGTTATTTTAAAACAGAGAAAGTTGATAAAGCAGAACTTTCCATTTTAAAAACTATAGTTGGAAAACTGAAAAAAAGTCTACTCTACACTAGAGAAAAATTCTAGTTAGTATTATTGACGAAGATATCTTGAAAATTTTGAGATCAGAAAAAAAATCATTGCTAACTTATTGTGAATTAAAATAATTCATTTTGAAAATTAATTTTATAGAAAATTATTGTCAAAACTCCCTATTTCTTTATCTTATCTTTATTCTTGTATTTAGATAAGGATCTACTTACAAAAATTTAAGTTGCAACTTCCTCGTTTTAATAATGCTAAAAACATTGTGTATGAAATTTAATGTAATAAATACGGTTAAAATACGAAATATGTCTCAAGGAGCCCTAAAGTTATCTGGTAAAGTTGCAGTTGTTACAGCTTCAACAGAAGGTATTGGTTTCGCAATCGCTAAACGATTAGCAACTGATGGAGCTTCGGTTATTATAAGTAGTAGAAAGAAAAATAATGTTGAAAAAGCTTTAGATAGTTTAAAATCTGTGAGTAGTAATATTTCTGGAATTCCTTGTCACGTTGGAAAATCAGAAGATCGGAAACAGTTACTTGATTTTGCTGTGTCAAAATATGGAGGTATCGACATTCTTGTCAGCAACGCAGCTGTAAACCCTGTTATGTGTCAAATACTTGATACTCCTGAAGAGGCATGGGATAAAATATTTGACACTAATGTTAAAGCCACTTTCTTGCTGACGCAGGCTGTTGTTCCTCTCATAGAGAAACGTGGTGGAGGTTCCATTGTCTTTGTTTCTTCTATAGCAGGAATGAATCCTATGGAAATTCTTGGTGCTTATTCTGTTAGTAAAACAACTTTGTTAGGATTGACAAAAGCAGTGGCTTTGCAATGTGCTTCTCAAAACATTAGAGTAAATTGTATATGTCCTGGAATCATTAAGACTAAGTTCAGTGAAACTTTGTGGTCTAATCCGTCTTCAAAAGACATCCTTGATCAAACCATTCCAATGAGAAGAGTTGGAGAACCAGATGAATGTGCAGGCATTGTATCATTTCTATGTTCTGAAGATGCTTCATACATTACTGGTGAAAATATTGTTGTTGCTGGTGGTTATCTTTCTCGTTTATAAACATATTTGAAATGTGGGAATTACAAATGATTTGGGAAATTGAATATATATTCTATTTTATTTGTTAAAATATTTTATGTGATTTTTTTTTGTTTTTATGTATTTTGGAAAAATAAATAAGATTGAATGATTAAAGTTTTGTTTTATTAATGATATTAATTATTCCTATTTATTTAAAGTGTGAAATATTTAATAATGTGGTTAAAATTTTATTTCTAATATCATTACCTTCATCTATGCCAATTATTCAAAAAAAAATAAATAAAATAAAATAATTGAAGTATTTAAAAATTATTTCTAAGTTCTTATTTAAATGTTTGAAATCTGAAATTTTCAAAACTATGTACTAATGAAATGTTTGAAAGCATTTATGAAGGTAAAATTTTAATCAAGTGAATGTTTTAATTTGGAATAAAGTTAACTAGATTTTGCTAAAAGGAAAACATACAAAAATTTTGTAAATTCTCTTCAAAAAGTGTAATTATATTTTTGAATATTAAATATTTATTTTTGATAATTCTATAATTTAAAGGATGGAAATATTTAGCTGAGCAAATGAAAAATTCTGTTAGTATTATAATTACTATTGGCTAAACTGAGTATTACGGTCTCACCTCGTAAATCTCAGAAGGTCGCCACGGTCTGAGCGAAAAGTCGCCAAATCGGTAAAATTTGGCGATAATTTTTCATCGCCAAGTTTTTTCGCCATAAAATCACCAAAAGCGATTAGTCGCCAAATGTGTCCCTATGCATATCGTCTGAATATCTTCTTTATTTCTGTCTTTGGTATTTATTATTTATTTATGATTAAATATTGCATCTACTATATTACGAAACCAAAAACATTTTTTAATCAGACATCTTGAGCCCTAAATTGTATTTAATACACATATTTTGCATTGCACATTTATATCTCATATAGCCTGTATATAAAATTTTAAGCAGTCAAACTGGTAAGATATGCTTTTTTCTTGTCTATTTTCATTTCTCATAACGTGATAGAAAGAAATTCTAGTAGAAGTATGTACTAACTTGTGCTGATCTTTTTCAGAAAAACTTTCTATTGAAGATAATAACAAATTTCTCAATGATGGCTTGTACTTTTCGAAAAAAAGAAAGCCAGGTTATACCCAATTCAAAGCATTCTAAATTATTTATTTATAATCAGAAGTCACATGTACCATATGGGTGCACAATACAAAAACTCCTTTTTCTCCTAAAATATTTTTTTTATAATAAAATGTGAATACCATCAATAATCTTCGAATGTGATTTACTACAAAATGATACCATTCGTTCGAGCTAGATTGGGAATTTCACAAGATATTGGGGAAATTTGAAATCAATGGAAGCTGGAAAAAGCTTGGGCGCACTATACAAAAACACATTTTTGGATGGATGGATTGAATTAGTTGATGGATGAATGTATGGATGCAATAATGGATTGGAAAGATTGATGGATATGTAAGAATTTTTAACACTTTCAACTACAAATTTGCAAATTGGATGGATGGATAGATTAATGGATTTATGGACAGCTAGATGGATGCATGGAGGAATGGATGGATGAAGGGTTAGATCGTTAGAAGGACGGATGGCTGTCTCGATAGCTATGTTAGAATGTTTATAATTTTAAACAAAAAATTTGCAAATTGTATTGATAAATGAATTGAATGGATTGATGGTTAGCTGGATGGAAGGATGAATGAGTATATGGTTGGATAAATTGAAATTTATTTATTTAGACACCTAGTTTTTTGGAAATGAATTTTTGAACTGATTTAATTTTAAAACACTTGTAAAAATTTTTTTTAGTATGAAATTTTTTTTTATCTCATCTAGTATTTAACTTTTTATAAATTTCTCTCTTTTCTTAATACTAAAAAGGTATTCATTTTTCAATAATCAGTTTTTTAACAATAGTTTGATAAATATGACATGATTTTATTTAAAATTTTAATAATGAAAAAAAATGAGAAAAACTGTAGAGACATATGAACAATTATCAGATTACAAAGGCTTTGTAGAATGTAGTGATTTGATAGACGTTAATGAAATACTTTTGCATTCATTTAAAACCTTATTTTGTTTCCATTGGTCCAGTTTTCAAACTGAGAAGTTTAGAAAGGAATATTATGTTTAATTTGTAAGGATTGAGAAACTGAAAAAATATGTGAATTATTATTTTTAATTAACTGAAATGTGAATGACTCAACATTTTAAAGTGTTTTGATTGATGAAATTGACTGGAATTTCCAGTTGAGGATTTAATTTATTCTGATATAAAGAATGATTATTAAATTTTTTCATCTTTTACAATATCAGAATAGCTAAACAATTTCAACTTGAAATAAACACTAATTGGCATGAACAATACCCCTCATATCTTTTTAATAATTATATCATGTTCTTATCAATGGAGAAGTTCCAGTTTGTTATTTCCTTTGTATAAGATTACGGGCATACATACACAGCAAAACTATGTGTATGTATGCCCGTAATCTTGTAAACAAACTCTATTGTAAACAAATGAGCAAGTTATCGAAAAAAATTGTAGTAAAATCAATGATAATAAAAAAATACTCCTGGTAATAAATACTTATATTGATAAATTTCAGTTACACTTTATGAAATGAATCATTACATGTAAAATTGTCTTTATTTTTTGTTGAAAAATAATTTTATAGTAAAAGAAAAGAGTATTTAACAACAAAATTTGTTGTTAAATACTCTTTTTTTGTTATTTTAAACAATATCATTTTGCAAAAAATTAAACCTTCAAAGATTTTACTGCTAGATATAGTGATTTTTTATTGGGTGTTACATGGAAAATTATGTTTTTGCCAGGTGCCTTTCATTTTTTATTTCTGGTCTACTAGACAGCAAAGGTATTATCATTAATTTATGCTGTGCATTACCCAGTCCTCAGGATTGAAACCTTACTTCTTTTGTGGTAAATATACAATGTGAGGCTGTTGGAGTTCACCCAGGATTCATACAGATTTCCAAGAATCAAATTCCAAGTGTTTTATAGAGTTTTCCAAGAGTCAAATCAAAAAATTTTCAGAAGGTATCGACATTCATGTTAATTATTTAAAATCAAATATGCATATTATTATGTATATGCAACATTTTTAAATAATAAAAACAAATAATTGTAAAAATGTGACAATTTTTTTATTCAAGTTAGAATTATATTTAATGAATACTTCAAAAGCAATTAATGAATTGTAGAGCTATAACAGAAAACTTTTTATTTACATAATCAATATCAGTATTTAAAAATACAAATTTTTTACATTACTGAATTATACATTGAATAAAATAATGGCTAATTTTAGTTTTTAAATTTCATTAGATTCCTATTTATTTATTAAATATTTCAAGATGTATATAACAACCTCTTTTAAGCTTCCAAAATTTGAATACTGTACACTTGTTTAAAAATCAGCTATTTTAGTGTAAACAAACCACTTTACACTCAGCTTATTCATTGACAACTAGAGTAATTAACTTATTAATAATTCTAATCACTTCTTGTTAATTTTTTCTCCAGTTGAGACATTTAAAATATCTGACAAGTCCATTCTTTAAGAACGTCATTATCCGAAAATCTTATCTTGCAGCACATGATTATTTAAATTCTCATCAAAGAAAAGCATAATTACTTGTATTCTTAAGTTCTCCTTTCAATAAGTTGGAAAAATAAGGTGCAATTAAACTTGAATTAACACACTCTTATTTCACCATACTGAATTAGAATACTGGAAAAAGGAGAATTACTTTAATTAAATTGCTTTACAATAGCAGTATAGAATTTCAGCCTTTAAAATTTCTTTTGAGAAACAAATGAATCTACATTTTCAGAACATGCTTTGAAAATTTACATTCTTTAAGAACAATTGTAGTGAAAAAATCTTTTAAATGAGTAGATTTTTTGCCAGGTACAGCCTGCTTTAATAAAAGCGGGTGATTTTTCTTTCGTGAGAGATTTGACAGCTGAGTTGTTTATATTTGTAATATGAAAGTCTTTCTTGCAAACTAGACAAGCAATGTGTGTGTGTTTTTCTCTGAGCCTATCTTTGTATGGCTTTTTCCAGAGTTCACTGGTCATTAAAAAGAAACTCTCCATCAGGCATGTTAAATGATTTATTTCAGCCTATATTTCATTGATAAACTTCTGATTCTTTGAAATGATACACAATTTTCATCAGAAAAGATTGGAAAGTATATTTTAACTCTGAAATTTTATACTTAGATATTAATATTCTGTGAATTTTTCAGAACAAAGAAAACAGAAACACATAGAAAAAGAATAAAATAAAATCGCTGCCTAATTGCACCACATGACAGTCTTATTGGTAATTATTTCACTTCACACACATAGTTCTAAATGCTACATCCGTTCTTAATTGAACTGTATCATGAAGCTATTGTGGCTGAACTGGATCTTAATCTTAGTCATCAGCAGGAGTCGCAGTTGTTGTGATATTTCTAAAATTCCTAAATTTTTTATTAAAATCCTTTATTTAATTTAAGTTTTATTTTATTTAATAATTAAGTTTATTAAATTTTCTTCTAGTGTAATAAATTTTCTCTTTTAACTGATTTCTGTGCTATAAGAAATGGAGAAAACATTTTTCTCTTTTTTTCGATTCTCCTTCAAACTGGAAATAGGATTGCCAATTTTTCGTTTCCTTCTCATTATCGGCAATTGAACGTGAATGAATATCTGACCTCATAAAAATTTTGGTTTGGGTAAATGGAGAAATTTTTGGTGATTCTGTATTCCATGTATGTGACAAAAAAATCAAATACATAATTAATTTTGAATATTTCAAAACTCTCTTATTTCAGGATATCAGCACTTCATGTTTTGCTTTACTTTTTGACAAAACATCAACAAAACAAAGAAACACAGTTACTTACATTTCATATTAGTCTGACAGACAAGGAAGAAATATTTGTTACTGCAAATCTCATTTTTTAGGGCAAGCTGAAACCAATAACATTGTAAAAATTTTATTGAACATAATAGTTTAAATTTAGAAATATTAATACAGTTATCACACATTGGATGGACTAAAAGTTAATTTAGTTGTTTTAAAGCTAGTAAATAGTGAGTTGAGTAAGTAAAGTTTACCATAACTAATTGATTTGGATACTTGTTGCTTACTCATAATCCATGGCGCATTAGGTAAGAGGATTCACAAAATTGCTATATTTGCTCTGTAGATAATCATAAATTTTTTAACTGTCTCCTGCAAGAAGATATTACCATTTCTTACAATTGCTGATATTCGAATATAAACTTTGGTTGAATATAGATTCCTTTGTTATGTTGAGAGCCATTGGCTAACTTTAGGGTTAAATTGTGAGAGAATCATTGAGGAGTATAATGTGTTCTAAAATAATATTTTATAGTCTAAGTTCCCAAAGAATTGAAATCCATTCTTTCTGAAGAAATCTTTGAATTGTAAAACATTTGAAAGACCCTAAAAATCTGGCACATCTTCATTCAATATTTTTTTTTTGGAAAACTTTTGAACTATACTTACTTTTAATGCAAAAAGCAGAGCCTTTAGTCAATGTGATAATAGTAAATTAAATGAACTTATTAGCAGTATTATGTTTAAATTACTAAATCCAGAAGAAACCAGCAAAAAAAGGTTTGTAAAGTTGCTACCAACTAATATTCATTCAGTTTTAAAGTTTATTAATTCAAATTTTATTAAATTTTTAACAATATTGAAATCGGTCATGGTGCAACAATGTGGAAAAGCAACGTGGGAAGAGCTTATTGATAAAACATCATTTCTACGAACTGTCAGTAATAGCAACATAGCAATTTTTAAACATCTGCTTCAAAAACTTCCTTTAGCTAATTCGTTACTCAAAGATCTCCAGTGTTTGTCTCCTTATTATGGAAAAAGAAGAGTCTAAGATTTCATTTTGTATACTAATTCAACATTTTCCTCCATATTTAAAGTCAAACTCCTTCACAAATTGACAAGATGAATGATGTGTAGATTCTTCACATGCGTGGAGATATAACTTAGTTTTTAAATGATTATTGGCCAAATATTTGAATATTTTGATATACATATATGTAATGTTGGTAGTTAAACTAAATATACGCTTTCTACAGTTGTTATAACATGTCTGTCATTATTGAATGTAAATTGACATCCGGTGAGAGTTTTTTCAACAAATAATTCTGTTATGATAAAAGAGAAAGCTTCTTTATTGGAATTTACATATTTGTCATGTCATTCGAATGTATGATAATTGTATTTCCTCCATTTCCTTACCAAAGGAATAATGCATTATGGTCTGATATTTCATGGAGAATATACACTGTAAATGGAAAAATTAAAAAATGTGATACAACTGGGAAGAAAACAAAAGCCCCACTTGTTAGAAAAGATTAATGAACTTGAAATAAAAAACTTTGCTTGATAATCAATGCGCAGTTCAAAAGCTTTTGGATAATGCTACAAACAAAATAACATGTGATTTAGTGATGATTGATATTATATAAAGTTAGACAGAGATGATGCTGTCTGCCATAATGCAGTAGTGATTACATTCTGTCTATGATAAACTATAAAAAAGTGTATTATTAAATTATCAGACTAAAATGTTGATCCATTCAATTCAAAATGTGTGTGAACATTAATTATACATAAATCTACTGTTATTTAAAGCAATTATCATAAAACTTATTAATTCTCCCACACACACAAAATATTCAATATATTAAGTTTAATTTCTGTACCATTAATCATTAATTAATAATGTTACTAAAAAGTTCTGAGTTTTTTAATTTTTAATAACTTTTTAAATAGCTTTTTGCTTTTTAAAAGGTATATTCATAATACAGAAATTAATTTGTAATTATGTAAAAGTAATATTGATTTTGTTTAATTATTGAAAGATATCCTGATATTTTTTTAAAATATTGTCCTGAAAATTTTTTTTACCTCTGCAAGTTATGCATACCATTGTGCTACCATCTAGCAGTAAGATTAAGAGATAATACTCAATTTTGTTTTTGGACAATTCCATTAAAATTTTGAATTAAAAAAAATTATATTTTCACTGAAAAAATAAATGTTATTGCATTTATTAAAAATTTAAGTAAAAAATTCAGAAGTTTCAAGGACGCTTAAAAAATTTTCGAATTATAGGAATTGGTCCAAACCCTGTTCATATCTTGGCAGCAATTGCTTTTCTCTAAGAGGTTATCAGCCATTTTCCTGTTTCGAATTCTGCTTATAACTAGTCAAATTAAAATAAATGATATATTTTTCGTTTACAATGTTTCGCTTAACAACTTAACCGTAGATGGCAGTTATGAAAAATTTACTATTTTCATGATATTATTGTAAAAAATGTTATCATACGTGTTTATATAGCATAATAAAAAGATATTTTTGTACAATTTATAACTTATATTCTTAATTATATCATGTATTTGTTATTTTATGTGACATTACTATCAATATATATTTTGGATTATTAAATAAAAAATTGCGGTGATATAAGCAATGCACTTTACGCAACATTTACATTTTGACTCCAAACAAAAAGGCTTTGTGGACAATATGCTGTTACAGATTATTTGGAGGAGAATACAATAACTTCATTCATATAGTTCCATATTAGAATTAATTCATAACTATTTTGAAAATTATTTAAAATAGATATTTTTATACAAAACGATTACAAAATTATATAATTTTGGTTAATTTACTTAAGAAAGTTTAATCCATTACATTTACTTATTTATATCATAATTGTATGTATGCTTAACATACATACATAATTACATTTTCAAAATTTGGAGAATAAAATAATGAACTATTTTATAATTTAAAACAACTTCAATATAATATATGCATGTATGTTGCTATGATGCATTAAAGAGCAGCAGATTGAATTATTTAACATGTCAAATATGTATGAGTATATTTAAATATAAGATTTTATATTTACAGAAAATACTTATTAATAGCAAAATAACACAATGAAATATTCCATTTCTAAATTATAAGAAACTTTACTAACATATTGTAAATTTAACTTTAATGACATTAAATTATACATGTGTAAAATGCTGTATAATTATAAAAGTCAAAGACAAATTCTTAATTTTAATAATCCTAAATCAATAAAATGTTAAAATTCAAAATAAGATATTTAAAAAAAAAAAAAAAAAAGAGAGAGAGAGAGAAAGAGAGAATTTTACTATTTTAAGTAAATCTTAAAATAGTGAAATTCTTTTCTTTCTTTTTTTCTAAAACTGTATAAAAGCATTAAGCAAAGTTGAAATGATTGAAGCATTAAGATTCAACATATTTTTAGATAGATGAACTATGCTAACGAAAACAATATTTATACATAAAGAACAAACATTTTTCACATATTTAAAAAAGCAATGGACGGAATCATACTGAATACATTAAAAAATCCTACAATATAAAATGCTTAATATGGAAACATTTTTTTAAAACTTGTAATCACTAAAATAAATACAATAAATGCTGAAAATCATAAATACATATAACATAATTAACACTTTGAAATATATTTGATAAATTGCAACAAAAATAATTATTTACAATTTTTTCTTTTTAACATAAATGATAACTTACAATATAAAATTCAAGAATTGCAATATCATATTTCATTTCAAAAATATTAGAATTTGTACATGAGAATTAATTACAAAAAACTATAATTATTAATAGTTGAAGATTGAGTAAACTTTATTATGTTGCTTTTATTTAACACTTGAGAGAACAATTTTCATAAATTATATCATGAAGAAAATATGTAGAAAATTTACATATAATTAAATTTCATTTGAATTATTAAATTATTAATTTAAGTAAAAAAAATAATTAACTGTGTTAAGAGGGAGGTATAGATTATGTAACATAGAATTATAAAATGAGTTACATTACACACAAAAAATTCCTACAAATCTGTTAAATTTTACATAAATATATGTAAGCCCTTTAAACTGGAAGTCTTTTAAATAGAAGATTAACTATTGAATTTGCATGAGATGTGATATATTAACACAATCTAAATGCTATTTAAGAATTTCCTAAATCATAATATTTAATTTTGATTGTTTTTTCTATAACAGTGATAACTGTTATAAATATAAGCTCAAGTTAGGAATTATAATTGTAAAATCATCAGTTTTTTCACACATATAAGAAGAAAAGATCAAAGATAAAAAAATATAAAAACTCAATCATTATCACTGAAGTAGTATGTATCACAGGTCAACTTAAATTTCTGAAATATAAATAAAATCATTTGAGCAAAAACTTAAACTTTTCTTGTAATAATTAAATAATATTATGAATATTTTCATGTTAATTATAAAATTCTTTATTTAAATATAAATACATTTCCTTTTAAATGCAATAATTTTCATCAGGTATTGAGTGGCATTTTCCAATTTTAATACAAAATGCAATTTACACTGTCATTATATTTAATCTTTCAAATAAATTGGAGTATTGATGTATTAGATGATAAAATGGAAATAATAAAAGTACAAATAAAATTGTAATAAAAAAATTCCATCTAAATGTTAAGCTCTTCAGCATTTAATTCCATGAAAATTATTCATGTAAGTTAATTTAAATTGATGATAACTATTATTTTTTTATTTTACAATGATATTAAATTAAGAAAATTTCATACAGAAGGGATGAAATTTCAAATACATTAAATGGATAAATTATCATGATGATAAAATGGGTCACAATGATATAATAGATATTTTAATATTTCTAAAGAAAATATTTTTCTGTGTTTATTTACATTATAACAAGTCATTACATAACATAAATTTATCCATATATATAAACAGACATATATGTGTGCACATATATATAATATTAAGTAAATAAAAAGGAGACTCCACAAATACATAAATTTAAATGCATATGTAAAATATATTTTAAAATTAAATTAAATTTTTTCTCTCATATTATTCAAAACACAAGAATATGACCTCAATATTTATTTTATTAAAAATGATTTTAAGTAATTTAAGATATAAAATCCTCAAGAAATGATAAATCACACATGTATTTTCATTTGAACTGAGTGGTCACAAGTACTTTCAAACGATTCTTTCTACATAAGCAGAATGTCATTTAAGTAGAAATTTTTGCACATCACAAAATAAATGATTTATAAGTATACAAATTGTCATGGTGGTTTTTAAAGGAAAACATATTAAAATATAAATAATTTAAGATTAAGCATAAAAATAATCTCACAAATTACATAGAATAAATGTAGATAACCTAGAAAACAGAGTGAATGAGATATTTCTAAGCAACATGAATAATAAAATCCCATGTGTCTTTCCATCTCAAATTAAAAATCTGTTCTGGTAGCAAAGGTACTGTACCATAAGAAAATACAAGAAATGTTTTGAAAGTGTATAACATAATGGCAATCCAAATAAACATTCCTCCAATGAATAAGTATTGAAAAATTTTCTGTAAATAGACCTTTCTTATTAAGCTGTAAAATAAAGAAATAAAATTTTATTACTTAAAAAAGTATATACATTTATTAAAAACGGATATGAAAGTAATTAAAAATATAAAAAATAGGTCAATATTCACATAATTAAAATTAAAATACCACCATAAAAATAAAATATGTCTAAATGTCTAATATATTAAAAATAATTTTTAAGAATACTTGATCTAAGAGGAAATTATTGTATATCATCCTATACATAATGCTCAGACATTTAATTTAGTTTGATACTTACACCTACAATTATTAGTATTATTATTTTGAACTAATACAAAATAAATGTCAGTTCTTAGAAGCATAAAATATAATTTTCTATACTATTATAAGTAACTTTAAAATAAAAAAATATATATATTTAATTCTTTTCCTTATTTATAGCTTACAATATTATGTTGGTAGATTTATAATAGAATACAAGGTAATAAAAATTTATTCATCTACAGACAAAAGTCAAAAAAGAATTAACGGACATCTAATCAATCTTTTTTGAAACATAATCAACAAATTTACTTATGTAGTTATACAGGACTGATTCATATAATAAATCTTAGCAGAAATTACATCTCCATACATAGAGAGCATTGTCATATTTTGTTAATAAGAAATCTTGTTCAAAAGAATTAGTCTTGGAAAAAAAGGAAAAAAAATATAACCAAGTGTTAAATTTAGACAAGAGTATAAGGGATACAACTCAAGAGATTTAAGTAAAAAGAATTTTTAATTACATTCGGGTTGAGGCAAATGACTAATGCAACTTTCATTGTAAGTCTAGGATGGTTTCATAGACTTGAACATCAAAATAATCTTCATATCATACAGATTATAGGAGAAGTAGCAAGTAGTGATACAAAGGCAACTGAATTTTTAGAAACATTAAAGAATAAAAGAACAAGGAAACTATCCTCCAGAATTGGGTCTAATGTTGATGAAATAGCCCAATTTTGGAAAAAAGTGCCAAAGCGAACATTTTATCATGTAAAGAAAAAACGTGCACAAGGATTTAAAGCTGCAAAAGATAGCTTAACACTTCTTCTGAGTGGTAATGCAAGTAGAGGTTTCAAATTAAAACCATTACTTGCTTATCATTCCAAAAATCCAAGAGTGATTAAAGGAATATCCAAATCAACTTTATCTATAATTTGAGAGTCTAATAAAAAAATTATGGATAACTATGAAAGTTTTCCCGATTTGGTTCACTGAATATTTTTGCCCATCTGTTGAACACTATTACAAAACTAAAAAGCTTGAATCAAGAGCACTACTTTTAATTGATAATGATCTAAGCCATCTAACAAATTTATCTGACTTAATAACATGCATGCCAGTCCTTGATGCTTGACACAACTGCCTTAATCTAACTAATGGATCAAGGCATTATATTAAATTTTAAGACTTATTACCTGAAGCAAATATTTAGACAGATGTTTGAAAAAACAGACAAAGAAGAGAAACAATCAATGAGGAATTTTGGTAAAACTAAAATATCATGAATACTGTAGAAAACATAAATCTTTCTTGGAATGAGGTAACAGAAAAATATTTGAAGGGGGTGTAGAAGAACATTTGGCCAGATCTAAGCAAGGGCGGTGACACTCTGTTGATATGAATTTTCATTCATGGAATAAGCGAAAGAAACCAGTTTAGATGAGGTAAATATGGAATATGTAATAAAAATAGTGCAAGAAACAACAGCAAGTCTTTTTAATGATGGGCTCAAAGAATGATCAAACCAAGAAGAACACAAAAATATTGAAAGTAGTGATTCTGAAGAAGAGCAAAATTAACTTTCAACAGTTTCTAAAAACCAAATTGGACCATAATTTCTGTTATAGTTTAACTACTATAACAGAAATTATGAACCAATTTAGTGAAAATGACCCAAATTTTGACTGGAGTTCAAATGCAAGGTGGGGTGTTATGGATGCCTTATTCACTTACCAACAACTTCTTACAGAGTGCAAAAGGGAAGCACACATTACATTACAAATCATCTTGATGTAAACATACTGACTAAGAATTTTACTTTTATATGTTTGTTAATTATGTTTTTATATTTTTAAGAAATTTATGTTTTATTGTTATAAAAACATAATTAATAAATTTGTTGATTATTGATTTGATTGTAAATTTATTGTTATAAAAACATAATTAAAATAATTTATTTAATTGTCCAATTTTCTACCCATCTACCTCTAAACCCATTATTTACAAGATGAGATAACCTCGTTTCTCCGCTGTTTCATATTACACTCTACTTTGGTGGAATGTACACCATGTGATAAGCGGGGTCTAACGGTATCACAACTTTAATAACAATATGCAACTTCTAAGAAAAAAGTAGAATGAAATATCAAAAGAGTAAACCTGATGAGATTCTAAAAATGTATTTTATACTTTCACCCTGATAACAAAATTAAATTTGCTATTTTTAATAATCATTTTAAGATTAATAATATAGTAATTGCTTTACATAATCTTAAATTTTACCCCTCTCATTATCTTTTCTACATAAATTTATTATTAATAATTATGTTTAAAATGATCATATTATGGTACTTTGTTTTAAATAACATAGAATCTGATCAGCAAAAAATTATTAACATTTTAATATAATAATTATTTTTATTTATTTATTTACTCATTTATTTATTTATTTATTATTTTTTTTTTGATAGAAATATCAAGTCAAAAAAAGCAGAAATTAGAAACAAATTTTACAAGAAATTTCTTAAATCAAATTTTTATTTGATTTAAGAAATTACCTGACCAATGCTTCTCCTATATATAACTCAATATAATGAATGAATCAAACTATATAAAAATTCAAAATGTAAAAGATTTTAATTTTAAGAAAAAAGTAGAATGATTTTTTGAATCTATATTTAATAAGCAAAAATAAGAGACAGACACTTAGATAGGATAGAGAAAAAGAGAATTGATTATAACATAAGAAGAGCTGCCAAAATTATATCATAATAGTTATTGCAAAAATAAAGATCCATATTATCAACCTAGAAATAAGTATATTGTAGATAAATTAACTGCAACCAAATATTGTTGTAGCAATATAAATTAGTTTTAAAAAATTGATGTCACTGTAACAATATTTGTTTGTAATTTATCCATCAGGAAGAATTTATGATTCTGGATAAGTACTGTAAACTGACACAAATTTTTAATACAGGTAATAATAAATTATATATATATGCCTTAAACACAAAAGGCATTTTTATGCGATTTCAACAAATATTCGTCATTGGGAAATTTCAGCAATATAGTATAAGTTTTATTTTATGAACTTCTCAAATAAGTTTTGTTAAATCATAAAAGAAGCTTGTCATAAAACCTAGAACTCAATGAAATCTTGGTTGTAATTTTGGTGAAATTTTATTTCAAATTTTGAATTCATACTTCTATTCTTGTTATAAGTTACCAGAAACTTGTTGGCAAAAATGTTAGTAAAATTTCTTAATGAAAATATACAGTTTTGTACAATTTATAAATAATAAAGGCCAAAGAGTAGAAGAATAATTTATTTTATATTTTTAATTAACTTTAAAAATACCATGAAATATACAATTAAAATATAATTTTATGAAGTTATGTGAAATACATTTGTAAATGAATTTATGAAAAGAAAAATACATCAAATAACACAAAAGTGTACTTGGTCAATAAAGATATTTTTGACTTTTTTAAATTTAATATTTAGATTTTATGACATTTTGCTTCCCATCAAAATTATGTACACTAATTCTGGTACAAATGTCTAGTTTAAGCATTACATAAAATATTTTTGCTTATTTAAAGGCATATTTTGTTATTAAATTTGTTGCTACATAAGTGTTCTAATAATAAAAATTCAGTAAATTTTGTTATTTTATTTAAAATAATTTAAAGTTATTAAATAGTGTATTATTTACTTAATAAAATGAATTGAATATATTTACCATACAGAAAAGCTAATATGCTCTATTAAGGTAACCAAGAGTATCAGCTTGAAAAAATAAGCTGGTAAATAATGATGCAAAAACAGAGTTCTATCAACAAAAAAATAAGGAATAAAATGAAGTAGATAACCAAATAAGCAAACTCTTCCAGCTGTGCAAAATTTATTCCACATATCTGAAATTATGAAATTTATAAAATATTAATACCTTATCAGAATGGAAATTCCATTATATATATGTTATATTTTAAAGGAAAAAATATACTAACCTTCTGGAACATCATAAAAGCAGCGCCGACGACGGAGCAAATAAAATATCAAAAAAACAAAATATACAACTGTTCCAAATGTTCCAGTGTACCAAGTAATTATATTGCCCAATAGATGGATTTGAGCCTAAAAATCAGCAACAAGCATGTTTGTAAATATAACAATATAAAGCAATTTATTTCAACAGGATATAGTGATACATCATTAGAAACATTTTTAGATAAATTCATGGAAAAACAAGAAATAAAAGAAGAAAAATAAAACCCAGCAATGTTATCATTTATAGAATAAAACTACAATAATAAATTTCCTATACTTACATTACTATGAGGGCTAACCCAATATGCAATCCCACGAGTTAAGAATGGCCATTCAGATGCTTCTGAGCTGTATATATGATCTTGTACATTTTCACTATTAGTCGTGAACATCTTATACTAAAATGTAAGCAACACTGAATACATTTTGTACACAAATGAGAAAACAAATTCTTAACTAAGTATAATATCCTAAATTTAACCTTACTTGCAATTCCCACATTTTTTCAAAAAATGATAGTTGTGTAGGTTGTAAGGGTACAAATTCAGCCATTCCCATATCACGTTCTCTTTCTTTTTGATCTGCTTCTAAAAGTTAAATGTTGAATTATAATATCAAGATCAAATCCAATATTAATACTGAATCATGCACAGAATAAAGAGATTTAAGTCATACATAAGTTTATTAAGCATAATGATACCAATTTAATAGACCATTAAGAAGAGAAATGAATCATCTACTCACAGTATCAAGAAATGGTATTTTTTCTGTTTCAAAAATCAGTGGTAAAATTTTACTCACTTTTAGCAGCCTGAGCACAGTAATTAATTGTACTGCTGTGAAATGGTAGAATGACATTGATTGTTGAGCAAAACTTCAATGACATCGACTTTTCCAAATATTTACTTTGAACACAAATGATTTAAGTGATACATTGTAAACAAATATCTTATTTTTAATAAATATGAGTAATAATATTTACTGCAGGCTAACTGGAAAACAATATAGAATTGGAAGATTTTTTGTTCGTTTGGAACGATTTTAGAAAAAAAGCGCTTTCAACAATCTAGCTGTCTGTTTCTGTAAGATGATTGCATTTTCAGATTTACAACAGTAGTAAAAATTACTAGCAATTCAGATATCAAGATGAAGATGTTAATACTCGAGAGGAATTTTCTATTCTATCCAAATATGAACTAAGTTTTTATAACAAATCTTTCATGGTTTTTTCAAATTTGGATTTTTTTTCTTTTAGATTTGTGACAGATTCAGATGTGACTTGTTTCATGCTATCGATGGCAATTCAGAAATTATTGAGATGGAAGAGGATTTTAATGGTGTTTTATGCTAACATACTTCAATTATTTCATTTGGCAGATTAGGAATAATAATCAATTTTTAATTTTGTTTTTAAAATTTTCTTTTTTTGTTATAAAAGATGCAAGAAGAAATATACAACAATCTTAAATGCATATTAAACAAATTATCGTTTAAGCAATCTACCACATTTTATAAAAACATAAAAATTTAAGTAGCAAAACAAAGTAATATAAATATATTTAAACTTGAATATAATAGCAAAATATGCCACAAAATTCCTAATATTCTTGATAACACTGACGTAAGTGTAATACAATAGCACTCACAATTCACAGCAAAAATCATTCACAATGTGAAAAACTCAAAGCTGAAAGCACTTTAAAAATTAATTATATAACTTGTAAAAGAATTTTTTGTAACTTATTGTCAATCAAAAAAGCTGAACTGAAACTTGAGGCAAATATTTTTTTAAAATAAAGTAAAATTCAAGGACATATAGGAGCTCATTATCTCTACTTTATATATTCACCACATATTGCTGAGTAAAGGAAACATTATGAGTAAATCATTTTTTCTGATGATTTTTTCTTCATAATGGAAAATATGCAAGAAGATAGTATTCTTTTTTCCAAATAAAAAATGAATATAAAAAAAATAATTACAAGACACTCTATATATAATTTGAAGCTTAAATGAAAAAATTCTGCTAATGAATAAAAACATTTTATTCTACAAAATGAAAGTAAGGCAGTTGTAAAGGCAGTTTTTTTCGGTAAAAAATTCATTTCAAACACATTTTAGAATCTATGAAGAGTTACTGGATTCCAACTGTATTTCAAAAGAAAGTGGTTACTTAAATAAGATTTGATAACTAACCATAAAGGAAATAGTAAGCAATAATTTAAGCAAATTCATTTTTCTAAATTTGTAGAATGACTTACAAATTTCTCAGATTTAAATCAAATGGATAACTGTATTTCTTTGATTTGAAAACTTATTATTTGATTTAAATGAAGAAAAATTTGAATGAAAAGTTATGTTTCTGGATATATTTTAAGAGATGAAAATATTTTATATCAGACAATGATTATGTAATAATTTTGATTCATATTAATGGAAAAATTCTGTGTATGATTATAAATACAATTCCACAAGTCTGTTTTTCTTTCGTGTTATATAATTTTATAATGAGTTTGTTCCAAATATTCATGATATGGGTTTTAATATTAATTAGAGTTTGTACACATTTCCAAGAAACAAATCAAAAATTTCTAAGAGGTGTAGACATTCACGTTAAATAACGTTTTTCATATTTTACCAATTGTTCCAAACCAAATGCACATATAATTATGTAAATGCAATATACTTCAATAATATTTTTTAAAAATAGGAATAATTTAAAACAGATTCATATTTACTGATTTATAGAGTATTTCAAGATTTGTGTCACAACCTTTTTTCAAATAAATATATGAAAAACAAGATAAATGTAGCCATTAAATAAAACTTGTAGGAGTTTTTTCCCAACAATTATTTAATATAAGCCATTGTAAATTTTTTTTTCCTTTTTACATTAAAACTTTTTTAAAACAATACAATTTTTTACATCATTATTCAAGACTTTTTATTTCTTTAATCATTCAATATATTTTTACATTTCTTGGTTACTTATATATACAAAATATTGTTGTTAGAAAATGCTAACTTTCTACTTCATAAGTTTTCACTTTCAATTAATTATTAATACTGAGTAATAATTGTTGCTTCTCTGAATAACCAAGGTGGTGCATATTTAATTTTGCAAATAATGATAATTTACCCTTTTTTCAGCTTTCTCAGCATATTCTGTTGCAACTTTTTCAAATTTACTAATGTCATCTTCCAAACGCTTATTTTTTATTTTCAATACACAAATTTCAAGGGTGTTTTTTAATTTCTCTTTAATATAGGCAGCTATATTTGCTATTCTAATTCATTTTAATATAACTTCTACTGTTGCCTTTCACCAGCAGATGATGACTTTCCATGACTGTAAGCATTGTGTATAACGCTTTTTTTTTTTTTTTTTTTTAAATTTCGTCTTTACGTTGGCTCTTTTGAGCATAATAAGTCTTGCAGTTCAATAAAGAAAAGGAGTATCTCCAGGAGTGGAGAGCGCCTTGAAATGTGAAGAAGAGCATGCTGTGTAGAATGTGCAAGATGCTGCTTCTGACATTTACAATATTTGAATGCTGTTCACTTTTTAAAAAAAAGCCATTTTGATGAACAATTAAATACAGTCTAATTCATTGAAATTGCACATAATTTTCACCAAGGAAAGCACATTTGTACTCATATTAATATTATGTGAATTTTATAAAATATGAAGAAAAAGAAACAGAAAAATGATCAATTGAATTCACATGCTTGATTGTGCTAAATGATGATCTTATTGATGACTACTTCACTTTACACATAAATCTAAATACTACATCCAGTCCTGATTGAACTGGATCTTTTTCTAAATAACATTTACGAATACAATAACAATCTAATATTAATCATGCTGCCATCTAGTAATAATATTAAAAATTAATACTCAATTTTGTTTTCAGACAATTTTATTAAAAATTCTAAAACATTAAAATAATATAAAAAATATAATTTTCTAATAAAAAAATAAATGTATAATGATTAATAAAAATTCAAAGAGTAGTTCACAATTTTTAAGAAGTTAAAATTCTAAGAGTTTCAAGGGTCTTAAAAACAATTTTTTGGATTTTAGGCGTTTCCAGGAGTTGCAAAAAACCTGAACAATGGTATTTATCATAATTTTACAAGATTTTTCACACTTTGTAAAATATATACTGTATGTGCAGAGAGAAAAATTTTATGAGAACGATAGTTAACATTAAAGTAAAAAGATCTCATATTCTCTAATAAATTTGTAGTTGAAATGGTAAAAACTTGAAAAAAACTAAATGTAATTCACTAATAAACACACACTATGAGGGATATAAATGAAATTAAAATTTAAACATTTTGCATATTGATTTTTCAAGTGGTTTCAGATTAATTACATATAAAAAGGAAAAATTTTTGTTATTAAAAAATATGGATTCACTTGTATTTTTGAAAATCTATTTTAACATGATGCAAGATAGTTTTATTTGAGTTTACTAAATAAAGATCTTGATAAAAATGGGATAAAGAAAATAAAAATAGTATAATAAATGAAATAGCACAGAAAATTCAATATTTTAGTGTTTTAAATGCATGATTTAATAAAGAGAAGAAACAAGAAAAAAAAAGAGCTTCAGTATATGAAATATTTTTTTTTATGTTTAATTCAAGTAAAATATTATTAATGTAAGAACTCTTTTTAAAAAATCATTTTATAAATACTCTTAATTCAAATTTATTTCATAATTATTAAAATATATAACAAATTTCTTTCCATTGACAAATCTTGGCTGCTGATAGCAATTTAAATTATTTTTAAAATCAGTGAAGCTAGGAAATAAAAATTTTCAAGTAAAATATATATTCAATAAAACAAATGTTAAAACATAATATATATTTAAAAAAAAAAAAAAACAATTGTAAGAATTCTTTTATGCATATACGCTTTTTAAGAAGAAAATGAATTTAAGAAACAGTAAATTCACTATTTTTAAAATTAATAGTCTTTAAGTGGACAGCTTGTGGTTTCTTAATTTCACAAAACATAATTTATAAATATTTCTTAAATTCAATAAAAAAAAAATAGTACACAACTTTTTTCAAAAGTTTAGTAAATATTAAAAAAATATTTTAAGTTTTTCTAAATATCTAATGACTTATGTCATTTTTAATTTTTACTTTTTGTATATCGATGTTCTTCTACATTCCAAATAGTATCATCTTGATTTACAATTCTATCAGTAACAATTTCATGTTGGTTGAATCCCCATTCTGGTAATTGCTTTCCACTAAACTGATAAAAAAAATAAATTTGTTTTTTACAATGGGAAGACACATTAGTTCAACTTTAGAGAAACAAAATATAACACATTATTTTCATTCAAACTATAATTATACATACACAGATGTTAACACCAAATTGTTCAGTGTTTCTAAGTTACAGCCTGACCAATCTAATATACCAATAAGTACAAAATGTTTTTTAAAAAAAAAAATACAAATTCAAATTTAAATCAGTTACAAAAAATTAAATGTATAAATAATTTAAATTTAACAAGTAGTTGATATACATGAAAATATTTATTTAAATGTAGTGCTGAATTTGGTTAAAGTAAAAAAAGAATATAATTATTAATTTTCAATTATAGTTAAATTTCGATAATTTCACAAATAAATTTCAGTGGGCACAACAGCCCCAAGGGGCAAGGGCCTACAGTGCCCATATCTGTTACCATGACATAAGCCCCTGGAGTGAAAAGCATTTCCCTGCTAAGTGGTCATCCTAATCCAAAAGCCCAGTGTTTAGTTCCAAGCATACTTGGTACTTGGTTTTATAGGCCCACTGAAGGGATGAAAGACTGAGTAAACCTTGTCTATTCCAAGGAAATTCACACAAACAGCAGAAAAAAATTCAGATTACGTTGAATCAAAACAAATTTTGTGTTAGTAATATATCTTTGTCTTAACATTTCTCATTTCCCACACCAAATGTTTTCAGTTTTATTTGCTATATTTATTTGAAATAAGATAAAGCATCATTATTATCATTTTAACTTTTAAAAATTGACAACATAATACACGATTTTGTATTCCTGTAATATAAATTTATAACAAAATAGAGGCATTAATAATTTCCTAAGAGTATATAATGAAATATTTTCTTCTAAATAATTAGAATAAATGAACATGCATTGTAATTTGATTAATAAAAGAGCATACAAAAATCTAATTTTTTCTGCTATTCAATGACTACTGTGCTCCCAAAATTGTTTGCTGTTATTTATAATAATAGCATATTGAAAAACTGTATATATATTATTCATATGAATATTTCATTGGTATTATTTGAAATATTTAACTAAAATTAATTTAACAGTTTTAAAATATTGAAGTAAGAAATGGATTGTTTATAATTAAATTTCAGCTGAATCTGAACTTTTTGTTCTAAACTGATTAATAGCTCATGCTGAACAATTTTTAATTTTTAAATAATTTTCTTGCATTTCCTAAGATAAATTTGGAAAATACTTCTGTTTGTTTATTAATACTAGGTTCTTTCAAGATGGTTAAATATTTAAGTATTGCTTTGTTTTCACTCTTATCAAAGTTGCCTCAGTATTTTGTGATGATCACTGAAGAACATTTTGTGAACACTGATTCAAATTTTTGTATCAGGACTATATATTATACATGTTTGAGATTAAGTCTCAAACTGCTTTTTCCTCTTGCTATTTTGTATAGTATTTAGTCACAAAAATAGATATATTCTGATTTTCATATGCATTTTAAATTTTCATAATTAATGGCATCAGAGTTTAGTCTTTAAATTAGAGCTATAAAAAACCAAACAAATAATCAATTTTGGAAAATTTTTATTCAAATGCAAAAAAAAAAGTCTTTTATATTTATATCAAAAAGTAATTTAAACAATTATGTGGAGTAAAATTAATTGTTTCATTTTTTAAAATTATCATCATCATCAAAAAATAATTTTTCAAAATAGTAGAGTATATTACATATTTTATATTATACTGATATACAGTCAATTATTAATAATATAAATTAAGTACCTATTATATAATTAATTCATTGTAATAAATGCCACTGATTATAATTTTTCTAAAAACATATACTTCAATATCCCTTTTGCTTTAAGATGCATAGTAAATTTTTGATATTTTTCAAAAGAATTAAATTAGCAATGGAATGATTAATTATATTTTTTCAGTGACATTTCACACACATTACTAAAAATCTAATTTTCATCTGCCATTACACAATAATATTTTAGTGGGGCCAATGTTAAAAGGGAACAGAGTTTAAAGCCAAGCCAAATATGTATCCTTGAGTTTAGAAATAAAATTAAAAGCAATTAAACATAAAACTAAGCCCATGATTTTTTCCAATTGGAATTAAACTGACATTATTTACGATGATTAACTAGTTGACAAATTTATGAGATTTAAAGTAAAGACAGATTTTATTCTCAAGATGTCTTACATGCTTTATTTGTGTAGAAGATATAATAAACATTTGAGTAAACTATTTTTAATCATAGTGTCTTGTATTCAATTTTATAACTCACTATCTGACTAAATTCCCTCAATGTTTTCAACTGTAGTAAATATTTTCAGGTTAAATAAAGATAGTAAATTATTTATGTATATTGCTATTACTGTAGGTATTATTACTATTTAAATATTTTAATAATTTTTTTTAAACAAAAAGCTTGTTGATTAGTGAAATGCTCAATTTTTTGAGAAATATGTTAATTTACTTTTCAACTTATCAAATGTAAATGTCACAAACTTTTTCAATGATCTTTCAAAATATATTTAAAATTGATAGCACATATTTTTATGCATTAAAATTGAATTAAGATTATAAATTGGAATATCATAGGCTAAACAAAAATAATTTAAAAATTAAGTTTCCCCATGAAAGAGACTATTTTACAAAATTATTATAGAAAATACAGGCATACTTTAATTTTAAGCTTTACTTATATTTTAAGAACTAGAAATTTAAAATCCAGGGACGTTTTTAGAATGCATTAAAAATATGGTTTTTAAATTAATTTTATAAATAATTATAGATACATTTAACACTATTATTAAAATCTCATGCATAATAATTTGAAATATAATTAAGAAATGTGTTTCATATGATAAAGTAGATGACTAAAAAATTATTAAAGGGAATATAAAGCATAATATTTAAAATTTTATGAAGTTATTATAAAAGAATTTTAGTTATAAATAATATTTAATAATACTTTTATTATTGAACAGAACTTTTTATTCATATATTTTTCATTAATTATTCAGATGAAATTTAAAGAAATCTGAATAATTAAAAGCAAAAAATGCAATTAAAGATAAACAATTACTGTATATTCCTGTATATAATCTGTGAATTATGTTTTAAAAAAGTTCTGAATTTCATTGTGTGTATTACACACCATACCACCATGGATAATCTGACAAAAATATTTTTCATCAGAAAAGTTTACAATAAAGTTTTGAAAGAAATGCCATTTATGTGTTTCACAGAATAAATAGCAGGTGATACAATAATCAATTGATTTATTTTAGCTATAATCAGCATTGTCCAATTATGTTCAGGAACCGATTCAGTTCTGAGCAGTTATTAAAGTTGGAATTCATAAACGTGATTTCGCATTATGTATTAACTGAACTGTTTCGCTCAGAAAGCATTCAAACTCATATATTGTCATAGGGATGTAAAAATTATTAAGTTACAGAGTAGATTTTAAATTGAAAGCTTTAGAGAAGGCAAAAGAAAAAAATGTTGATAAACGTGTTATGTAAGGTGAAAAGCAAAGCAGGCGCAGTACAAAATAAAAAAAGGATTCCATGTGTAGTTAGAAACTAATTCATTTAACTATTAACAAAAACATTTCAAAAACATTAAAAACATTTCTTTCATTTAACTATTAACAAAACTAATATAGTTTATTTTTAAAATATGTCTAACCTTGTTTTAAAAGTTATTAAAATCTAAAAATCAATAAGTTTTACTAGAACCTTCTTGAACATTGATCAATATCGTACTTTCATCTCAGTCATTCGCATTTTGCGTTGAAGTGGATTCAAACAGATCTTTATCATTATAAATGTTTTTTTTCTGTAGAATTTATTATATTTTTAATTATAATGAATATTTATTTCATTTTTGGCTCTAAATTATCAGCAGTATAAGTTTTTGACTATTTGTCAGAAAAATTGCTGTGGATTATACGCCACTGCAGATTATGCAATACTTTTTTCTTTTGCTCAAATAAAGGGGCTTGCAGATAATACACAATTGTGGGTTATACACAGAAAAATATAGTAAATTAATAATAAAAGGTGTTATGAAAAAGAAATTTAATATACTTCAGATCATTTCAATATTATAAATCCTATTTTTATCGAATTTTTTAATTTGACTTACCTTTAAGGCTTGACCAGAATTTAAATGGATGAATCGGACATGAGAATGTATTGTATGCCAAATATCTCCTTCTGTATCTCGATTCAAAATATCCTACAAATAAGTTAAATAAAATAATGCAAATAAATAAAATTACATATATTTATCACAGAAAATAAAATTTGGCATTTAATTTTGTGTTATTCTTAGTAAATATTTATTACAAATAAATGTCACTGACTTATATAATTTTTTCTAAATTTCATTTAGAAAAAATATTTAAGATAAAATAATTTGGAAATAATAATAATATATATATATATTTTTCAATAAAATTATTTCCACTAACTTCCAGTTTTGAATTTTTGCAATTATTTCATTCTTTTTAATAAAATGAAAATTAAAAAAGCAATTTTTTTATTAAAAAGAATGAATAAAAAAATAAAAAGCATTTTTTCCAAATTTTTTAAACCAAAAGGCATAGAAATTGAAACACCAAAGGAATATATTTAATACTTAAACTGATCAGTTTAAGTAAATCAGTTAAACTGCAATAAATGAAATCTCCAAAATAATTAAAAATTTTCTGGGGAAATAAGTGAATAAAAATGATAAAGTAATGACCAATTTGAGAAACAAAAAAATTATTTCCCTTTTAATTAATTTGACTATCAAAACTGTGGTAACAATAAATAAGTCAACAAAATATAGAGAAATAAGGTGTAATATATGTACTATATATACTTTATTTAATAAATTCAGTTTTTTTAAAACAATAAAAATCAAGAATGAAGACTGAGAAAATATCACATGACATTATTATTTTAGATGTTGTTACTTGAGAATATTTCACTTAATTTCTAGCATTATCTTTCCATTATTTGATTGGATGAACCTGCGTTTCAAAAATCTTTTTGATGGTTATGAGCAACAGAAGTTTCACATTCAGTTAAGTGATTACTTCAGATTATCTGTACTACATAGAATGAAAAATATTTTCATAAATAATTTGCAACATATTTTTATATTACCATAAAGAGTTATGCAAAAGCATCAATTCTTCACTAGAAAATTTTTTTTTTTTTTTTTTTTTTTTTAATTGAGTTACCAAATTACACACACAATTTCCTACTACAGGTATCTCTTCTCATGTTAAGAGAACAAAGTTTCTGCAAAAGTACAATCAGAAAGACATTCCAATAAATCAATTTTGTGAATACAATGAGCATATGAATCCAATAAGGATTCGTATATAATTATTTACGAGTATATGTGACAATGTATTTTTCTCCATCACAGGCTTAAATGTTTATTAAATTAGTATAATGGGGCCATATTGATGAATACATTTAAATAAACAAACTTCTGGCATAAACATTTTAAGTAAATCATTGGAAATTTTATAGCTTTGTGAATTTAATTAATAACAATCAGAAAAATAATTAAAAAAATTTTTATTAATTAGATGAAGAAGGAATTTCTGAACTTTCATGATAACTATAAAAATATAATTTTGTCCATATATGCACAGAGAAATATGATTTTCAAACATATATTTACATTTTATTTATAATTCAAAGTAAAAAAAAAATATTATAATGCCTTAAAACAAAAGAAATAATTCATAATAAACTTGTTTGATTAAAGGCTAAATTTTTACTTATAAATGAAAATACTGTAACATTACCACTTTCCACAAATCTTGAGCAGGAAATGAAATATTATAATCTATATAGCAAGACACTTCCTGATTTTGAGGTGACATAGGTGCAGCAACATCATGGCTAGAAATAGATGTTTATTAAAAAAATTATTTTTTAAAACCAGAAATTATTAGAAAATATCTTTACAAATTTAAATTACTTGGAAGATCTCATGATTTATATTCATATTAGAATAAAATTATCACCAATTTAATTCAGATAAAAAAGAGCCAGGGTGTAAACAAAGTATCAATATAATCAAATATTTTTCAGAATTTATGAGTATATTATTATAAAATAATTTCTCAATGATTAATTTTCAAGGGAAAAACATTTATTTTGAAGAGTGAGATTAAGGAGGATATTCAGCTTATATTAAAATGAGATGAATGACTTTGACTGATCAACTAATGTGAATACATTAGAAGGAAAAAATGAAGAAAAATGACAAAATACACAAAGCAAAAATTATTAATCCTAAAATTTCAATTACATTAATTTTTTTAAAATTGGAATAAGTCATAAAATTTAAAAAGAACTAAAAAATATATAAATGAGGGAAAATATTTATTTTAAATTATTACCTATTAAGAGGACGGCTTGTCATTCCATGAATTAGTTGTATAACATCACCATGTTTAATTTTGTCAATTGGATCAGATACAACAAGATCTTGGCTGGAAAATATATTTAATATTAATTTTACATAAAAAAAGTATAAATGTGACTAAAAATAAAATATTTATATAAATCATATATTGATTTCAGTTATCTTACACATCAGGGCGTTTGACAATCCACCAATTGTTAACATCCTTAAAACTATAACAAGTTACCTAAAAAATGATCAAGACAGATTAAATCAAGTAAAAAATCTGTATTGATGATTTAAGATAATATATATATATTTGTAAAAATCATGCACAAAATTTTAAATTTAAAATAACATACAGCAGATATAAGTACAAGATGTCTGTATAGATTCTTTGATTATACATATATTTTTTAGCATACCTATATAGTGATTTTTAAATATACTGATGCTTGATAATGTTAAATGTTGATATATTTCCAATATATCATGGTAAACTAAGATGATAAAATAAATTATTGGTCTTAAAATTAATATTTTTAGAATTTTATTATTATATATTAGTACCACCATAAGCTTGACATTTGTAGGTAAAGTACTATATACCAGATGTAAAAGATTAGATTATGGAATGGATTATTTTTTTTAAATTTATTTTGAAAATTAAATATTGACACCCTGACAACACAAATACTTAAAACAACCTTTAAATTTCAATATAAAATGTAAACTCAAATATTCAAAATGATAAAACCAAAACGTATTGAATACATAAATTTGAAATGTCATAAGGGGAAAATTTTATGAACACATAATCATGAAAACAAATTTGCCTTTTTGACTTAACTTATTTTATTCTATATAACAATTAAAATAAGACAATGTCTATTATAGACCATTTTCATAATGTTAAAAAAAAGCTTTAATCAATTATTTTTCAAAAATTTTATAAAATTAAAAGACAATTAAAGGAAATTTCAAATTATAGAA
This sequence comes from Latrodectus elegans, assembly GCA_030067965.1. Lineage (NCBI taxonomy): Eukaryota > Metazoa > Arthropoda > Arachnida > Araneae > Theridiidae > Latrodectus > Latrodectus elegans. The sequence goes on from CM057813.1 coordinate 34,534,473, forward strand.
TGAAACTTGGAATAATTTAGAAAAACGAAATAACATCTATATGACCACAATTCCCTAAATGTCATGCAAATATAGAATTGATAGATTCAAGAAGCCTGCACTGGATGCTTTAATGTCTGAGGGACTAAATATGTTCTCATATGGGGACATGCTTAGTCTTGTGTGTTTACACTATTTCATCTTAGACCCCAAATCAAGAAATTTGCTTGTGTATAGGGGAAAGAAACACAAATTGTAATGTATCTTAAAACCTTAAAGTGGTTTCCTCCTAGTGTTTTTTGTGTTCTACATATAAATATTCTGTATGTTGTTTCCTATTTTGGTTAGTAGTATGTTTCACATGAAATGCTTTACCTTTTAATGAAAAATGGGCACTAAAATTTTTCTATATATATTTAATTCTATAATAATTGTATCAAATGCTATTATGAATGAGAAAAATATTAACAAAAATATTATTACAACTAAATGTAGTCATTCCTAAATAAGGAGACTGAAAAGGAGAGTTCAATTAGATTTCATAAAGTTAAAAAATTTTGTTCGGTAACATAATAAAGAAAAATAGTTACAAATAAAGTGATATAATTTATTAAATATTATATAATTTATACTTTAAAATATTTAGTTTTTATATTGATTATTAAAAAAATGCAAGAAAAATTTTCAACACATAAAAGTATTTATCATGTTTAATCCCTAATATACATTTTGAAATTTTTCTTTTTCATTGAATTTTATTATTTTTATTCAATACATGATATATTTTTACAAAAACTTAGTAAATTGTAAATCAAGCATACTTTGAAACAGAATAAGCTAATATAAAAAATGTACAAATTATTGAAATGAGCTGTATTATATTATACTCAATTGCACTGCAAGTATTGCAAAATATCAGGCAATATTAAGGATATTTGTTTGTCGCTCAACGGTTATTTTTTGCACACGAGGGCTAATTAGACCGGGACGTACGGCTTAAAGTGGATTCTGAACCACTACAAACATCCATGCCAAAGGTGGGATTTGAACCCACGAACTGTTGAACCGAAGGCAAGAATGCAAACCATTCGGCTACCAGCTCAGAGGAATATTAAGGATAAAAAACATAATTAAAAAAGGTAGGTGTTATGTCAAAAAAATGAAATAAATTACTCACTCAATAGAACATACTATTTTAAAAAAGCTAAATCAAAAGTTAGAGTATTTTGTTGCACTTTATATAAGTATATTTCCCACGCAGATTACATTTTGGGAAACACTTTCATATTATGTCACTTTGACATTCATAAATGAAGCTTGTTTTGATTCAATTTAATTGCATTTTCCAAAAATACCTTTAACTGACACAAATTTTGATGTATTAATGTTTGCAAAAGTTAATTAAAATACAAAAATTTATAAAAAAAATTATTTGACACATGATGCCTTTAATTTTATATTATTTTTTTTTTTGTATTAGTTAAGGACTCCCAACTAACCAAGTTCATCTAGCTCATTAATTAATTGGAATCTAAAGGCATTTAGTTTAAGCAAAAAATCCTTTAACTTTCTTTTTTAAAATAATAATTATACTTTCTTGTTATTCCTCAACTAGTGCATCTAAATCACACTAGCAAATCGCAGCAAGAACTATCCAATTTTTGGAATAAATGTTATTTTATTTTAATATATATTTGTACTCAAAATGCAAGATAATATATTAATCAATTCATAAATATATTAAGCAATTCAATAATTTCCTTGTGATGATTTCTTGATAAGAGTTTTTCTCTCATGATACAGAAAATATTGTTAAAGATTTTTTACTTTTACTGAAAAGGACTGACAAACATTTACATTTATATATAAGATTTTCTTTATGAAAATTCGCTATGTAGTTTTCCCTGAATTACAAGTAAAATACTTTTTATCTGAAAAGTACAAAAAATATAATTATTAAGTAATTTTCTCTAGAAAAAATTTTTAGTGTCAATTTTAACAATTTTGCAATTAAAATAAACTACAAAATTAGGAAATTTATAACGTAATTTTAAAGTAACAATGCATCTATAAAACTCTTTTTTGAAAAATTTTGTAAGCAATAATAAAATCAAATAAATATCACTCTTTCAAATCTATCTTTCGAGCATAGTAGTAGATAAAATAAAAATTCAGGACAATCTCAATTTATTAATAGTTTAAATAAATAAAAAATGAATATTAATAGCATTTTAACTTTCCATTTGCCAAAAAAAATAACAAAAACTTTAAATTACAAATAAGTTTATTTTAAATTCTGAACTTTTAACAAACTAAACTTTTTAAAGATTATCCAGTTATAATTACAGATAATGTACGTCTTAAAAATGTAAAATTTGAAAAACTCATCAAATTCAATATATTTTTATTAACAGAAATACTAAGGAACAATGTTTTATTCATTCACCTATACTTTTTTACAGAAATAAAAAAACTTCAAATTCCAAAATAAAAAGAACAAAAAATTAGGTTCTTTTTAATCTGTGTAATCTTTTGTAGAGTTAAAGTTAATTTTTCTGAAACATTTTTAATTTTATCACTGGCATGTAACATTACCTGAGCAACTTTTATTTCTTGAAAATAATTTATTTTTACAGCATTTCTTAGTTTTCTGATAATCTATTGATCAATTGCACAAAGCTGCTGCATCACCTTTTAAAAGGTTATTTTCTTCTGCAATGAGTCAAAAATTTCTTTATTTACTTTATGTTCAGTTCAGGATTTTCTATTTCTTTTCCTTTTCATCCTTCATTTTGTTGTTTGTTGTTCAAATAAGAAGCATATTGAGAATGAGCATTTTTTATGAACTGTATCATTGATTTTGTAACTAAATTAACAATAGATTCCTTCCTATTTATAAAATCATTACACATTCTTAATGAGAGAATACCAATGTCTGATAATAGGCACTTATATATATATATATATATATATATATATATATATATATATATATATATATATATATATATATATAGATATATATATATATATATATAATATTGTTATTGGCAGAAACCCACATTCAGGGATAGCATTTTCATGTGATAATACTAAACATAATTTAACTAATTTTGTGAGAAAAAGATATTTAAAATATTCTGAAACATCTTTTAATTTAGAAATTTCATTCCAGAAATAACAATTGTTATTTTTCAACAGGAAATTTTCAATTGTTTGTTTAAGGTCTTCACAAACATATATTTCAACTTATCCTTTCACTTTATCACAAAATGCATCCTTTTTTGTTACTTTTAGCATATGATTTGCAGGTTGAACAAAAGCCTCTTTAAAATGTTTATCGTCCCTTCTTGATGGATGGATATATTGTATATCTTGCTAAAAAGCATTTGAAAATGGTAATTTCTCCTGTAAATAATAGCAAGTTATCATGTAAGTGCTTTTAACATAAAGGAGAAATGTTTTGCTTTCAGGCTAAGCAATTAATCTGATAGCTCCTGAATCAACACCTAAATTTTTAAGGGGTAACCACAGTGTGGCTACTTTGCAATTTAAATTGCATAGAGGCATTCCTTTTTTTTTTTTTTTTTTGCCAACACCAGATTTCAAAAATGTATACATTATACTTCTTACTAATTCCTTTTGCTTACTAAAGAAGTTTTTCTTCTGAAAAAATAAAAGATAAAAAGAAAGTAACTGCAAAAATAAACAACAAAATGTAAATACATTAAGTTCAATGGTTCTTTTAAAACTTTGAAATAATTACATATTTTTCACTTTTTTCCATGTTTTTCTGGTGGGGAATATAGTTAAAAAATATTTTTTTAAGGCTGGATACTGTTCAATTACAGAGGGTATTAACACATTTTTAGAACAATTTCGTGTCCATTTAATTAATGTTTAAAATGTAAAGATTATTTTTTTAAATGTTCGGTCTGATAGCCTTTTTTTCTGGACTATAAGTCTGCTTTGTGATTTCCATGATAGAAGAGCTTTTCACAATATTTCCAGAGGTAGTGCCTTCCATTCCTCTTCCACTACTTTCCAGAGTCCATCTATCGTGGTGGGTTTGCATTTAGAAAGAGCCTTTTTTAACAGACCAAAGGCATAATAGTGCATAGGTGAAACGTCAGGAGACTTTGCAGGGATATGTTGAAAACTTATACATGCAATACCTGTATTAGTCATCATTGTTTCAAGGAATGCAGTGGTAGTTTTTGAAATATGACTTATAGCTTTGTTTTGATGAAGTTTCTCTTTTTGAAAGTCATTGGGATAAAGATGTGGAATTTCTTTTGTAAATATTGGGCGTAAAACCTTCTCCTGATAGTATGATGAGTTGATTTTAACATTTCTTTCCACTGTTATTATTTTTAATTTCCCATTGTAAAAGAAATCTGTGATAATCATAAACCCCTTACTGAAACTTTATTTACATTGACGGAAACAAGTTTGTATATTTTTTCTCCTCATTTCCTATAATAAAAAGACCTTTTCTTGTTACAGTCATTTAGGTAAACCCATGCTTCATCAAGGGAGATAATGGTTTTCCATTTATCTCCTTTTAAGTGGTTTTCATAGAGGATTCTACAAAATGTTTTGAGTTGAGCCAGATGTCTCGGCAAAAGCTGGTGAACATTATGTTTTTTAGCATTTTTAAGTTGTAAATATGTGTTTATTATTTTATTTATTGTTGTTACAGATGTATCTAAAGACTTTGCAATTGATTTCTGTGTTGGCGGATTTTCTCTTGTTTCCAGCCATTTCACTTTATAAACATTTGAACCAGTACATACCTTTTAAGGATATTCATTTAAAGTCTTCTTTCTATGTAGAAATAATGATTGTCAGTTTTTACGTGTCCAATTAATAATATTGCTTATTTTGCACATAGAAATTTTAATACCATGCATTTCACAACGTTTTGGAATTATGGAATAAGAATGTTTATCTTCGGAAAGCACAAAAGCATATTCTTCAGTTCACAGCATGTTTATATGTGACATTTTGAAAGAAGAATAAATTTAAAAGTAGCAGACAATAAATTTCTCATTTCAAATAATAAGCTGTTGCCAAAAATTTTTATTCTAAAACATTTACTTTTTTTAAATTTGTTATCGAAATTGTTCTAAAAATGTGTTAATTTATGTATTTGTTGACATGTTGGTTCTAGAGTTAGCCATCATTACTCTACATGTTTTTTGAACAAATGGTCAGCAGCAGAATCAACTAATAATGAAATCTGAACACTCTGATAATCTTTCCTTCTGGCTGCAGACATTAACATTAACATAGTGAATAAAACTATTTAAGTCACAAATTAAATTTGATATAGTTTTCTTTATGGCCTTAGTGATAACTTGTAAACTGCATGTATCTATATCAAGTTCAAAATTCCTAATGAATTTAAAAGAGCATTTAACTTTCAATGAAATGACAAATTGACATTTGGTCCATTCATGGAACATTGGGGCAATTTTTCAATATTTAAACCATTTTTTGAATAGCATTTTTAACACTATTTCTAAAATTTTGCTAGATTCTGCATGTCCAAGAAAAAAGGAATAGCAACAATTATTAATTATCTTGCATTCTTTTCCAGACCAATAAGATATGTAAATATCCAATTGTATTTTTACTTCCCTGGCAGTCATTTCATCGAAATATAAAATGAAGTAAGATCCACAGATGGAATTATATCATCATAAATTCAACTTCAATATTAAAGAGCAAGTCCGAATTTTGTCACCTATTGTGTTTTGGCTTTATTAAATTTTGGAAAGTTTGGAATTTTTAAATGCAATGGAAAAAATATTTCTCAGTTCATCTATTGAAGAAAAGGAGTAATTGATTTTATAGCTGTAAGCAAAATTTTTGCTTTGGATTTTAAAACTTTATCTTGTGTATTTAACAGTATCTAATGCTCCGGAAAATGAGACATGCAGCAATTTTATTGATTCTATTTCAGCATTCATGTTAGAAACAAAAACACTATGATTTAACTTTTCTTTCATTTGCCTCTGATGTTTAAGTGAATTAGCATGAATCATAACTAATCCCATTTTTATAACACTAAATTGCTTACATCACACACGGCACAGAGAGGAATATTTATCATTTTCACATGCTTGACATCAGTCTTTAATAAAAATCGGTATTTTAGTCCTTACAATCAGAAAAAAAGTAAATGTCTCAAAATTTCATAATTTGTGGTATTTTAATCCTGGGTACACATAAATCCTTGAAAATCAGCACACAAATTAACAATGTTTCCAAAAAAAAAAATAATAAATAAATAAAAATTAATAGCAACCACTGTCAAATTCTTCAGATAAACAATTTTCATTCTCTGAACAAAAGGGAAAACATGTTGAGCTGTCAAATTCTTGATTGATGAGTAAGAGGCAGACACCTCTTCTGATGTTGTCAACAACAGTTCTTTTGATTCATCATTGAATTCATTCTACCATGTCATCATTAGAAAAACTGTCCTTTATTCGCTCATAAGTTTTGAAAGAATACTCCTATTATCTCAAATCGAAAATAAGAATGTTCTTTTTTTCTTTTTTTTTTCTTAAGTTGAAATAGAAAATAATTCATGAATTTCAGGATTAGGACTAGGGAATACTTAATTAGGGACTTTTCAGGACAAAAATTTTTCAGTAAAATCAAGAAATTCAGGACAACTACAAAGCCTGCTCTTCTATGAATAGTTATTTACAAATAAATAATTTGAAAATCTACAAAATTTTTATATGCACACATACTTTAAAGAACTAAACAGATATCACACATTTAAAAAGTACAGTACATGCACTTTTATCATATTTGAGTAGTGCAACACAACTAATACTGAGATCTTATAAAATGTGATTATTCTTATTTTAATTTAAATATACAAAAAAGTTCATGATAAATTAATGATAAATAATTTTTTTTACTTGTTGTTGATGTGAGCTTCCACGCTTATCTGGGTATCTCAATGGATACACAGGAGGATGAGAATGTAACCAACAAGCTCGACCATGAGTATGACGCAAAGTAATTTGAGAACCATGAGCAATTTCAAGTGGCTGTCCTTTCGTTATAGATGCTAAGCCACCCTACAAAATTTATATGGAATGTATCACTATATATTTTTTAAAATTATTTACATAAGTAACTATAATTTTCATTTAGCATAGGATATTTATTTGTGTAGATTTAATAATGTATTCATATGGGTGAAATATTTTACAGTCATATTACGAAGAATAAATAGAAAATATTATTTGATTTCATTTTCTGTAAATACTTCACATCTTATTACCTATTATAGGGCCATTTATGATATTAGGACAAGAAACTATTAGCTCAAAAATATTTACCTGGGAAATAATAAGTCCAAATTATTTCAACAGATAAAACTTTGAAACTGATATTATAAATGTATGTAATGTTATTACTGAAATTATAGCTATCATAATTTATTAAATAAATAATAATATTTACACTATTTTAGTTTAAGAAAACAGACAAACTGAAATTTTCCCTTGATAATCATGTGCTGGTGTAATAAAAATTACATTGGTGCTCTATAATATTGTTTAAATTATTAGTAGTTTTTATTTTTTAATATACTTTTGGGCAGAAAATTGTGTTTTGAAATTTTAGAATTAAATTATTAAATTTTCAAACATTTGGATTTTTTAAAATATAAAACAAAAATTGTAAGATTATACTTGAATATCGATTTTATCATGTTTTAAAAAAGTTATTATCTACTAATAAAATTATGAGATTTGAAAAATAACTTGTTTTAGATAAGAACATATTATTTTACTTTCATAAGTAAAGTCGTACAAGATTCTAATTTTAAAATTTAGTTTTGATTCTTCTTTTTAAAATTTCATAAATGAAATATATTTATATTAATACTTATACTGCTTAAATTTGAGCAATGGATTATTATGTTTGGTTTACTTGTTGCTAAATAGTAATTTATTTATTTATTATTTTGTAATTATTTTTTTTCAAATGAGGGCTAATTAGATCAGGATTTATGGTTTAAACTGGATTCCAAACCACTACAAACATCCATAACCAAGGTGGAATTCAAATCCATGAACATGGATTATTAAGAGAAGTTAACTTAATCCATGTAGGAAACACAAAAGGAAGTCACTTTTTAATAATTTACAATATTTAAATTCATCCATTATTTCTTTTATTATTGATAAATTTAAGATAAAAAGACATATAAAAGAATCAGATTAAAAACAAAAAAACTGATCAAAAATTACACTTCACTAAAAAAAATACCTAACAGCATATAAAAATATTCCTTTCTCTGAAAGAAAAAACTACTAAATCAACAGTCATTTTAATATAAAAGATTTAATAATTTCTTTTAACATACTGACATTATATGCAGAGTACCAATGCAAGATTGGAGTCACTTTATTTTTCATTTAAGCTAATTGAATTTGAATTTTACAGACAAAGGTATAAGATGCAATAAATATAATAATACTTAAATTGAGTTGAAAGATATAGAAAAAAATGTTTTTAAATTTACTATGTTTTTAAAATTAACACATTTTAATAGAAATGGTTCAACAATTTATTTCACTATATTACTGCTATATCAGTTATATGCCAATATTTTGGTTATAATTGTTTTTTTAAATTAAAAATAAGAAATTTATAAGAAAAGCATAATAAAATTTAATATTTATTATTCTTTCCTCTAGATAATTAAAATTTTCTACTCACTCTAATCTTTCATAAAGTTTACGATAGACCTTTGAAGAACAAATTTCCCAATATTTGCTATGACTGTTTTGCCATAGAAATTGTCAAGTTTTTAAGAATATAAATGCTTCAATTATAGCATAAGTATCTATAAATAATAACTACAAAAATTATTTATTTTAACCGAGTATCACATGACTAAAATAAAACTTTAGTTATAGCATTTAATGGATATGTTAATGTTTCAAAAATGGTTAATTTAGCAAATAAAATATATGCAAAGCCTATATTTTTAAATAGTGACAAAGTCTAAGCTGATAGTTTATATATATATATATGTAATTGATTGAAATATAAGATATGTATAAGAAAATAATATAAAATTGAGATCAATTTCTATCAGATAAGAACTTGAAACAATGTTTTGGTCATCCTTCTTCCCTGAATAAAAAAAGAAATTGCATGAAAAATAGATAATCACATTAGGATTAAATTTTTTTCAATTGTAGCTTGTTAAATAAGATGATTTTTCACAGTAAATTAACTTTACTATACTTATCAAATGAGCAAAAAGAGAAGCATAATTATGACAGTTTTAAATTTTAAAGTTATGATAAGATACATAGAATTTATTAAACTCTAACAATATCATATTATTCCAAAAGCTTGAAAAATAATGGTATATACTAATTACATAGTCAAATTGTTTCCAATGAAGAGATTTATAAGCATTTGTTCTTTCATTATGATGATATTTGGCTCATATAGTGACTGAATTCGATGATTTCAAGTTACAAGAGAAATATATTTACTGAAATTCAGATAAAATATGATATAAAATGTCAACTATGTTACATTAAAAATGTGCATCATACTTTGATTATTTTAACAAAATATTAAGAAATTGAATCACAATAAATATTATTCATTTAAATAATTGTTACAATAAAACTTTCTAGTAATATTCTAAACAACAAGTAATTTATAAAAATGTAGTTTACTTAAATACACAGATGGAATATTAACAAAAATATTTAATTGTTATTAGATTTACAATTTATTAAATATTTTTAGTTTTAGAGATAAATAATTTACTTATATAAATTAAACTTACTTCCAAACTTGCTTGGAATCCACTTGTCATTATATTATCATGTGGTCCTGCTTTGGTTAAAACTTTTAAATGAATGTAAAATATTAGAAAGTAAATACATAGTGGAATAATGAATACAGCAACCAATCTCACTAACAAATGAATCAACAGCTGAACCTGAAAAATTAAGTATGAAAAATTAAGATTATTATACAAAACCCCTAAAACTAACTATAATATAAAATCAAATTTGTAAAGCAAATATTTTTTTTAAAAAAATATGCATACATAAAACGTTTTCAATAATAAAAATACCAAATAATTATGTCATATATTAATTTAGTTAAGCAAAGGTGACTTTAAACTTTTTCCTTTTTATACGAATATAATCTTACTCTCGTAATATAATCTTACTATTTGCCATTTTATACAAAATCATTAATTTTTATCTAGTAGAAATAAAGGAAACATGTTTCACCTCCATGGAAATTTTAACGCAATTTCAAAAATACACATGGAAAAAAGAGAGAAATAATATAATAAGTATAGAATTTAATTGAAAAAAAAGTAAGTATAATGACTTTTTTAAAATGAAATATAATCACTACTACATAAATTTGAGTCACATAATTTCTTTATGATTCCTCATTATATTATTAAAGAATGCTCAGCAATGGTTTAAAAATAAATAATACAGAAAAAATAAACATAAAATATAAATAGCAATTTCAAAGGACAGATTATAATTTTACAATGTATTGATGGTGATAGAAAATACAAACACAAGAGAATATAGCAAACAACATGAAATTTTTAATATGTATAAACTGTACCATGGGATAATGATTCCACTAAATGATCTAAATTTCCTTTTGAAATTGTAATGTGCATTAATTGTAAGCATCTTTTAAGCATACTTCAGAACTGGGAAAGAATTGTCTATAGATTGTAAATTAACCTTCTAAGAAATCAATTATTTTTATATAATAATTCTAGGAACCAAGTCTAGAGAATACAGAATTAGTGGATGCAGGAAGAAAGATTGATACAAATGAGTATAATTTTCTCACAGCACTTTATTATGCATGATCAGGTATGTCAAATGTAAATATCTACTTGCGAAGACAGACATATTCACAAAGTGGCTGGTCACATCTGTAACTATACCAAAATAAATACAGTTTGCAACACAAAAATAGTGCAAATAAATCATTCAACAGTGATTGCTATACAGTTAAATGTATAAATTACATCTACAAATTGATCGTTTTTGATTCTAAATTACAGGTATAAACAATAAACAGCAGGGATGGACTTTTGAATAACTTTAGATTGTTTAGAGAAAAATCATATTTCTGCATGCAATACTACAATTGTCAAACTTTTTAAAGGTGATTTAGAAAGAAGCCACAAAATTGCTATCTTACACATTACCATACCTGCAAACCTTGGAGAGAAATTGAGTGATTACTGATTTTGAGTGAAAAAAATCAGGGGACATTACTAGTGACATTTTTGCTTGAAACAGATCATTTTAAATGGTAAAACCGCAAAAAGATAATTTTATTATTTAGATTATACATTTTGAGATTGATTTAAGTTAAACATATATTGTGTTAATCTTAACATTTTAATAAAATGTTCATCAACCTCATAAAGTTATGAAAAATAAAATGAATGAACTACATGTAAAAAAAATATCAACATTTATATCCCAACATTTATTTTTTATAGAGCAACTTTTACTGCACTAGTGCACAATTTATCAATATTAAACTTATAAAATTACATAAAACCATAAAATATGTAACTAAACAAATTTAATTCAGTGATAAATGCTTCTAAGAATATAAAAATTAGCAAATACTTTGTCCATAAAAAATATAATACATCTTAAATTCAAATAACAATGGCAATTTATTTTTTTCATATGTTGCTGATTTAAAGTTTTTTAGAAACGAATTGGCGAACTACTGTTTAAAGCAATTCTTCTCATTTTGATAATATTTAAATATAATTAAGTTTTCTAAGTCTTCAGCAGCTTTAAAATGTTAAATGGTTAAAAATTTAAGTAGAAACAGAGAGATATTGGAAAAATGTTTTCCGAAACTCATCTAGTAAAACAACTCAATAGACTTTTTTTGGGCAAAATTTTAGCTTTTCACTAAGATTGCCAAAAATTAGATTTTGATACACTGGGAAATCGGGAGAAATTATGAAAAATCAGGTTTGGTTTGGTTTCTCGCTCAATGGTAATTTTTTGAACACGAGGGCTAATTAGATCAGGACCTACAGTTTAAAGTGAATTCCAAACCACTACAGACATCAATGTCCAAGGTGGAATTTGAATCCACGAACTGTTGAACTGAAGGTAAGAGCACTAACCATTCAGCTGCCAGGTCAGCTATGAAAAATCAGGAGTTTCACGATAAAATCAGTAGAGTTGGTAGATATGCATTACTGTACACTGTATATAAATAACTTTATAAGAAAACTTAGTGCACCTGTGTTATCAAAATGCCACAAAGTAAAAGTGGGTGTAAGCAGCTGAACAATTCTTTATGAAATATTTTTCTTCATGAACTATTCATTTCAAATAATATATATGAACATATATATTGTTTCACAAGCTTATATGAGATGAAAGTTAGATTAAATTTCACCTTATTAACTACATATGAATAGGTAATAAAAAATGAAATCATTATAATCATATTTTGTATCAATTTATGATTAAAGGCAAAGAAGGATAAAAATAATGAAATTAAAGTTGACTTAGAATTAAGGTAAATTACTCACTGCACTCAAGCAGGAGTCAGCAATCATTTTCCAGTAATCAGAAATAAGTAGGGTTATAACAAGAAAGGCTGAAAAAATTCCTGAATACTTGACACTGAAATGATTAAAGACAAATCATTATAATAACAAAAACTAAGTTTATAACCATTCAATCATGAAAGTTGAATCATGAATTTGTAAACATACCAAATAGCACAAGTAAGTGATACACTACTTAATATCAACCATGTCCACCATTCAAAACTGAATGACCTGTTTGGAAGAAAAATATTTGTAATTAGAGTATAAAAATAAATTGCAAAATATTTATTTTTGTTATTTAGAAGAGAAAGATTGAAAAAACCATTTTTAAATAACTTAATGTCTGAAAAATAACTTTTATAATTAAAGTATATTATTAACTACCATAATGTTATTTCAAATATTAATAGTACAAAATTAATACTTAAAATAAAAACCACACCAAATGTTTTTAATATATATATTACATATACTAAAACTTAAGATAAATTTTCTAAAGAAAAGTATATTTTCTATAAAAAAAAATTTCCTGCAAATATGAAAATTTATAAGAAATCAATAAAGAAAGTCTGCTTGAAATATTTTAAAATAATGATGTTTTAGAGTTTGAATTTCTAAAGAATCTATATTTTCAAATGTGTTTAAAGCATATTGATATAGAATGTTAAACTTTTGTAAAAATATTAAGAAGCAATTTAAAAATTTTACAAACATCAAATAAATTATTAATTGAATATTTTTAACAATGCAGAGTATAAAAGAACTAAGCTAAACCTGTGGCATGAGAGCTCAATGTGGGCTAAGGCCTACAGCCACTATATCTGTTTCCCTGTCCAAGGGCCCTGGGATGCAAGGCATATGTCTGGATTAGGTGGTCAGCCTAACACAAAACCTATATATTTCACATCACAAGCCAACTTAATACTCAGTTCATCAATCCACCGAAGAGATAAAAAGGTTAAATCAACCTTGCCCAACATGAACATCCAATTTTGGTCCTGTGCCTTGAGAACGCAAAGTGCTACAACTAAGCCATCAGGGTTTGATTATAATAGAAAGGACAATTAATTTTTTTAACTAAACATTTTGCAATATTACATTAAGAAAATACTGATGAGAGATAGCGAACATTAAAAGATGTCTGTGTTAAATTTTTTTTAAATAAATATGGAAAGAATAAATATTTCAATTATAAAATTGCCAATTCATGTCTGATTATCCAAAGTAAGGTTATCGGCAGCTAAACAACTCTTGACTGTAATGTTCACATTAAGCCAATGAACTAATAAAGTTGAGTGAATTAATGTAGACATTCATAACATAAGAAATAGTTATTTACATTTTACAAATATTTCTCCTTTTGATGTTCAGATCAAACATACATAATGTAAATACAGTAATTTTGTATGAATATAATTGATTATAACTTGTTTTCAATAATCAAATGTGTAATACATACTTGTCAACTTTCCTGAATTTTAAATATGCCAGTAGACCAAATGCAGAAAACCATATAAGCATACTTTCCATCAAAATAAATCTAGATTGTGTTAAATAAGCATTTTCTGAAAAAATAAACATTTTCTTCTTTAAATTATTGCAAAAAAATTTACCATCTGATAACAATTTAGTGAAATAAGATAATATATTTACCAAATATTATAAGAATACCAGCCAACATGGCTGTTCTATGAGTAAAGCCAAGTTCCACAACTAAATAATACACAGTTGGAATAAGTAGACTACCGAAAAATGCTGGAACAGCACGTAAAGCTCGAAGGGGTACATTATTTGAATATTCTGCAATTGATAATATTTTTAAAATTTTTGGCTTATTAAAATGATTTAACATCAAGAAAAACAAAATTTACTATCAGCTTAATAATTTCATCTTAAAACTGTGATTGTATTATGAAATAGTTTAGTATTTTCTATTATTTATTAAAATTTGCTAACATTAATTATAAAGTACAAATTTATAAATCCTATTGGAGTTATTAAACATGAAAATTATAAAATTATAAGTAAGGTTTAACAATAGCATTTAAATTTTAACAGAGAAGGTAAATTTTAAATCGGTATTATCACGAGTAACATAATAATGTTTATGTTTTAAAAAATAATTTTCATAGGTGAAATAGTAATTTGAAAATACACAGAGAGATTATTATTTTATTTTTTCACTATTGATTTCCTACAACATAGTATAAAGAAATTGTTAAACTGAGTATTTTCTGACACAACTAATTAAGCAAAGTTAAATTCTTTTCCCTGTAACAAAATTCTACTTTTTCGAACAAAATAAGGAAAAATTATTCTCAAATGGAAGTCTAGTTTATTGTAAAATATCAATAGCAGGTAATGTTCTTATTTAGCAATGTTAAAAATTTGTGTATCTCAGAAATAGAATTTTTTTATTACTAACTTAATATTTCATGTTCTTGCTCACTAATGAGCTAAACATATCTATCAAATTTTAAAATCACTGAACGACAGTTGATTTTATATAAATACATATTTTTGATTTAGTTACAATCTAAATAATATTAATTTTTATGAATGTTTAAAAAATTTACTTCAAAGTTGGAAATTCAATTTCAGATATAAATTTGAATTATTTAAAAATAAATTTTACGAAAATAAAAAAATCTTTAAGTAGATTTTAAGTAATCTTTTAAGTAGATTTTTTTCAATTTATAACATTAATTTATAAGTTAAAAGGCCTATCTTTGATTTTTTTCCCTCTATGATCATTCATTTCACACACTAATTGAAAAGAAACCTTCAATTTAAAGTAAATTCTGAATATCCATGCTCCAGGATAGAATCAAAATCAATGCGATAACCATTTAAACGCCAACTCATCAGAACCAATCTTTAAAAATTTGGCAAACTTTAATGATAAATTAATTGATATTTATACCATTTGAGAATGAAATGTAAATTTGACAATCTAAATACAATGTCATGTCAGTATTTTTTTCTTGAATTCATTCATTCGTTTTTATCTATAAAACGCAAATAAGAAAATATTTTTTTATACTATATATAAAGCAGTCATTGATATTTACATTATTTGACTGGAATATAAATTTAGCAATCTTAATCATTAGTTTTGTTAATATTGCTTTTCTAGAATCCATTTACTTTTTTCTATCACGCATAAAATGCAAGTAAGCAAATCTTATTTTTTATATATATATGCTTTAATTTCATTGAGAAAGTATAAAAAATAAATAAAAAGTAATAACTTTATTTTCACTGTTATGTAATATAACTATTCCTTTATGATTTTAAATTTTGTTACAATTAGATATATTTTGCAACAATTAGATAAATTAGCCATTAAAAAACATTTAAAGATATTTTTTCTCTTTTTACAGTTACAGTGATTACAAGTTCATAAAACAATTTATAATATTACTTAACTAAACAATTTCATTAATCTGTATGAAATTCTATAACAAAAGTTTATTTGCCTTAAAGATAACTGAAATATTTACACTTTTATGAAATTGAGCATGTTAAATTCATTACTCATATTACATTTTTATTACATTCATTGTCATCGAAATGATACTACAAAATTCTATCAAGAAAATTTCTATCGAAAGAAATTTTTTTCATAATAAAGTGCAAAGATTATAGATAGTAAATTTTTATGCATAAGAATTTTCGTATGATTTTTCATGAAATCTCTTATAAAAAATTGAATATTAAATTACATAGTTTACAAAGTGGTTACTGGAATAGCTAAAATAGCAAAACATAATATAATATAATTTTGGAAATTACTTCAAAAAAAACCATTACCTCCACCAATCCTTTCAAACTGAGAATTGCCATCATAACCAGATAAATAACCTAATTTATAAGAAAACAAATATGAGAATTAAAGTTATATCTGCAAAATAGTATTAATATTATGAACATTTAGTTTGACCAATACTTATTTAAATAATTCTCAATACACTGATAAACCAATAATCATAATATTATGCCTGACCACAACGGGTTTGTTAGTTAATTGAGTGATAATTTTTTGCTAATAATGGCTAATGGCTAATTAGATTAAGAATTATAATTTATAGTGGATTTTGAATTATTATAAATGCTCAAGTTCCAAATATGGAGGATTAAAAATTATATTAGCTAAATTTAATCATGTTTGAAAATATAAATATTTGAAGAAATTTTAAAATGAAGAATAGCATCCAACTATTTTTTATTGGGGTAATGCTGTAATATATCAAAACATTTTTAAGAGATGTAACAAATTATTTTTTCACAGAAAAGCATAGGAAGAATTTTTTTGTTTAGTTATTAATGTTCAATTTATCCATTCAGTTGAGAGAAAAATTCAAGAGCCCCTTTATATTTCTATCAAACAATCTTGATATTAATCCCACAGCTTGAATTGAATAACAATAGCTTTTAAAAATTACTGAGATTACTTATTTTTTCAGCATAATATTTCAAAACAATACAAAAAAGAAGATTTCATTTTAAGTTATGGATTATATATATTTTTTTATTCTAACATTACATAACTGGTTCAATTTTATAATTTAAGTGTTTATTGAAGAGTTTAAGATTTTCCAAAGATTAGTACTTGATTTAAAACAAGTTGTCACAAAAATATGAAAACTGACTTTTCTATTTACCCAAATCGCACTGTAGAAACTTTTTGAAATTAAAATATTTAACAATCACTATCATTTCCATAGATATTTAAATTTTATTTTTAATTCTTTTAGTAGTTGCAAAAAATAAAAATATTACTCAATTGATAGAATTATGTATAAGATAACATACATTAAAATGATTAATAATATATTAAAGGCTGAAGAAAATGATTTAAATTAAAGATAAGGATAACAAAATAAGAGAAATTGGCGAAGGGAAAAAGCAGATCACTACATTGTACTAAAATTATACCAATTTAATTTTGAAAATGAAGGCAGAATCACTTAACTGATGTCAGTTTCTTAAAACTTTAAAATTTTTAAATATTTTGATGACTGTCTGACTTTAATGGTTTTCCATTTTTGTTCTAATTTTGTTATTTAGCATTTCCATATTAGCTATTCATATTCTACTTAATCTTGATGGGTACATTCAGACCATTTAAAGAAATCTAAAGAATTTCCAATTCATACTAATATTTTTAATGTTTAAGAGGACTTCCTTGCATTATATACAATTTCAGATGCATTACTGAATCACATACCAAAATATTAACATACTTTCTTATGTGAATGCATTGAATTATGTCTTAAATATCATATGAAATATATTGAGTAAACAATAAATATTTGTAATTAATTATATTTTATAAAATTCATTGCATTTCATAAAATTAATTACAATAAATAATTTTAATTAATTTTATGAAACGCAATGAATTGTACAAAGTATAAAGATGAATGTGTGAAGCAGGGAATTGCTAAATTAAGTTAAACTAAATCTAACCAAATGTTGTACGACTTGTTTCATGAATACTTTAGTCCTTTTTTCATTAAACTTTAAAATTCTGAATATTAATTATTTTCAGCAAAAAGTCTCTTTGTATTTAAATATATTAATATTTATATAATATGTATTAATATTTCATATAAAAATATTAAAACATAGATACTAAGTTTTGGTTAGTAGTTTTATAGCATACATAGTTTAAAACAACTTAAGTATTCTTTTAATATATACACACATACATACTTGGCTAAATTAAGCTAACTTTAATTAAGTACTTTGATGATAAAATAATTTTTATTTGGATCCAAAAGATGAGATTAATTAATTATAGTCTTTTAGAATAACGAGCAGAAATCTTTCAAACACTAATTCGTATTATTGTTCACAGTGTTAGTATACTTTTTTGGAATAATGTATAAACATTTTACATCATATATTCTATAGAAACACTCCTATATTGTTATTTAAATCCTTGATTTTTTCTGAGCACTTAATAGATTTGAATTTCTTTTATGGCCTCTAGGGTCTATATTCTATACACAATTTAAGAGAGAGAGAGAGAGTATACATATAGTAAAAAATAATTAGTATATTTATAATAATATATTTATATAATTAGTAAAAAATAAATAATATTTTTGCTGAACAACACATAATCAAGATTTTGTCTCTTAGCTTTTTTCAATAATACTGGTCAAAAATAAAAGTATTAGAATATTAATTTTAAAATTTGTCTAATTACAAGCATATAAAAGCGCTTTTGAACCAGTTAGAACAAACATAATACAGTATAGGATCCATTATCTGGCTACCCAAAAACTGGAATGTTTTGAAAACTGGCATTTTTCAGATTGTAATTTTTTATCCTTTTTCCTATAAGTTTAAAAAATATTTCCAAACTAAAACTTTGCTCTTTCTTTTTATTTGTCAGCCCATACTCTATTGTAAAAAATATACTATATAATTCTCTCTCTCTCTCTCTCTATATATATATATATATATATAAACAACATTCTAAAAATTTTGAAAAACATGTGACGAAGCTTTGTCTGATTGTTATTTACCGCACTTCCTAGTATCCCGTGTTGCATTCGGAGAATGGAGGAGTCGTCCCCTTTTACTAGGTCAAAGGTTAGGATGACTAGCAGATTGAATGTCATTACCTGATTGGATGCCAATTATCCAATGTGGTTAAGCATACGAGGGGGAGGAGGGGGGAAGATCAAGGATTGCGAATATTTTTTTAGCCAAGAAGCGATTTTGTGTTTGATCAGATCTACCTGTGCTTCAGTTGAATGATTTTATTTTAAAACATGCAAGGATGTCTAAAAGAATAAGCGAAAATAGTTATATAAAAGAGGTGAAAAGAAAACGCATTTCCCTTAGTATATTATAAAAAGTTGAATCATTAAGGAAATTAGATGGAAGAATATCTGTAAAATCAATATGTGAAAAATACGGCGACAGAAGCTCCACATTTGATGACTTAAAAAAGCAGAAACCAGCATTGCTGAAATTCAAAAGTTAAACTAAAAAAGTGAATGTGATTCTTCTTCTGGGTGGTTCAGCAAATTCAAAAAGCATCACAGATTGAAAGTATTAAGCATTTGTGGGTAGAAAGCAGAAAGCAAGATAATGAAAGTGCAGAATCACATTGTGAGAATCTTTTTAGTTTAATATCTGATGGTCAGTATTCGCCAGTGCTGGTGTGTATAATGCAGACAAAACAGGGTTATTTTGGAAATACGTCACAAGAAAAACATATGTAATGTCAGCAGAAAGTGCACCATCCGGAATTAAGGACTGCAAAGAATGTCTAACGGTTATTGCTTACAGTAACGCAACAGGCACTCATAATTGCAAATTGCTTGTTATTGGCAAAACTGCCAGGCCTTGAGCATTAAAAAATGTAAAGATTTTGTCTGCTATTTACAAAAGTAATAAATAAGCATGGAAGACCAAAAAAAATTTTTACAGAATGGTTCAAAAAGCATTTGGTTCCAGCAGCTAAAAGTTATTGTAATAAAGCAGGACTTCCAAATAATTTGAAAATTTTGCTTCTTTTGGATAACTGTTCGGTTCATCATGCTGCAGAAACTCTTGAAAAGGACACTGTCTGAGTTGTCTTTATACAACCCAATTGCACATCTTTGCTCCAGGCAATGGATCAGGGTATTCTAAATTTGTTAAAAAGCTCATAGAAAATGGCTTTTATCTGAAAATATTTAGAATTCTGAAGCTCCAGAGAGGGAATGATGAACTTTCAAAAATGTTTACCATCAAAGATGCCCTTTGAAGTATTGCTAAATCCTGGAATTCCTTGAAAAAGAATACTGTGATCAATGCTTGGCATAATATCTGGCCTTTTTCAATTTTCTTGAAGGAGAATAAAACAACGAATTTTGTGATTTTCTCATGTCACAAGAAAAAGAAATTATCCAAACATTTTTAGAATATGCCAAAAGTATTTCAAGTGAGGAAATAATCGATGAAAAAATTATACAAGATTCCTTAAATGCTGACATAAATGTTCTGACTGTACTTCAGTTAATTGATGACGAGTTCGTAAGTGAAGTACTCAACAGGAAAGACACTGATTCTTCAAGTTCTGTGGATGTCGATGAGGAGGAAACAGAAAATACGAAAAACATTTCATTGACCATTGTAACGAAAACAAATGACAAAACTTATCCATGGAATGGAACAAAATATTTTTTTAAGGAACATGATATTATGTCTATATAAAATACCAGAAACTTTATTGTCAGAAAAACCAACGAATTTAAAAAAAAATTAGTGATATGTTTGCATCAATAAGCAAAAAATAATCTTACTTTGCAAATTTTAGGTTATTTTATTATTATATATATATGTGTGTATTTTTCATTAAAAATATTAGCTATACAATTAATATTTTTCATCCAACAAATTATTTCATGGATGGAGAAGGGGTGTTGTAATTTTTTGCAAATGGTTATTGAAATTTTCGGCAGTGATCCGAAAATTGGAAAATTCCACAGTAACCAGAATATGCTCAGTCCCAAGGTAGCAGGATAATGGATCCTATATTGTAGTTTGTAGTAAAAATTATAATTAAAATAACAATTTGCAATGGGGAACAAAAAACCAAATTATAATTTCAATACTATATTTGCTTTAGAACATTCTTGATGCATCATAGCTATCAATAAATGCATTTTTATCAATGATAATCATTAGAAATGAATATAATTATCCCATCTCATAAAAATACTTTCATAGTTAAAAATTCAGAA
This sequence comes from Latrodectus elegans, assembly GCA_030067965.1. Lineage (NCBI taxonomy): Eukaryota > Metazoa > Arthropoda > Arachnida > Araneae > Theridiidae > Latrodectus > Latrodectus elegans. The sequence goes on from CM057813.1 coordinate 34,555,848, forward strand.
ATTTTTAGCAAATGAATCATAAACAGAAATATTTCAAACATTTTAAAATATAATAGACTAATCTCTATTGAAAAATTTTGTTTTTGTTACATATTTTTCTTTTCATTTTGATTAATATTAGATTTTTGTAAGTGGAAAAATCTCATAATAGCACAAAAATAAGATTTTTACTTTCATAAAAAATAATCTACCAAATTCATCTAAATTTGGAATTTATTAACAATTAATTAATCAAAAAATTATATAAAATTTGATTACTTACCAGCAAGAGCAATAAGTTGTTTACCAAGAGGCGGATGAGAATCAAAGAAAAATGTCCGCTTCATATACATACTCGCAAATTTTCCATAATGTAGTTCATCAAATCTATATTAATAATAATAATAAAAACATAAATCTATTTTATAAAAACACTAAATAGTAGAGAAGCGTACAGAGGGTAAAATGCGCCAAGAATGTGATAAAGTGCGCTAGACTGGTTTACCGGTTCGGATTACGTAGGTATGACGTTTTCGTTTTACATGCGCATTTTGTATGTAACCCTTGAAACTATTACAGAATAATCTTGAAGCATTGAGTTTCGATATTCGATTTTTGGTGTTTTTGTGTTGCTTGCAAAAATTAATAAGTATGGATGAGAATATATTGACTTCACGTTTTTGCAGACTAAGTATGGAGAAATGATCATCAGGAAAACATAATAGGTTTTTTAGATGCGATAAAAATGGTGTATTTGCCGAAAAGTAACGATTTGGAGAGCGATGAAGATTAGGTGAGTAATTTTATTTTTCATTACAATTTTAGTCATATACTTAGGCAATAAATAAATGAATGTTTAAGTTGTGTGTAATGCGTTTTTCATGTTAGTGTTAAAATGTGCCGTGTATTTAAATTTCTTTAATGTGGGCGTAACTTCTCGTTATATTAAAATTCGAATTTAAACAAAAAATAAAATTTGTTAATGTTTGGAATTTAGCTTTATTGCTTGGTTGCCACTGTAGTAGGTAGCGCTACACTGATGTTTTTTTTAAAAAATGGTGGGTGCCATTGCTCGGTATATTAAAAATCGAGTTTAAATTTAAAAAAATTAAATTTGTTAACATTCAAAATTTAGCTTTATTGCCCGGTTGACACTGTAGTAGGTAGTACTACACTGATGTTTTTTTAAGGTGGGTGCCATTGCTCGGTATATTAAAAATCGAGTTTAAATAAAAAAATGAAATTTCTTAACGCTCGAAATTTAGCTTTATTTCCCGGTTGACACTGTAGTAGGTAGCACTACACTGATGTTTTTTTAAGGTGGGTGCCATTGCTCAGTATATTAAAAATCGAGTTTCCCTTTATTACAATTTTAAAACTTCTACAGTATTTAGTTATAATGAAATATTAAAATTTTTAACATTTGGAATTCGGAAAAACACGCGATTTCAAAGCTGAAGTTCGAACGCGATCGTTATTGGTTGACGGCTATCACGTGTAGTGACGTAATTTAGGTTGGCGACAGAGCTGTAGAGTGCTTGGCGTGAAAATTTTAAATTGCGCCAATCCCGTATGGGTCTGTTGTCATTTACCTATAAAAATTATAATTCAATTTTATTTTAGAAAATTTATATACAAAATTAATGATTTTGTTACACAAAAGATGTAAACTATACAATTGATTGTGATGAACAATGAAACATACATATTAATGTTTAACAATGTAATAACAAAGTTTTTAAAAGACAATATATTTTAATATTTTCTAAACACGTAAAAGGAAAAAGAAAAGACAAGCATTTTTACATACTAAACTCTAAATTTTTCCAAGAATAAGGTCATATAAGTAATTATATTACTTAGAATTAGTTTTGTTTTCAACAAATTAAATTTCAATTAAATGCGAGAACCAAATTTCGGGCATTATAATAATTTCATAATAATTTTTATAAAAAATTATTTCTTATGCCATTTTTTTTAATTGAGGAAGTATTTATTTAAAACATAACAACTTATTACTTTATTTTTCTGTACATAATCTGCAGATTAAGTGTTAAAAACACACAGATACACACACACACAAGCAGACAGCACACACACACAGATATATATCTATACCAAATTTTCCTACATATAATCCATGGATAATAAGTAACAAATTTCTTTGTGCATACTATAAGCTGCAGTGGATAATCTGATAAAAATATTCTCCACCAGAAAAGTTTATATTAAAGTTCTGAATAAAATGCTGTTTATATTTCATAAAAAAAAAATAACAGATAATGCCATGACTTGATTGACTTATTTTATCTATAACCACCTTTGTCCAATTATGTTCAAGAACAAATTCGGTTTCTTGGAATAATATTACAGCTGCTAGTGGCTACCATCATTTTACATTTCTTTTTTAACTGAGTTGTTTTTGAAAGCTATATTAAGTATTTCTTAAAGTTTATATTACTTCTCATATTTAAATAAAAAAAATATTCTTGTATGGTCAACCTTCACTTGTTCAGCAATCTCCAGAAGCAGAAATAACTCCAGAGGTTGCACTGAAAATACTTACAGACTGATTCATAAAAATGAATCTTGAATTTATGTTTTCCTCGTTTCCAGTCAGAGGAGAAAGTTTGGATTTTATTTTCTGCTTTGGATAAAACTTGTGTATTTTGCTGATCTTCTATAAAGTTTAAGATTTTAGCCTCTAGGTCAGTTTTTCAGAAATATTTCATTCTAAGTTTTGGATAAGCAAAAAAAGAAAAACATTATTAGAAGTGAGCGGTGCTTAAGCTGTATATTTAAAGTTGTGACTGGAGGCAGATATATTTTAAACATCAGGGACAAGAACTTGTTTTCTCTAGACGATTTGTGCCAAATAGCTTTACTAGGTACACTCTCTCTCTCTTTCTTGTTTAGTACTTAATATTCATGTTGGTAAATACTCATTGTAATCAGTCAGATTATGGAGATGCTGTTATATATGTATTTATTAAAGGATAATAAATCATCAAAATAGTAAAATTTACTAGTTTTATATCTTATTATTTAACACCAAATTATTTTCATTACCAAATCTCAGAAGTTAACCTTTTAGATGTTTACAATATGTATTACTTCATACTGCATCGCACTTTGTTTTTCTCTGCTAATGTTGGAGTGCAAAAATGTAAAATAACCCAGTTTCATTCCTAGAATTTTCAAATTCATATCTCGTCATGTGGAAAATATTTTCTAGGTGAAACAAATCAAGTCAAGGTAGAATTCAAAATAATGCTAGCTAATAGAAACAATAGTATCTTTCTTATGAACTAAATTCATTCTTGAATGTAATTGGATAAAACTATGACTAAAATATGTCAACTGAGTTGTGAAAGTTTCCAGTGCCATCTGTTATTAATTTTATAAACCAAAAATTTTTTTCAAGCTTTATTGTATGCTTTTTTGATAGAGAAATTTTTTTAACTGATTATCAGTGGCAGAAAATAACATAAATAAAGAAGTTTGAAACTTTTCAACACATAATTCACAAATTATACTCAGAAAATATAGTGATAAATTTAAATAAGGTATTTGGAAAAGTGACGTTATATAAATTAAATTTTTATATGTCTTTAAAATAAATTGCAAGCGAACAGGAGCAGAGTATAATGAGATAAGAGTGAACTATATAAAACTGTATATGCATAATTTAAAAAAAAAATGCATACATTACATAAACTTACACAATTCCTCTAGGTTCTTCCAGGCACCACATGCGAGTACAAATGCCTATAAAAAGCATAATAACAGCAGCAGCATCAACTTCAAAATGAAAAGATGGTGGCTTAAGTGGTTGATTAAAAAATGTATTTGGCAAATGAGAGTGATTATCATGTGAATCTTTTTTGGAAGACTTTTTTAACTATTGAAAACAAAAATCATGATTAAAGCAAACATAAAAGTTTAATCATTTTATTACAATGAAGATATACTTTTGGTAGTACATTGTCAAGACACTTATTATGAATCAATAAAAACTAGTATAATAGAATAAAACTATAATAATTTTAAGATGTATCTATTCATCTTATATAGTTATAATCAACATAACTCCAATTTATTTTCCATAGCAACTTCATGATTGGTACAACAATATTCACAATTGCTTTATTCTCAATTGCAATGACTTTACAAACTTGTCTCAATGTCACATAATTTATACGAATCATTGAATTCAATAAAAAGTCTATTTTTTACAGAAAGAAATTGACTTTCACTGATTTTATTTTTATCTTGAAGCATCATCAATTTTATAATTTTTTATTTTATATATAATTTGTGGCATTTGATTCTTTTGTACGAGATTATTCCTAACTGTACATTTGTTTTATTTCCTTTTAATTAATAAATATTGTTTGAAAAACATTTTAAGCTAAAGAATATTCAATAATAAAACTCATTCTTTTAAGGAGTTTACATTTAAACAATAAGCAAAATATTTCCTTAAATTTCTGTTCTTGTGTGAACTTTACTCATAAAATATTCTAGTTCACAATAGGAGTGACAAAGAAAAGAATGCCTTTGTTACATTTTTTTATTAATCTTTAAGGGTTAATAAAAAAAATTAATTAAATTTTTATTAATCTTTGGCACCTAAAAATATTTTTTTTCACTACATAGATTTTCAAAAAACATTCCTTTAAACATAGATTATCCATTTATAAACTTAATATATGCAAATTAAAGAATTTCATAAAAGCAAATTTTTTCTCCTTAAAATAATAAAAAAACATATAATTGTTATGAAAATAAAGTTTTTACTGTAAAGTAGAATTCAATTTTAAATAAGTATTCCTTAAATTATATAACTTGTAATCTTCAGTCTTTTAAACTTATAAATTTAATCATAAGAATCATATATTATTGTTTATCAGTCTAAATAAACAACTGAATTCAAAGTCTAAAAAATAAATGCAAGTAAAGTTAAAAATCATATTTTTTTTAAAGTGATTAAAATAATAATTAGCTTTTATTTTTCTATATTAAACTTATTTTATGTAACAATTTAAAACATAACATAAAAAAACAGAAATGATTAGATAACAAAATTCTGAATAGTGGATATCAGATATTATTGCTACAATCATGTGTTTGCTCATCAATGCTTATATATTACATGGGGAAATGCAAAAATTAACATAGATTTCTTAATCTATTCCCAAGTTTATTACTAGATCATACATCTTTACATTAAATTTAAAAAATTAAAAAACCTAATTACATTAACTTAAAAAAAATTACATTAAATTTAAAGAATGAATAATGAGTTTTCATTCCCAAAAAGAAAATTCCCTGCATACTTACATTTTCTATAGATTTTTATAATTATATTTTTATATTACATAATACTTATATATTTCCATCCAAAACAACATTAGAAAAAACAATAAAAGTGTAATTTTCAATAAATTATTGATTTTTTTGGTGGGGGGGGGACACATTACTACTATAAGTGGTTAAATATTTTCCCATATTCTCTAATAAAGTCAATATTTTTAATCTGATTCATTCAGCTTAAATTTCTTTTTCCTAACAGTAGAAATATTTTACAAAACATTTTTTGATAAAATATTAACCCCCTTTCCCTTTTCACTAAAACTATATATCACTAACTTTCACAATTAATTGAAACTTCAATATATATTAAATAATTTGAGAATAATGCTTCTGAAAATATTTGAGTATATGTATTAGTATGATTAAAACAAATTTTGTTTTAATGATTGACATGAGTCAGTGTAAAATAAGTTCATCATTTACAATACAACAATTTTTAACACCCAGAAAAATTCTGACTCACTGTTTCTATATTTATTATTATAAACATTATAAGTACCTTTTGATCAAATTAATTATATAATAAATTTGTTTATATTTGCTTATTTTATTATTTTCAAATTGTTACAAATAACACTTTTTTTTTTTTTGGCAATAACTAACGAAATTGCACAAAAAATATTAAATGAACCTGTTCCAAAATATTTTCTAAATTATTCAATATTTTCTCCAATTATTTTGCAAACTTAGTATACAGGGAAAATACTTTTCCCCAATACTTTCCTTTGATGAAAGAAAATGTTTAATCCATGAATTATATATATATTTATCAAGTTTTTCTGATATAAATAATTTAATTAACATTATTAATTTTTTCAATTTAATAAATAGCTTCTGTTTATATTCTTTAGAATTTACCCTTTGCATTTTGTTACCAAATTTCATATTGCATCCATTACAATAAGCATCAATGTTTGTGTTTTCTACATTTTCAAGCCGGTCACACAACTTTTGGCAAGCACAATTCTCCGACACGTCAATATCATATTCTTTATCACATTCAGTTTTGGGATGATTGTCATCAATTTCATCATCTTTTGAAAACTTTTCATTTTTCTTCTTTAGTTTAATTTTATTTGTCATAACCTCGAATTTTTTTTAAACTATTATATGTATAATCAAACTAAAACAAAAACCTGTTAACAGTACTAAAACTATAAGATGTCAAGACAACAAAATCAAACATCACAATTACAGTTAGTATCTTAATTATTTAATAACTATAATTCAATTTGTGAACTCGCTTTGTAGACTAAACAACAATTATAGTGCGCTTTATTTCAGTTTATCAGTTCGTAAAAGCTGAAAATATAACTAATCTCGTTTTGCTTTTCGATAAAACTGAAACAACTGATAACACTTGTTTGCAAAAAAAGTTAACTGCGCAAGTAAAAGCTATATTTAACAATAAAATTTTTAACATTTGATGAGATGATTTATTTTGTCATATTATTTTGCGATTGCATTTTATTATCAGATGAATTTTTGAATATCTAAGACAATAAATGCATACTTTGTTGCGAGTGTGAAATAAGTTAAAAAATATCTGGCAACTGCAATGGATTAAAAAATAAACAAACAAATTGTTGTTAGTATTTTTTTTTTATCAAATTAGTTAATTACAGAATCGAAAATACTCCAGTTCTTGTGATTTTGTATTGAATGGAGCTTGCAGGGAAAGTATGTGAAGATATATATTATGTGAAACATAAATCTCAGTGGTAACCTATTTAATAATTTAGCAAAGGAATAAATTTTATTAATTTGTACATGCTTATGATTAGGAATTTGTCTTGAGAAATATAAGTATTTGTCTTGAATTTATGTTCTTGATATTAATATAACTCTTACAAATTCTCTGATCCGAAAATATGAAATAATTAATTTTAGTTAACTTGTAAATCACATTTTCATATGTTCATTGTGCATAATAAAATAACATTTTTCCTTACGTACCTGTAGGAAGCATCTGTCTTTCTTACAACGGCATATTGAAGGAGAACGTCAAAATAATCTTATGTAAAGTACTGTCTGGTGTTTGAAATTCAAATCATTGAACTAGGATGTTGAGTTGATGTTATTATACTTAAATTCAGGTAATGCATTTCCTTAGTAGGCTACTTTATTTAGTTAGATTTTTCTTAGTTAAGAAAATAATTTTCAATTCAATTAAGATATGAAATTTCTTTTTTTAATGATATATATTCATTCCCATGCTTTTATTATTTTCTTTCTTTAAGTAAAGGAAATTCAAAATGAACAATAATTATTTAAAATTATATTGAACTGATTGTAATCACATACAAGATGATTTCTATTGGAATGGGATTTCTGCTCTGCAGAAAAGAATTTATTTCTTTAACTTTGTTTTATCATCAATTTATGTACATGTGTATCAAAAACTTAAAATTGTTATATAATATTATAGAAATGTTAAAATCTTGCTTTGCAACTTTATTAAATTTTGTTCCTGGGAATCATGATCTTTTGAGCAAAATTATTCGTTTTTAAATTAGTGTTCTGTTCTTAGTTAAGTAAAATAAATCTGTTACAAGTTTTTCATCCAAAATAATTATTATCCTTTTTGTGTAAGAGGTTCTGAAATTAGGTTGAAAGTTGTATTAGAATTAGATAAATATTAAATTGCAGTATATAATATTGCATGTTAGATAATTGCTGTATCTAGAGAAATTTTAAAATAGTAAAAGTTTATTACTTTTTTCATTACTTTAAATACTATTTATTTCTGCTGTTTGCAATCAAATTGAAAGGTATGACAAGAAGAAAAATCTTCCTTAATAAATTTTAAATAATTTGAGCAGATTTTAATTGCTCAAATTTTTAGTGGCCATACATTATGCTTCTGTCTGCAGATTCCCTAGGGATAAAACAAAGGAACGAAAGCTGCATTTTTCTTTGGGATATTTGAACCATGATGATGACACCCTTTTTAATAGTGATTTCACATTTGATGAACTTTGCAAAGCAGTGAAAGAGACAAGGCCTGAAAAGAGTGCTGGTCGAAATGACCTCCCTGCTGACTTCTTTTTTCATTTGGGCAGCAATGCAGTGTTCACTCTTCTTCAATACTATTTGGAAAACTTCTGTACTTCTGAAGAATGGAGGAAAGTGTTATTTTCCCAATTTTGAAACCACATAAAGATCCTGCTGATCCATCGGGTTACAGACCCATATCTTTGACTAATGCTTGCTGCAAGCTAATGGAACATATGATTTTAAATCGAATAACTTATTTCTTGGAAACCAAAAATAAAATCTCAGACTTTCATCTCAGACTTTCAAGCTGGTTTCCGTAAAAAACGCGGAACTATTGATCAAGCAGCTTTTCTTTCCCAGTGTATTAAGGATGGTTTCCATTGTAGGGAATCCACCCTTGCTGTATTCATTGATTTTGAATCTGCCCATGACTCTCTGTCTGGTTAAGAAAACTAATCAATAAGGTACAAAATATTGGTATCCAGGGACGTATTCTAAATTGGTTAAAAAATTTTCTATGTCAAAGACAAACAAAGGTCAAATATAAATCCACTTTTTCTAGGTTTGTCCAAATGAGAAATGGTTTACCACAGTTTACTCAAGCTGTTCCCTGTTCAACATCATGATTAATGACCTCATTGAAAAGCTCCAGGTTTTGCCTGGAATTTGTTGCCTTGCCTTTGCAGATGACATTGTTATATTCTCAATGCATAAAGTTGTTAATACTGCTAATAACAACATTAATAGAGCCATAATCTTGCTTGGTGATTAGTGCAAAAATAATATTATGATTGTAAACTCTGAAAAAACAGTCTTCCAACTTTTCACTCTGTCTACAAAAGAGCACCAAATATCCATCAAATATGATGATCGGGATCGTTCCAGGCGGGATCATTTCCGATACCTTGGCATTCACTTTGATAAGAAATTACTATAGAGAAAACATGCAGAGGAGACTGCAATGAAAGGTGAGGCTAGACTTGGTCTCTTTAAATGATTATCGGGTGTTACTTGGGCTTCATCACCAGATATCCTGACTACTGTCTAAAAAACCTATGTTAGACCAATCTTAGATTATGGCAGTGAACTACTCGTTACTGCCTCTACCAGTTGTTGTGACAGAGTTGAATAAGTCCAAAATAAAGCCCTGAGACTTATTACTTCTGCTGCTTGCTCTACACCTATCACTGCATTGGAGATTCAAACTAGTCTTGAACTTCTGAGGATTCGTAGAGAAAGGCAGCTACTAAAACAGTTTGAAAAATGTAGAAAACTTCCTTTCTAGCACTGGCAAAACCTTACTCCAGCAGAAAATAGACTGAAAAATCATCAATCTTTCTTAAATAGAGCAGAAGACTTTATGACTAAATATAGCCTAAGTCATCTTCCTTGCTAACCTTTTTGCTTGGCTCTTCCTAGGAGGACTGTACCTCTGGTGCAGGCTGGTACTGTGAAAATTTATTTGAGGGCTCATTCCCTGTTGGTATGAATGCCACAAATTTTGAGGCTGATATCAAGGCAATTAAACAGACTACTTTCCAACTTTTGACCTTTAATACTTCTCTCAGTCATGCAGTCTTCCTTGTCGACTCACAGGCAACCATCCTCTCACTCTGCTCCTTTCAGGCTTGTCAGTCAAAACATGAACAAACAAAAATATAAATAGACAAACTTATTAATGATGGATGGATTCTTTTCTTTCAGTGGATTGACTGGCAAAACAGGAATGCTTGCTCTCACAGCCCTCTTTGCCTCTTCTCGTACAACACAACTTCATCCGAAATTACCAAAACAACAAATGCCTTAGTAAAAAATGCCAGAAAGCAGAAAAAGTATTGTCTAAACTGATACACACTCCTATTCCTGGGGAGTGGACATGACTACCTTCAAGATCATCTTTATCATATTGGCATTTTTAATTCTCCTGACTGCCCCTGACTGCCTGACTGTGTTTCACAAGAGAGGCAATGAATGTTAGTCATAGTTTGCCCACCTCTCAACAACATTAATTCTCTTATGCTTGACAACTATCATATGAAGGCTACTTGGTATTGGACTACTAAAAGGAAAATTGCTGCGGAGAATTCCTGATGTTGGAAAAAATTTTTTTAACTAACCTAAAAAGATGATAAATATTTCAGATACTACTAGAACCTTCCTATACTTTAGAAAAATTCATGATCTATTCAATTTGTACTGAGAAACCTAATGTAAAGTTGATTTGTGTCTTTTCTTCTTCTATTGACAAGAATTTTCTTTTAATCTGATCTGTTTTTTGTAATTGATTTCGAGTTAGTTACTTTTAGGATCTTAATATAACTCTTTGCCTAGTCATCCATCTCAACCTGAGCCTAACCTTTTTTATAGTACCCAAAGGTTTATGAATGAAAATTTTAAATTCCTCATATGTGGCCCTGAAATTTCATGTGATTTATATTAAGAAATTTGATGATATCTAAATCCTTAAATAAATTCTACAATTGAAAATTGTCTTCATCTCCACACTTCATTTTCTCTTACAACACCAAAAATTTTTCTCAGAACTTTTCATTCAAAGATAGCTTTCTCATACATAAAGGGTAAAAGTGCATTTCGGTTGGAATGAAGTAAAATGGAAAAAAGATTTTTTATTATTTGAAAAATGTCATTATTCTTGCCGGTTTTCTTGGAGCCTCCATTTAAAAAAATTATCATTTTTAATCTTTTTTTTTTGTTTGTTTTGTTTACTATTTTCATTAGAAAGTTATTCTTGTCTTTTGGATCACTTATGATAATTTTCCTGATTCAATTTTATGAAATTGTTTTTAACAAATAATAATAATATTAAAAACTTTTCTCAAAGTTATATAACAGTTTACTAATCTTCAATCTTTAGATTCATTTTAAAATAAAATATATGCCATATGTTTTATTTTAAAGTGTATGTATGTACAATTTGTTGAAGTCGGACACAAAGCATGATCATATGCAAAGTATGTGAAATATGATTGTATATAGAGTTTGTGAATAGTACAAGAAAAAGTTATATAATAACAACAAGAAAAAGTTATATAATAACAAATCTGTGCAATTTTTTGTTGAGAGACATAACCATGTATAAAAAATTTTGGTGTTTATGTATATATATATATATTTCAACTAAAGTTATGTTGTTTGAAAAATCGTGTATATACTGAATGAAAAACTGACAAAAACAATATTCCTTATCACAACAATACAACAACAAAGTTTACTCATTTATGATCATTATTTTATTTATGTAAAAAATTCATTCTTGTATGATTTATTTATATATTTCATAAATGAATAAATTTTCTGCATTGTTGTAATAATGAATACTGTGTGGCATAGTATTTATTTACTATTGCAATTAAATTTAATATTTTTCACTATTGTTATTCAAGTTACAATTTTTAATTAATATAATCTATATAAAATTGTTCTGAAGCTACAAAATATGGTTTATAAAAATGTTTTTAACATTTTATTGTTTTTTTTCCCCTGGAAAAATATAGATATCTACTGAATATGCTTAAGGATATGCACTTTAACTGTACTGTTTAATATTGATATTTATTAAATTATATATATATGTATATGCATTTAACTTTTTAGGGCTCTTCATTCTGCTCCATTCATCTTGATTACAATAATTATATACCAGTCAGAAATTTATAAGGTATTTGAAATTATAATCTTTATGTTGTGTTGTTTCTACCTCATACTATTAATTTAATGTTTCCTTTTTTTAAATTGTAATTCAAAATATTTTGAGCAATGTGTATTGTTAAAAGTATTAATTGCCATTAAATTTTCCTCTGACAGTTTTATGTTCTGATTTCATTCTCTTGAATTTTAGTAATTGGAAAACCCACCCCTCTCCTCATTAACTTCATTGCTACCATTGTCATTAACTTCATGGTTCCAAGTTGTGTACCTTTGTCTTTTGCCTATCTCTAGTTTGAAAATAATGATGCTATATGAAAGAAAAATTGACATTAAAAAGCTTCCCTGGGATGCATATATCCTAGTTAGGTGTCAGCCTAACACAATTATTTAATATATATTTTATATAATTCATATCTTTTTCATAAAAAGTACATATTTTTTCAAAAACACATCTTTATCATAAATATTATGTAATTTCAGACATATGCAATTGTATATACTTAACAATAAATTATGCTTCTGAAATTATGTATAAAAATTTTGATTACTTAATAATTTTTTATTGTTTATTTAAGCAGCAACATGTATAATTTTTTAAGTCAAATGCAAATTTTGCAAATCTTATTTATTAATTAAAAAAAAAATTTTTTTGTAAGTAGTTTGCTAAGACTGAACTTCATAGAAATTGCTTGTGAAAATTGGAAGTAATTCAGAAGTACTAAAATCACTTTTACAATAATTTAATTTCAGTCACAGAAAGATATTTTTTTTCAAATAAATTTTATTTTTATTGGAAGGAACATAATTTAATAACTTTTTACCTCTAAATTAAGACTATATTTCTTAGAAAAAAGCTAAAATATTAATTTAAATTCTTATCACAATGATTAATTTTGCGCATATAGAATCAACAATTTCAACTTTTATACCTATCCAAACAAATCTTAGTCTTGGTGAAAGATTTAAAATAGAAAGAAATTAACAAATCATTGCTCAATAACTAACAGCTGATAAAGTACAGTAGTTGTAGGTATCATAATTAAACTTAATATATATTAAATATTCCCATAATTGTTGTGCTTATTATAAACTTTAAGTATATTTAAACACATTTGGTGAAATTATCACAAGTTAGAAAAAAAGCTTTTAATTAATTCATGAATCTTAAAAAATTTTCCATACTCATTGCACCATAAAACCCAACCAACTCTGTTCATAAGTTTAAAAAGTGACATATTTTAATAAAAGCATAATTTTTTATGGAAAATATATTTAATGTATCCTGCAAAATTTAATTTCAGAAACATTTTTATGAAATTTCATGTAATTATATTATTAACTTTTGTAAAAAAGAATTAATAATATATCTGATCTCTACAATTAAAATCAGTTCCTCAAAATATTATATATTACTTAAGTATAAACACAAAGGTTGTTTTAAATTTCAATTTTGTTTTGTTTGAAAGAGAAAACTGAATCAAATTGAGGTTTCTCTTTCACAATTTTCAGCAAAAAGGGACAATTGTTTTACAATGAAATTACTTCTTCTAACATCAAAAAAATAGCATTTCCATAAAAAAATAAATAAAAAGGAGAAGCAGTGTCACCGCCAAAATCATTGAACTTCCTTAAAGGAATGATTTAGAAACAATTTTGCACCATTTGTCAAGACTCTGTTCTAATTTGGCTTTTTATAAATGTACCCTTTCTTTATAGCCTTGTGTTTCAAAAAATTTTTTTATCTCTTACAAGGCAAGTCAATTAATAATATTCCGTGCCTGGACTAAACAATTTGGAGAAAAATTGTGGTTGATGAGAAATGAGTGGCAAATTGGCAACAACTGAAATAAAGCATAATATATATGCATCTATCTACATAATATGCATCTATCTACAATTGGGAATTACTTTTTCTTATTTGTATTTACATTAATCAGTCTTTGTTTGAATGGGTGGAGGTGGAAGAAAAGCAGATTAAAACATTTTGACAATGATTCAGTCTTAGAAATGACTGGTGTTATTTTGAAGCAAATTTCTATGAGACAATCACTAGTTTGAAATTTACAAACATATCAGAATTTGAAATGTTTTTTTTAAATTAAATCTAAAACTGCTGTTTTATTTTCTTTCTCTCCAATCTTCTCTACATGTTTAATTTTGCCAATTTGGTTTATTCAACTGCTTAATATAGTTTTTGATAAATGTACGAGACAATGCCTGGTTTTTTAAAAAAATATAGAAAGCTTGAAATTTCTTGAACATGATTGATTATCAATTATAATATATATATATATATATATATATATATATATATATATATATATATATATATATATAATATATATATATATATATATATATAAGCTTTATAAAAGCAAGATATGTTGTCTAATATATACTTGTTTTTTAATATTTTGTCAAAAAAATAAATATATTTAGACAATATTACCACAATCCAAAATTGAGAGCATATTTAATTTTAAAATGTATTTCCATTCTCTTTTAATTTAGTTTGATTTTGTTAACAATAACTACTAAACACTTGTTTCATGGTAATTAAGATTGATAAAGGAGTATTGATTGTAAATTTATAACTTTAAGATTGTTCAAGGGTTATTAAATATTTTAAACATGGTCTCCAATCTTTCATATCATTTTAAAGTTTCAAAAATGCTAATATTATTTTTTAAAAATGTTAATAAATAACTAATAATGAAATATGTGATCATAGCTTAAAATTCCTTTGACCCTGAATGGACCTCATGAAAGATGCTGCTTCAACACTATCATATATTTGCACCCATTGTTACAAAAAGGTTATAGTATATTTCAAAGATCAGATTGTTTTCTTTATTGTTTAACTATAACCTTTTGCATATAAAAGGGTAATTAGTCTGACCTGCTGTAAGATTCAAGGACTTGAAACTCCTAGCTGAATTGCAGTCATTGAAGATAGCTTTGAAAGTAGTGTAAAAATTTTCTATGATTTGTACCTTTTTGATTAATTTACACCCTTTGTGACCAATCAGTATTACAGTTCTCAACAGTAGTAATTTTTTTTATCACTGTAGTATTTCTTTCTTTTAGTTCCTTTTCTTTCATATTTTCTCATATTAAGATTCCAACATATATTTAAATCTGTTATAATTATGTTAAATTTGTTATATATATATATATATATATATATATATATATATATATATATATATATATATATATATATATATATATGATGAAAATTTAAAGGATAAAAAGTTAGGAACTACAAATTTTAAATGTTTGTAATTTTATATAAGCAAATATATGAGACAATCTAATTCTTTATCAGAAACTGAAATCATCTTAGCTATTCATTCCAATAATAAACAATACTGTCAATTGTTTAAGTTATCTGAAAAAAGAAATATCCTTACTAAAGTTTATCCCTTCCCGGATGTCCCTTCATAATGTACATCCTCGAAACTATATCATTCACGCATCGCTAAAAATCCAGGGAAATTCCCATATACCGTTATTTTCCAATACAGGTGTTCCACTACAGACTCAGGGGAGGAATATATATCCATTCACTATACATTAACTTTTTTTTTTCTCATCCCGCTACATCTTTCCCTGAGAAACCCTTTTCTTCCTTTTTTTTTTTCATTATTCATTGGTACGTTAGAGTTTTTTCTTTTTTTCTCCTGCTCCTCGTGGGAGCAGCATAAAAAAGTAGCCTTTGAGCAATAAATTCCCCAAGTAGGATAACTTCCAACACTCTTGTGCTGAAGCTGATCTTTATTCCCGCAGTTTCAAAGCTACAGAGCTTAAGTCAATAGATACCCCACATATATAGCATTATTTGATATATATATATATATTTGGCTTTATTTCATAAATTAAATATTTATAGGTTATAGTGACAAAAAAAGTTTTATTTATTTGTAGGTAAAAACTGACTTAAAATGAATAATCACGAATCTCCTGACCAGATTGAATACATAAGAACTGAAACAGAATTCAAGAACTGGAGTAGTGAAGAAACTGAAGAATTGAATTCTTCATTGAAAATATGCTGCATTCCTTTACCTAGACGATTGTTTATGTTTGTAAAATATATTGCTCCAACTCTTATTCTTTTGATAAGTTTTGCTGCTGATATTTTCAGTGGAGTAGCTGTAGCTGTGCGACATTATCAAGATAACCATATTGTATGGTTTAGCTTGACTGTGTTATTCATTTGTGCACCTGCAGTCATGTTCATTGCTCATGCCATTTTAAAGACCATAACTAACCCAGAAATCCATTTGAAGAAAAAACTTTTATGGATTGTTCTGTATATTTTCACTGGAGGTGGTTTATTGCTGTTGCCTTTATGGAGGTATGCATTTCATTTTAAATTTTTTTTTTAAAAAATATCTTAATACATAAATTTAATAATTATTATTGACTGATAACAAATTTAATATTTCTATACAATAAAATCAATTTTCTTCATTTTATACATACAGTAATCTGATAAAAAAATTAATTGTTTTTGCTGAAATGCTATTACCAAATTTACTGTAAGCCATCATGGAATATTATTTAATATATTTGTGTAAGGTATCAAATTTCATATTTTGCTACTTAATTTGTCTTTATTTTTGATTTTATTGACTTTATTGTTAGGAACTAGTGTGATCTAATATAAAAGCATATAAATTATGACTTATATAAATAAAAGAAAACTAATTATTTTTTGCTTATCTCAATTATAATGTCATTTTTCAAATTCATTGTCTTGTATGCAATTTTGTCTGAATAAAAGTCTATTCCCTGTACCATTTTATAATGTAAAAGTTAGTTGCTTATAATATTTTATACTTTCAAAATAAAGGTACAAAATTTGCATTTTCCATTGGAGATGAAACTTTTAGGCTATTACTGTTTTCTGTAATTAATATTATTAAATAGCATTTTTAATCAGCTTTACCAAGTTAAAAATTACAGGTGATTGTTTTTAATTGGCATAGTATAATTGTATATATTACCAGGAAAGTATGAAATCTGGCATTCTATAGAAAGCTTAAAACTAGCTTGCAATTTATGAAAGAATTTATATTTCACACATTTCCTAGACATTCTATAAAATAGCAAATGAGAAACCAAAGTATAAAATACATCTCCGATTTGTTTTGAATATCACGTGGCAAAGGTTACATCTTTTAATGCACTGCTCAAGCTTAGAATTGGCAGTTGTACTTTGGTTTATACAAGAGTGTAAAAATACACAATTTCATTAACATTTTTTTAAAGTTTTTTACTGTGCTTCATGAAAATGGAGGAACAGGCTGTAGTATTAGAGTAGGAGTCATGGTCAATAGACATGAAATATCAATTTGATGATGAACTGTGTAAAGTTAAAGTTAACGCTGCAAAAAATAGTGTTTTCTTAGCTTAAGTGACTGATCAGTAGTTAATAAATTATATATATATATATATATATATATATATATATATATATATATATATATATATATATATATATATAAAGCTAAAATGACTACTAAGAAGGAACTAATGGGCTATTGGTTACTGAATCACTATGATGTGATGATTGGGGAAAACAAAAATAAACTCATTTATCCTGTTAAAAAAAGACATCAGTTCTATACAGTATTACATCAGGGGATTTGAGTTATTTCACATACTTCAAAAAGCTCATTTGTCTATTGGATTCTGAGAATGAGATAGAATGTTGAAAGAACTTTGAATCAAATGCAAAAACATTACGTGTCATAGTATTGAACTTTACACCCTCCTTTGTGAAGCATCTTGCCAGAAAAAACAGAAATTTATTAAAAGGGGTATTGTTGTGAAATCTATATTTTTTTTCTGAATTTAATTCCTGTTGTCAGGTAGACCTTATTGACTTTCAATCTCAGCCAGATAGAAGATACAAAATTTATTATGGTGTACGAAGATCATCTCACAAAGTTTGTGATTTTTTAATATCAAAAAGACCTCAAGACATAACCTACAACCTAGTGAACATATTCTCATTGCTTATTCGTCTATTTTACAGTGTGACAATGGTAGGGAATTCGCCAATAATGTGGTGACCAGCTTGAAGTTTTGACTAGCACTGAAGATCAACTATAGGAAGCCTCGCCATTCAGAAAGCCAAGGCAAAAATAGTTCATCTAGATATCAAGAATATAATTTGCATTGGGATACAAAAGGATAAATTTGACTGCTGAAGTGAAGGAAATTTATGAAAAAAATGAGAAAAATAGAGCTTATCTATTGACAATTTATGAAAATAAAACTTTTCATTCTGAGATCAAAAGAACACCATATGAAGCTCTTCTTGGCAGCTAACCTAAAGTAAGGCTTACACTATCTTTTCTTACCAAACTAAAAGACATAAATACAGAGGAGCAGCTAGAAAAAGTAATAGAAAGTGTTCGAACAATGGAAAAAAGTGAGAGTAATCAGATTATGCAAGAAAAAGCCTGTTTAAAAACATGCAAAGATTATAGTTGATAATGGACAAAACCAACATGATGAAGACATGCTTACTGAAGAGATTTTCTTTTTTGATACATGTTGTGTATGTTTAAATGAAACAAGTAATGCACTTACATACAAAACATGTCATCAAAAAATTTATACCATGGCAGTAAATGTGATGAAATAGATATTTTGTACAATATTTGTTTCAAAATTGAAAATGCTTTCCAAAATAATATTAACTCAAAAAGCAATCTCGAAATACAAGCCAAAAAAGGAAAATTAATTTGGAAAAAAAAATTCCCACTGTTTCTTTGGAAGCTACTGTGCGTGTTCTTGTTCCTGACTTCAACAAGGTGAGAAGTGGTTTGCACAATATATTGGCAGCTGTAATCCATGTGACAGAGGATGGTTTCTATCAACTTGGAACTTCTGAAGGAATTTTAAAATAAGTATATGTGAGAGCATGATTCACTTTATCCCCTAAGAAAAGGCTTAGAATTGAAGATATTCCTGACCATGAAATTATTTCCCAATCAACTGCAATTGCCCAGTCCATTGGCAGCTGCTAAGGATTAATCAAATGTATGCATAAAACAAAATCTGAAAGGTCTTTGTGTGATAATTTAAAATGTCATTCAAGACTGCCATGTTTGCTACAAGTAAGTTAATTTCTTAATTTTTAAATGTAAATTCTGTTAATTACTTAATATGAAAGGCATAAATTATGTTTTGCTCAACTTTCATTTTTCTTTACGCATTTCGAATAAATTTTCTTTTTGGCATTCTCATTATTTTTTCAGAATAATATTTGCAGTTATGAGAAATGCACATCATTTACATAATAACCTCATTTGAATGTTTTTTTTTTTTCATTCTTTGCCAAAATACCATTTGTCAATTAGAATTCTTAGGTATATAGAACATTTAGAAAAAGTATGTGATATTTCTTACTTTTCATATGTTGCCTAAAACTATCCAGCAGTATATACAATGCCTAGTCATCCTATAAAATGCTGGTGTTTCATACTTTGCTGGTGACATGTAAGTTTGCCACTAACAGTACTTTTTTTTAACAAAAAATTAAATTAACAGCAGGGAATGCTTTTACTATAATATTTGAACTCTTTTGAGATGGTAGTGTGTATTATTTGAACTTTTCTGAAATAATGGAGATTTATTTTTTAAATATTGAATTATAATTTTATTAACAGTTGGAAATATCAGATTTTTAGATTTGTTTGGAAGTGCAACTGTTAGCAAAATTTTAAATAAATAAAAATTTGGTTATGATAAAATGTTAAAAAATGCAAGAAAATGTGAACAAGGAAAATGAAAATAATATTTATTATATTTAGTCTGAGACTAAATTAAAATTTTCATCTTCAATATACTTATATTTATGGTTGCATGATTGTAATTAAAAGTAAATAATTGTATACAAAAGGTATATTTCTTTTACAATTATAAAGTGATTAGTTCTATATTAATTCATCCCAAAAGTTTATATAAAATAACAATTGTATATATTCCGCTTGATAATTTATTCTTGTCTGATGAAAGCTTTTGATATTGTTCAGTGTATGGTAAATAGTAAAACATTTTAATTTAATAAATTTAATATAAAATATTTGCTTTATAATAAATGAATTTATCTATTAAGTGACATAAATAATTTAATTATTAAAAGGATATAATAATTAAATTATTTATATCACTATTAAATTAATTTATAATAAAGAGAAATAGAATCTAAAATAATAGAAATGAAAAAAATTCTTAAAATTATCTAGAATAACATTTTAAAAATAGAGAAACTCCTTGTTATGAACTTCTATATTTATTGCAAATTTACGAAAACTATAGGATATATTACGTAAAGAATAACTTTTATGACTAAAATTAAAGGATGAATTATGAAAATGGAATTCTGTACAATAAATAATAGAAAATTTCAATATTCATTTGTGAAATAATTATTTTCCTTTTGAGCAAAGTTTCATGTGTACATAAAGGCAAGTTTAATGTATTTAAATATGAAGATTTTACTATGATAAAGAAAAAGCTTATAAAATTATAAAAAAAATCAAGAAACTACCTGGAAGATAATTATATTCGATAGATTCATGTCTACAAATAGAGTAGATAATATTTCCTTAGATGTTACAGGAAAAACTGCACAATTTGTGTAGAAACAGGGTCTTTTGGGATTTACCAAAGCAAGGATTAAAAGTATATTTCTTTTAACATATATTATTTGACATTATATATCATTAAGGTATACTTCACACATTTAATATAAAATAATGTCAAATTATAACTATCTGAAATTAAAGAATCTGTCTTAGTCTCTAAATTCAATTAGTTATTTATTAGCATTTTGAATTCAGATTTCAAAACAGCATGAATAAAATTTTTATAATCATCCAAATATTTTAAATTATTAATGTGAAGGATTGTAATAAAAAAAGAATTAAGAATCTGTTCTAAAACTTAAAAGAAGTTTACACTAATTATTTTTTGTAGTATATTGATGAAAAACTGTTGAAAGTGTAATGATTTGATTTTAAGGTTTTTTTATTTATTATTATTATTTTGAAGAATTTTTATGCTAAAGAAAAGAAAATAGAAAACTTCAAATGTTTTTTTTTTTATTTTCTTGTAAATGCCTGCTTTTAATTTAAATACAAAGTAAATTGAAAAATCCCTATTAATATTCATGAGGAAATTAGTTAAATATTATTTCAAAAGTAATTGACTATATGATAAAAGTTTGTGAGAATGTAACAAGTAAGGGTAGTAAGTGTGCAAAAAATTTGAGGTTATATTCCTTGTAGAAAAACTTAAGTCTATTTTTTGTGTTTATTTTTATAATTGAATCAAACTCATTATTGATCAATTTATATTACTTTGTATTATTTTGATGAAAATATAAAATCATATTTGATGTTTTGACTGTAATAATTATAATGCATTTATTATATTCTTAGTATGAAACCTTTTCAATGTGTAATCTTCAATGAAATTATATGCATATTTAAATTATGTAGATTTAGAAAAAATATTTATCATATTAAAAATGAAGGTTAATGTGAGCAACTTCTGTACATATTATTAGTATATATTAGTTACTTGAATTGGAAGTGTTTTCTTCTTGTATACTTATTACAATTTCTCTGACTCAATATTTCAACAATATTTGGATTAAAAAAACATTATTAATATGACATAATTTAGATGACTTTTTTAACTTGATTGACAGTTCTGAAGTTTGTCATCATCTAAATTCTTTAATTTTTTTATGGTATTTATGTAAAGCTAATTAACTTCAGATATATTGCATTATACATGTATCATTTCATACAATCATTTTGTTGCACGTGTTTGCATAGTAATGACTTTAATTAAAATTTTATTGAAATTCAAGTTCATTTAATGTAACCAAGAAATTTTTAAACAATTTATAAAAATATGCATTATTTAAAACATTTTTTTATGATATCTATTTATTTTCCATCAAATTATAGTTTGTAAAGTTACTTGTGATTGTAATATATCTTTAATTCATTGTAATTTTATTTTTTAGTTATGTTAAAAAACTTATGTATGCCATAAGGGCTTTTATGGATGAAGAAAATAGCACAGTTTATTTGGAACAATTTCACAGCACTGGAGTACCTAATGATAATATGCACAAAATGCTAAAAGCATTTCTACAATCTGCACCTCAACTGTTATTACAAATGTATATACTGTTATCTGCTAATGCTCCTCAAGATAGCTATACAGGTATGCAATATTAAACTTCATTGTTTTTAGAAAATTGTTCATAAAATTCCAAAGAAACTTAAAAATTTTTAAATATAACTAATTATTGTAGCTCAAAACTCATGTTTTTCTATTAATGTTGGCTAGAATGAAGTGATAGCACTTTATACTCCCAAAGTGCAGGTCCAAGTTTCAGTCTTCCTCTGAGCAAGGTTGACTTAGCTTTTCATTCTTTTAATGGGTTGATAAACTGAGTACCAAGCATGCTTGGGAACTAAACGCTAGGTGTTTTGTGTTAGGATGACCCTATAACTGGGGTATATGCTTTGCATCCCTGAACTCTCATTTATGAAAAGAGATATGCACATTATAGGCTTTGGCCCACACGCGCTGTCATGCCACAGGTTTGTTATGTTTGATAAGTTTTAGTTTGTTAGAATGTTGACAAGAAAAAAAAAAATCTGGAAAATTAATTTTTATTATTGAGTTTAAAAAGTTTAATGAATACTTTATTCCTTTTATAAATTGTTTATGTTCATTTTATTTAGATTATAATTGGATAACATTAATATTTGTTTAGACTACATACAATTTTTATTGAAAATTATTTCACAATATCAAAATTATTTCATTTTTAATGTTCATAAACAATTTGGAATCAAATTTAATCAAGCATTTTTTTCTAAGAATTGTATTTATTAATCAATAAAGTATTTCTATCTTTTTGGTTCCTAGAAAATATGCATTTGTCTTTAAATAATCATGAAGTAGTCATATAATTTTTCCACAATCATATTTTTTAAATTGAGATTTTTTTTCCTCAAAACAAAGTAGATGAACGTTAAAAGTTACAAGTTCTGGCCATCTAGTGTTAAAGGATTTTATATGTTAACTCCCTTATTTTTTTAAATGTTTACTGAGTGGCATTTGATCTAACAATCTCATGGGAGAAGCTATGCAAAAATAATTCCTGAGAATAAAAGTGGCATTTTTGAATGTGCTATACTTATCTAATTATTTTCACAAAAAGAAATTGATCAGATTTAAGAGTTTGAAAA
Source organism: Latrodectus elegans (assembly GCA_030067965.1). Classification (NCBI taxonomy): domain Eukaryota; kingdom Metazoa; phylum Arthropoda; class Arachnida; order Araneae; family Theridiidae; genus Latrodectus; species Latrodectus elegans. The sequence continues at coordinate 34,579,169 of CM057813.1, forward strand.
CTTTTCTTATTCATCGAACAAATTATTGTAAGTGTAAAAATGCATTCAATCAATGCAAAAATTCCCTTTCTATCGTAAACTTTTAAACCAAATGAAAAATAATTTATAAGTTTTAAAATAGTATACTAGCTATTACTTTTTTATTTAGAAATTTATATATTCTGGTTGCATGTGATAACTATAATGCTTGTTTAAGTCTTGGATTTTTTTAAAAAGCATAAAATGTCAGATTTTAAAAAAGGGGAAATTGCAAGAGCCTATTTACCAAAAGAAACATCCCAAATTTTAGGCCTTTCTAGAGGTTAGTGTCTAAAGTCATTAACAGCTCACACATAACATTCAAGACAAGATTGGCAAAGCATAATAGTAAATAGAAAGAGAAGCTTAGTAAAAGAGGTAGTAATAGGTATTGAAGCAGATTGATTGTAATGTCTGAAAACTGAACAACTACATCAAAAGTGATTACAAAGATCATTCAGAATCTAGATTCTTTAATGTCAATGATTATAGTTTGAAAGCACTTTAATAAATAGAACATTATGGCAAAGCAATAATTCGAGACTTGTCCAATCATGGTTTGATGAATGTGAAGATGAAATTAAACATCTATCTTGGTTAACCCAACTTCAATATAATTGAACAATTTTAGAGAGCTTGATATGGAATCAATATTCCTCATCAATATCTTTCCCAAAACTTTTAATATTTACATGAAGAATGATATAATCTTTTTCTAAGCACTACTCAGCATTTATCTGAATTAATTCTTATCCAAATCCAATCTGTATTACATGCCAAAAATGGCCTTACATCATATTAATTAAATGGCTCCTAGTAAATCTAATGTTTTTCCATTATTTTGATAGCCATTTATATCTTTTCTATCGTATTTTGGACATATTTCTTGAATTTCAAATTTTTTCAGCACAATTATTATCTATGCAACTTATCAGGGTCATAATAAATTTTATTAGCTTTTGTTATAGATTCTGCTCTTTTATTTGGTGTTTCCAATTTTTATTTATTTTTTTATTATAAATCATCTCGCATATTTGGTGACCAATGGACTTTAATTCGAAGAAAATGTGTTTTTTGTAAGAGATAAGACAAATGGTTGAGGAAATCAGTTTATTCTATTTTATTTAAACAAGTACATTATGTATTAAATTTTACAATGCATCCCAGTTGCTTTGAATGGTAAAATACTGATGAATAGTTGAAAATTTTAATTACTCATCTATTTTTTCAATTATTATTCAATGCAGTCAAGAACAAAATTATCATTAATGTTGATAGATGACTTGAGTAATGTTTGATTAGAACCACCCTTTTAAAATCAATGTAACCACTATTTAAATATTCTTTGACCAGGAAAATAATTGAAATAAGTGCATTAAATATACTTTGTTGTAATTTAAATGGTCATTTTTATCAAACACTTGAAAGTGTTAAAATGATATGCATTAAATATGTAAGTCTATGAAGCTCACAACTTACTCGATTAATTAAGAAAGAAATTTTCTAATGATACTTACAATATTAATATATTGTCTCAGTATGACTAGTTATAAATCTAAACTAGTTATAAGTAATGTTCTGTTCTTAAACTATTCATAATGTGATTTTAAATGATATTTCTCAGTTAATAGGAATATAATTAGTGACTAAACCAAATAAATTTTCTTTGAATAACCATTGATCAATTAAGTAATTTTCAAACATACATTAAAAATTTATGGATAGAAATTTTCAACAAAATAAATTAATCTAAGTTTTTTTTATTATTTTGTCTGATTGATTCTTCACAGTAATATCCTTTGACATCTAAAATAAAATCCTATATTTAAACTTGGGAAGTTCATCATACTGTTTTTGAGTTGCTTTGAAATGCACCTAATTTGCCTGAATTTTACTCATATTGAAAATGTTAATTTTTAGAATAGACAATTACAATCTTATGTTCAATTTTCATTTAAAGTATTTATTGATAAATCAACCAGTTATCATTTTCATTATTAAATTGAAGATCAAATGCATGATCCTCATGGTCATTGCTTTGTCTCTATATGGTTCATTGAATTCATGCTCAAAAACATTCATTTCATATGTACTGCAGATGCTTTTGCTTTATGCTGCATCATTGATAATGTTGTGTTTACTATTCATAGTTAAAGAAATAAATTGGTTCAATCTTTCTAATTTTAACTCCTAACAAATAATTTGGACTTATATAAAGACATTATTTGTTATCAGTAAAACTCCTGGCAAATGCAATTGCTGATGCTTGAAAATTTGTGGGTTTTTCCTCTCTTCATTTTTGGCAAAATTTCAGTAGATTCGTAATTCCATAAAAGAAGTATAGGACAGTCATATTTTACTAAAAATTGTTTTAATTAGAATGTAATAGGAAAAGTTCTAGAATAGTGCACTTTTAATATTGTTTCTTTCTAAAGTATACTTTGTTTGTTTACATTAATTGTGTTGAAGAATTTTTATAACTTTAATTTGTTAGTCAAGTATTTTCTATTATCACAGTATAGAAATGGCAGGATACTTTTCTTTTTTTATTATGAAAAATATCAATCCTGTTATTTTTTAAACAACGACTACATTTAATGAGTTTTTTAGAACCTTTTTATACTGGATTTTTTAAGTTATTTTGAAGAATAGAGACAACAGGTATTCCTGAGATATTTTGCCAATTATTTTTTACCAAAATATCATAGGAATCATCTAACAGGGTTTGCACAGCTCTTGAAAATTCTTTAAATTCCAAAACTTTTTTAGGTGCCCATGAAACTCCTGGAATTTTTACTTATCTTGAAGCATTTATTTTTTTCAATAATATCCCTTTCTTTGAGTTGTTTGTTTCAATATTTTAAAATTTTCAACGAAATTGTTCAAAAACCTATTTGAGTAATAGTTCTTAATGTTACCACTTGATGATGGCATAGTCGTATTAGATTGTTATATTTTTAACTGTTGATTGTTGCATTTTTAATTGCTTAAAATCTAGTTCAGTCACCACAATTTCAGGATAATCCAGTTTAGTAGTATTTAGATTTATATATGTGGAGGGAAGTAATCACCAAATAAGGTCTTCATGTTGTACAATCAGATGGGCAATTTTGATTGATATTTTTTCTATTTGCTTCTGCTTTTTAAATACAAAATTTTTGAGTTATACTTTCCATGTCATTCTTGGTGAAAATTATGTTTAATTTCATTGAATCGGAAGGGATTTGCTTATAAGTTAAATAAATGATTTAATATGCCTGGGGGAAAGTGTGTTTTCAATGACCAGTGGACTCTGGAATAGCCATACAAATATATTATATATATTTGTGTGTTTTTTTTTGTTTCTACACGCATACATAAGTATGTATGTGTTAATAAATAAATAACTAAGAAATGTAAAAATTTATATTGAATGGTGAAAGAAACGGAAAAGCCTGGAATATGGATGTGAAATTATATTTTAAATGAGTTAGAAAGTAAGCAAAAAAAAAAATTTTTTTTTAATTGCTTTTATTAAATAATAATTGGGAAAAAATTATCTCGAAACTTTATCTAATAATTGTATTCGTTTTGAGTAAATTTATTTATGTCAGAAAATAGGTTGTTCTACACATTTTGAAATACTTAATAAATTAATAGATAGGAATCTATTGAAGTTGTTTAAAAACTCTAAAATTACCCCTTTTTTTTACACAATGTATAATCTAGTAATATTAAAAATATTGATTATTTAAATAAAAAAAATTCTGTTATAGTTGTAAATTCACTGAAGACTTTTTAATTAATCATTAAATATAGTTCTAACTTAAATGAAAAAAATATTGCATGTACATAATTATATGCAAATTTGGCTAAGAACAAATTTTAAAATTAAATAAAATAAATATTTAACAAGAATGTCAATACCTCCTGGAAATTTTTGATTTGACTCATAAAAAACTCATGAAACTTAATTTTTAGAAATCTGTACAGTCTCTGCTCTAATGAGTGTGTTGTATGAAAAAATGCTATTATTTTTTTTAATTAAAAAAATATGAAAGTAACAATATTTTTACTCATAAATTCATAAATACTGATTTAGTGTATTATATTACACAGAGGATGTTTGCACATTAGTGTAGAAATTACAGTATTGAATGATAGTTAAAAAACAAGGACTATCAGATTGAACAATTAAAACACAAAATGTGAATGCAACTTTTTGCTTACACCATCAAAATTGTCGAAAAAATATATTAACAGCCTCTGTATACAAGAAATGTTATTTTACATGAAACATAAATAAGGTATTTTAAATCCACATTTACTGTATATAACTGAGCCATTTCCACTAAAGTTCATTTATAAATTATTACCTTTTAAAAAAAAATTGTACACCCTTTTTGAATTTTTAAAAAGTTTTTGAACTACTTGTTAAAATATATATATTCCCCTTAAACTAATAGTATATTTACTTATTCAAGTTACCATAGTTTTAAGAATGCAGTTAAGTCCCCAAATTCTATGTAAAGAATGTTGTAATTTGATTCTAATTATTAATAAATTTTATATTTCAAAATATTTCATTGACTGTAACATAATATTCATTACACAGTAGATACTTATGTTTAAGAACGCTTACAATTTTACAAACTATTGGCTAATCCCTAACATAGTCTTATAGATGCAAAGATAATTTTAATTCCCATTTATAAATTAAGTAAATCTCTTATTTTACAAACTCCTTTTCATGCATTTTTTTGTTTGTGTTTATTTTTTTATTATCTGAGGTTTTATTTTATGATTAAGAAACTTGGATCCAGTAATGTAATTATTAGAGAATCTTTGAATTGTGGATAAAAAATTGCACTATTCAGTATTAATTAATCAATGTAGTCAATAAAACTAGTTTCAATTATGAAATCAAAGTATTTCAACATTGAAATTGAAAGAAAATATTTTTAATAAAGTATAGTGTTATTTGTCTGTTGACTTTGAGCTGTTAATAGGTGCTAGTCTCGAGCATCATTCACTCCAGATTTTTTAAGCAATGCATGTGGAATTCCTACAAACTTATTTAACTTCTGACTTTGCATGCAATTGAATTTAATTAATAGTTTCAAATGAAAATATTGTTGGATGCTTTTAGTCTTGGATCATATCTTAGAATTGCCTTATATATTTGGCATTTTAGGCAACTTTTTGGATACAATGCACTTGTAAATTTATGTTGCAAAAAAATTATATCTAAATCATTTTTACCTGCATGTGTTATTAAATAAACCACTGTAACTGAAGAAAGACAAAACAATTAACTGAGAACTTGAATGAAGATTAGTTATACATCCATAAGCTTGTACAAAAAACTTACTGCTCTCTGAAATTGCACTTCAGGAGTTTAAGTCTAGATTAAGGTGTAATTTGTTCATAAAGATTGTTAGATGATTAAACAATTAAAGAACATAATAAATAAGAATGAAAAAGAACTTTCGGATATCAAACATGAAGAAAACAACTTAGTACTATGACCATCTGCAAAACAAGAAGATTAATGGTTAGTGAGATTATGGTACTTTTGTAAAAAACAAAAGGGAAAAGCTTTTCTGCATCAAAAAAAGGTAGTTTTGAAATAGGAAAAGTGTTTAATTTTTCCTTCAGTAAAATGAAAGTAAAAATTGTTTTTAATTATTAATTTTATTTTGCATGTTTTCTTTACAAGGCATATTGAGTGGATTTTTAAATAATGTTTTACTTATAAAGCTAAACAGTATAGTAAAAAAAAATGTAATTTAAGATCAGTCATTTTCGTATTTAGGAAATTTTGATTTTAAGAATTATTTTAGTTGTCATGTGTTCATAAAAACAAGTGTCTACTGTATTAATTTTTTAAAATACATTTTAAATATAACTAAATTTAGTTTAATAAAGCAAATAGAATTGTAAATTTGCAATCATTATATGATTTTAAAATTTCAGTTATATTTTAAAATTTAAAAAATGTTTATATTAAAATGAATATTACATTTCTTATATTCAGTATTTTGTAGAGAATCAATAAAAAATAATAAATTCTTTTTCTAAAGAGTTTTATGTTGAATAATTAAAAAAAATAATAATATTCTAGGCTTTAATTTTTTATTATAAGCATTTCTTGTTTTTCAAGAACTTAAATTTTTTAAATATGTTTACTTCTCAAAAATAAATAAATAAATATATAAAATAAAATTGGAGAAAATATTTTTTTAGTATTAGAATTTCATCCATTGATGAAATTTTAATAAAACATTGCAGTTGTTTCCTCTATATTTGGTTTTCTATTTTTATTAATCATATTTTTTATTTCTATACTAACTTTAAGTGCTGTTATCAAATAATAAAGAATTTCTTATTAAAATATTTGAATTCTATAAAAAATTATTATTTATGTGTTTAAATTATACTATTGTTTTTACAGTTGCTGCAGAAGTAATATCTATCATATTCTCATTAAATGCCCTTACAATTGTCATTGTTCACTTTGAGGTAAACAGCAAACACCATCCAAGTCGAACAGCTCCTGCTGAACAAAGTCAAGAAGTTAATGATCTCTGTTGTGTCATTGTGGAATATTTATGGTGGATATTCTCAATTACAGCCAGAGTTCTTGCTCTTGCTTTTTTTGCTTCTGTATTTAAATTCTGGGTTTTCATTATTTGTGGTATTCATGCTGCCACAATATCAACTTGTCTTATTTTCAATCATCCTAGCTATTCACTGAATAATTTTGTTATTGCTGTATTTATGGGATTTGTTTATATATTTTGTTTTGTAGAATATAAGGTTGACTTTGGAATGCTTGGTAGAGTTGTTGGATTATACATTTTGTATTATGCTTTCACCTTTAGCCAAAATGTTTGCATGGTCTTCTCAGCTTATTTCTTGTCTACTGGAGATTATATATTTCACCTACCTGTTGTAATTACTCATTTTGTCTGTTTTTTTCTGGGCATAATATTTATGTTGCTTTATTTGGGAATGTTTCGACCATTTTATCTGAAATTAATTGATAAAAATAAACAACTCGCTTCATGAAATATATTTGTGATTAGATTTTGTGCCAATTTTAATTTATTTTATGCTTTTTTTTAATTCATTATTCATTCCATTTTAGAGTATTTTATCCTTCATTAGTACCTGACTTTTTTTTTTTTGTTCAACTTGAGTATTATTAAGCTTTGCATAGTTAATACATAGCTTACACATTCGACTGAAGATTCTATGCAAATTTACATGTTTTGATTTTAAGTATGCAGCTATAGAGTTATAAAAATCCTAATATTTTATAACAATCTTTTTTTTAATGTGATTCAAGTTAATGTTTTATATTATGTTTTGTATTTTGTTTTTGCTTCATTATTAATCATTTGTTATGTACATATTCTTTTAGCATCTTTATTTTACATTAATGTTTCTTTGTTTATAATGTTAGAGAAATTTTATGTAATTGTAAAAATATTTGAATATCAAAAAATGTTATCTGGTTTAAAAAAATACTTAATTTTTTTTTTTAGTTAGATAACATTTTTCAATGTTGTTTTCTCTACTTAATTGAAACTTTTGATAATTATGTAAACATTTGTTAGATTGAAATCTGTTTATAATATAGATTTATTGCCTCATTTTCAATATGTAAAATTTTCAGAAATAATTTTGATTGCATTTTGTATAAATTATATATCTAATTTCTTAGTATTTTCAAAACTTAACTTATTAAATAAAACATAATGATTTTATTGGAATATGTAAAGCATCAAACAATATAATATATGTGTGCAAGCACTTGCCCATATACTTAGCTGTTTTCCATTTGTTTTTTTTTTTTTTTTTTTTTTTCCTGAATTATTATTATTATTGCTTAATTGATTTATATTAAATTCTTCAAGGATGCTTTTTAATTATGTGTGATTTCTTGTTAAAAAAGGAAGAACTTTCCTCTTTAATTTTAGTAGTGTGATTTTAATTTCCATAATGTGCTGAAACATAATATTGTTATTCCATTAAATGCAGCTATCGAGATTTTGTAACACTAATTTTATGATTTACATTACTTAATTTGTTCCATTATAGTTGTGTGTATGTTTAAATTGAAAATTTTATAAATAAATATACAATTTTTTTACTGTATTTATATATTTTAAAAAGTTGAATTTTATAAGGGTACTCTAAATTATTATTACTGTCTTCCTATGCATTTTTTATTTTACTTATAAAAAATGTAAATTACACTTCTTTCATACTCATAAAGATATGTCTTTTTATACTTCAGGATTTTAATTACATAAACCAAAGTATTCAGTGCCAAAGCAATGTAATCATTGAAATAAACTTTAAATCATTTTTAGTTTTGTCACTTTGTATCATCTAGCTATATTTAGCTCTTATGATTTTTTGTGTTGACATACATTAAGTTTACTATATTGAAAAGTATTTATCATACAATGTTGCAAATTTTCAATGACATCAATAGACATTTTCCTTCAAGAAAATAAGACTGATTGTATAAATTCACCCGGTGTTTTGATTGTATATGGTATTAAGTAAAGCCAGCTAATGAGTTGTTAGTAGTATTTGTTCCTATATATTTGTATTTACATGCTTTTATATATGAGATTAATTACCTCAAATATATCTATCTTATTTTTTTTTATTATTTTTTTTTTTTTTTTTTTTTACTTTGTATATAGTTAATATGCTTTTAGTTAAAAATAAGAGTATACAGCTAATTTATATAGTATTCTTATGTAAATTTAGATATGTGTATAATAATTGTTATTGCTTTTTATGGAATGGAAGAACATAAAAATATTACCTTGCAAAAATTTGAGATAAAAAATGTCTTCATAGAAATTATTATTAGTTTATTTTAATCTATATTACTGAAAATCAATGTAGGTATATTTGATATGGCTGTATAATTTTATTTGAAATATGCTAAATAATTGACTCAGTAATTTCATGAGATAAATTCTTTTTCTTATAATATATATTAAAAATTTCAAAAATTGCTTATGACTTTTTGATAGTTACATTTTTGATCAAAATGTAAATAAAATACTTGATTAGGTTTCCTTTTGTTTAAATCCATATTGTTGAGGTACAGAGTTATTACAAAAGAATCACACACACATATTGTGTTTTCAAAGAATTCATTTCAGAACATAATTGGGTTACAACAATCAGTTATACATGAAAAGGAATTAAAAGTATCCAAGATTGACATCCATGCTATAGATCTTCAATATTCTCCTTGAGTGATACTGCAGATATCGAAGCAATTGTTCAGTTCATTTCATTTATTACTCAGCTTGGTTTTGTTGATAGTTTCAAATGCAGTTGTGATGCTATTTTGCAATTCACTTAAAGTGATTGGTAATAGTAATATTTAGGCCAAGCAAAATTTATTTCCAAATTAAGAAGTCAGAAGATGAAAGGGAGTTGCCGATTAAGGTAGACATGAAATTCTTTCTGAGAATCAGGTGGAGTTTCATCTTTTTGTCAAATGAAACCTTGTTATCTTGTTCCAGTTGTGGAAACAATCATAATTGGAGTATGTCCATGTAGGAAGTATTCTTCACATTGACTGTACCAGAAATGAAAAGTATATACACCTTGTTATGGAAACTACTCAAGAGACACTGATTTTTGTTTAATCATGTTGATTTTTCACAATTTCTTTGGGTTCTGTGCCCCTTATCCCTATATTGTGTCAGTTGACCTTTCCTCTAAGATGAAACTGAAAACAAGCTTATTTTCAAAGTCTCCCTCACATATTTCTTTTGTTCTCTCAAAAGTCCTTCTTTTCACATAATCGTTCACCTTTAATACCTGCACCAGCCACATACAGTACTGCTAAAATAATAATGTTCTTCTCAAAATTTTCCATGCACTTGGATGCAGAATAGAAATTTCCTGTCTAGTGCAGTTTATTGATTTCTAGGGACTATACAAATAAAACTCTCTTTAACTCTGTTCACTGTTTCTTCAATAACATTTCGTTAACTGAATCTTTTGCCTTCACATAAAAACTGGTTTCTTTGAACTGTCGATATCAGCTCAAAATGCTTTGTTGGGTTAATGATTTGCATTTGTATGTTTGTTGGAAAGCTCTTTGAATGGTTATGAAAGATTCAAACTTTGAAAAATCTTGTATACACAAAAGGCTTCCTGCTGTCCAGTCACCATTTTGAATGTGATGTTCGCACAGCAACTACATGCATATTGCACATACGCAATGTGAAACTAGTTAATGCCCTCTTGTTTGTGTTGTCATGGAAACATATATGTTTTCAATTTCAGGCATAGGTATCAAAACCTGATGATTTATTTGTAATAACCCTGTATATTAAATACTGAATCATTTTAAGTTCCGTTCTTTTAATTGCGTATGATTGAAATGACTGTTAATGTTAAAATATTTTTGAGTACATAAAATAAATATGATCTGGATTTTTGCATGTGTTTGGAATACTCATTTTAAAATCAAAATTCAGAAAAATTACCAATATTTTTGTTTTAAGCTACAAAGAATTTTTTAATTTGTAATGCTAACATAAATTTGCTTTTCATTATATTTAATTACCTGTATTTTTATATAAAAAAATGAAAGTTGTGTAGAATGTGAGGATAAAGACTTAGCAAAATGTGCAAATAATTGTGGTTATATTATTAAGAGTTTTAGAATGTTAAAGATGAACACTATGCAATAAAAAATTTCAATTTATAAGAAAAATTTTAGAATTCCTTACAGAAATGTTGTAATTTTATAAGAATGGATTATTTTTATTAAAACAGTAATAATATTGACAAACTTTGATTTTTGACAGATAAAATTGAATGTTACAATCAGCCTTAATATAGCAAAAGCCCATATATGCATCTCCTTTTAAAAAGGAATGTTCAATTTATTAACTAGCAATAACATATAGTAGCATTTGTATGTGCCAGTAGTTTCTGCATATTTATATCTTAATTTTTGTACAGTGATTTTAACTCATTTTAAATGTGTCATAGGAGTATATATTTTATAAATTAGTTTTCGTTTCATATAATGCTTATTTTAGCTGTTGAATCCTCCTCTTGTGCAATTTTAATCGTTGTAGTTTATTTTATTCCTTAAAAATGGTTGGGTTAATTTATTAATTTTACTTTTCTTTCTGTATTTAAAAAGCAATCAAAATTTGATTTTTTCTACAACATTTATAATTTATATATTATTACTTCATTGGTTTTTATATTATAATAATTGTAATTAAATTAAAGATGTTTTGTATTCAATTAATAACAATATATCAAATTTAGAGCAGTTTGTAATACTTGCAAATTACGTTTTGCATTTTATATAATATTTTGTATATATATATATACTCTCATACTGTATTACTATACACAATATTTGTACTGACTTCATCTTATCTTGATTAAAATGTCATATTAAACATACTTTTAAATATTACTGAAATATTTATTTTTGTTTATGTGCTAAATGTGCTAACTTAAAATTATAACTAGCATTTATTATTAAAAATATATGATATTATTATAGGTATATAAAATTTATTTAGAATTTCAGATTTTAAAGGTCTTTTTTATATTGTGAAAATAAATAACAATGGTTTAATATTAAAATTATTTTGAAATAACAAAATTTATAATACTAAAAAAGTAAATAGTAATACATCTTGTCCTGTAAGTTTATAATCAGTTTTTATTTATTTTTCTGTAGCAATATAAATATAAAAAATAATTTATAAAAATTTATATGTGGAAAATTACATCACCAACATTATTGACCTTCAATAAAATGCTAATTACTCATAAAAACATAACTTAGGAATTCCTATTTAAAAAATTAAACTTAAAATGTTTCATCCTGAAAGAATAATTTTTCCTTCTTATTTTTGAATTTTGTAAAAATTCTCCAACTTTGTTGTGCTTCTCAAAATTATCTTAACTTTTACATATTGAATTCAAAGATTTATAGTTACTCGAATTTTTAAGAAAAACTCTCTTCAGTTTGATTTTTTAATTTTTGCTCATTTGAAATTTGGTGTCTTTAAAATTTTTAATTTTAACAAAGGACTAATAACTTCCCACATGTATTATGGGAAAACTCAATAATTTGTTGCCTATAATTTTATTAGAATTAAACTATTTTAAAATTAATTTGAATGGTAGTTTAATAATATTGTTCTCCTTTTAAATTTATTCTATACTTTCTTTGGCTTGTTAAAAGAAAGTTTATAGATGTGAAGTGTATTTTACTAATTAATAGGAATGTAATAAAACAAATATTTTGATTTGTAACAAATATTGATTTAAAAAAAATTATTTCTATCATATTTTTGTTTTATGAAGATATTTTTTATGCCATTATCTTTTAACTCACAAATTATTATATTTTGGTTATCATTCGATTTTTAATGTATTATCAGTGGTGAAATTTAAATATTTTTATTCATTTTTTTTTTTTTTTTTTTTTTTTTTTTTTTTCTCAGTACAAAATTTGATGTTTTTCATTAAAAAAATTAGGTCCTGTAGTTCTACGTTTTTGTAAATTTTAATATTAATTTACTACCGTTACCTTTGAAATTGATTACATTTGATTTCTGTTTTATAGGATATGCATATAAAAATATTTCTTTGTTGTTTACATCAAGATTAAAAATAATTTATTTATTGATTTTTAATTCCAATTTGAATCATATTATTGTTTCATTATGCCAAAATGTTCATCAAAAGAAAACAATTGCCTATACACTGTTGGACAAGTTGTATTTTTATATTTTTCATAAAAGGACAGTTTAATTTTTATTATTCTTTTAACTTTAAATTTATAGAAAAATAAAGAGTTTCCTAATAAAAATTTACGTATTGATAAATATATGATAAATTATATTATGCTAATTGTTAACGATTTTTAACATAACATTTATTATTATATCTAGAAATGAATCGCCTTTTCGAAATTTATGAATCATTGATTAGTAATTTAAAATTTAAATGTTATATGATAATGAATTTCATTGGTTTTTATTTCCTTATAATTTTTCTTTAGTTTCAATTCTTAATTTAAAATGACGTTTTTATTCTGAAAGCAATTTTATTTAGTAGTTTAACAGGGCTGCTTGTTTTTTAAAAAAAGTTGTTTTGTAGTCATTTTCTATTGAGGAAAATTTTAAAATTTTGTATTTTATGAAAACTAAATTCATTGTTAAAAAAAATTTACATTTTCAAATCATCAAACTAGTTATTATATTGTAGAATCTTAACTTCTTTTATTATATTTTGTGAAACCAAGTTTTTCAATGTAAATACTACTACACAAGTATTATAATAGTAAATTTATCTTTATCAAATATACTAGTTTCATTCCATTTTGTGTGGTGATCAAGTAGAACTGTTATTGTATCAATGTTAGTTTTAAAATAAATATTTCTATTCTAAAATGGTGTTTATATATACAATCAAGTATTATCATTTTTGTACTGTTTAATTGTACTATTGTTGTGTGTTGTAATTCAAAAATGAAGTTTCCATTTTACATATTTGTATCAAATAAAGTACTGAGATAAATTGAAATTAATGTTTGTCTTTATTAAATTTAGTTTTTTATACTTTTTAATTTAGTTTTTAAAATTTTTAGTTTTAATGTGTAATTTTTAAATATATTTTTAAATAATAATTTTTTTTTTTTTTTTTTTTTTTTTTTTTTTTTTTTTTACACACCATTATTATCAGGGGTGCTACATTTTTGTCCTGGGGAAGATTCCCATCATTTGAAAATTTTTGAAGTTAAGATTTCAATTCATCAATTATGATTTAAAATAAATTGCATATTATATCTTGAATTTTGTTTCAGAGAATGTTATCAAAAATATTCAATAAAAGGAACCATTTGAGACTAATTTCATCTGGATTTGAAGTAGTCTTCATCATCTGCATCACAATCTGAACACTACTGTGATCAGATTAATTCAGTGAGAAAAATTCAGTGCAATTTTAATTTAATTGTTTTTATAACATTTTGGAAGCTAAGGACTCCACTAATGTGTTGTTCATGTTAGTATTGAATGAAACAAATATTTGTTGAGTTAAATACTAATATATTATTAATTTTAAAGTTATTACTGATATTAAACGAATATAATCATTAAGCCAATACTCATATGAGTATCAAAATAATATTTTGTAACCTTGTATGGGAAAAAATTTATACATTGAAAAGAAATAGTTGTAAAAAGTACATTGTAAAAATGATGCTGTTAATTTTGTGCTGATATATACAAGCTGTAGAAAAAGAATTGTAAGAATTCTTGAGAAAAGGTGCAAACCTATTTCTAAGATTTTGTTTTAATTTTTTCTTAATATTCAGATGTTTGGAGATACTAATCAATATTCGATCTTAAATGTTTGCCTTACTGCTAAAGACATTTTTAAAAGGTCGTAAATGCTTATATCTATAATTTGAAAAAAAAATTTTAGAAAATAAGTTTATAAATTAATTTTATAATTCAACTTTATCAAAGGCTTTCATGATATCTTTAGTATTATTCCAGTATTTTTAAAGTTGAAGCCCTCATGGGAATGTACTGAAATCCTTAATAACTAAGAAGTTCTGTTGAGTGCTTTGGTTGAAACTTGAATGTTCCAGCTTTTAACATTTTTTTATACAAGTAGAAATTTTTTATCTAGAATGTGACATCCATTACAATTGTTCTTAATGAGGGTAATATACTGATCAGCCTGTAATTTTCTGCTTTATTTTTATTTTGTCTAACATCTGCGAACTTTTATTCCACTGAAAAGTATTTTTGATTCATAATACTAAATTTTAAGGGTAGATTTTCAAACATATTATTTATGCAGCCCTCTCCTAAACATTTTTTTAAAATTAATTTATTACTTAATTCAGTAGTATTCCTGATATTTTCTTCTATTCTAATTAAGTAAAAAAATTTTTAGAGTTTCTGTTAGTCCTTTATTTATTATATCAATATTTTCTATGCTGCTTGTGTTTGTTATTCATTTATTTTTATCATATGTTAGATTTTAGCGTCCTTTTCTTAGAGAAAAATTTAGTGGGAAATAATTTTCTATCCCCTTGAGTGAACTGATATAATTTTTTTTTTCCTCTCTAACCGATATCTACTTGCATAACAGTAATCACACACGTGTCCTTTACCTCAATAAAAGAGTAGTCGGGGGTTTCTCATTCCGAATGAAAATAAACTTTTTTATTTTTTGCTTTAACGTGTTATATCATTGCAACACAACTATTATGTAAAATAGGAGGCATGAATGCATCCCCCAAATTTTCGGATGATGAAAATGGAAAAGTTATTGATTTAAAATAGGAGATGAAATCATGATTTTAATATTTTAGTTACGATAGCTACTCTTCCTTGCTTATTACACTTTTTTTGACCAGTCCAAAAATGAACACCTATCTGACTATTGCGAAAAGAAAAATTTTTTTTCATTAGAAGGGACTTCACTAAGCTACTAGTACGAAAAGGAGCAAGCTGGCCATTGACCCTTATTGGTTAAGAACGATTTTTTTTCGACATTGATAAAAAAAGTTGTTGCAATCATCTATTCATGCTAATAAGTGTTTTCCCCCTTTTAACTTTGTCAATTATGAGGCGTAAAAAGAGTCATTATATAATCAGGAATTTTTCGCAAAAGCTCCTAATATAGTTGAAAATGTTAGTGTGCCTTTAAATCCTGAAAGAAAAATCGGAGATCACTCAAGAGAGGATGTATGATAATGGATTTAAAATTGTGTCATTCCAAAACTCTCAAATAAGTAAGTAATTTTGGCTACAGTTCATGAAAGATCCCTGTTAATGATTCTCAAAGCGAAAAAGAAAAAGAAATTGTAAGTTTAAAAAGGAGTTATATGCGTACAAATAATTAGAATATACTCTTTCGGCAACTAAAATGTTTTGTATCTTGTGCAGAGTGTTTTTAGATTCTAATAAAGGATATGCAAAATATATGCATTTGCAATCAATATGCTCAATAAGTTGTCGAAGCCAATAAATTTAAATCTCATAAGAAGTCGAAAAGTTGCTTGGTAAATTTTGCTAAAAATTATAATCGAATTCCATCTATGCAAAGCAGCATTCAAAAAAAAAAAAGTTAGTAAAAACGCAAAATTTTAAAAAAAAAATCTGTGAAATTAGTTTTTCGTCAAGTCAATGAACACTGAGAGGACACAGAGAAACAAGTTCCAATAGTAGAGGCAATTTTTTGGAATTAAAGAATTCGAGGGCTAAAAACTGCACGTTAATAATAAATGTTTTCCGTTACATGGATAAGAACATAGAAATCCACGAATTTTTCGTTGCATTTTACAGGATTAAGAAACTGTAAAGAATCGTAAATTTTGTTAAAAGAAGTAATTTCTTCATTTGTTCTAAGTCTTTCAAATTTATGAGTTTGATCTTATTATCATAATTAACGCTCATTGTTATATACATACCTTAAATTTGTGTTTAGTTAATACAAATGCTATAGTTTTTTATTTTTACAACGAGAAATGCATTCTAATAAATTAATGCACTTTACTTTTTAATAGAAACGTTATTAAAATAAGATGCCATTTTTGAAAAATAAAAAAATAGCTTGTTTACAAATACGTTAAGGAGGTCCATCTATTTTAAAATCACACTTTTTGATACTAGATGGAGTTGCAGAGTAGATGCAATAATGTTTGATAATTTTTAAGTTGTTTATTTAAAACTTGAAGAAGTATTTGTGAAAGTGATGTTCTTAACGTTGGGAAAGGCAATGCGTTTTAAAAACACATGACATCATTCGAATTTTTATCCACTTTCGTTTTACGCAGCTCTTGAATATAGTCTTCTGAAGAACCTTTAGCCAGCTGATTTCAGTTTTTAATGTAAAAATGTTACCTAAAGCTAGTATCGAACTCTTGATTCTTTCCACAGTATATAATTTTTATAACTTGCAGAAAGAATATCTAATGAGTGATTTACGGCTGTTTTATTCAATAAAATCTACTAATATAAAAAATAGCAATTTTTAAAAACAACTAGAATTTTCCTAAAGTAGACATCTATAAAATAATTTTTCTCTAATAACATCACTGCCTGCATTTTTATTTTATTTACTGTTAGCTTTAGTCAGCTGTAGATAATCCATTTTATGAGTCAAAAGATTGAAAATTTATATTAGGAAGTAAAATGGAAGAAAAAAAAAGACTTGTATCCTGATCAAAATGATATAATATTTTTAATTATTGTAACAAACTTTTCATTTATTTTACAATGTGGCAACATGCTGCAGATGCCTGTAGAAGGCAATATGTGCAATTTCTAATTTAATAAAAAGTATTTTATGGAAACAAAAGTAAAAAAAAAAAAAATGTATGAAAGTATGTAAAACCATCATAAAATATGCACAAGAACAGGGAAATTACAATTCCGTCTCCCCACTTAACTCCCAACAATTAAAATTTTCCCCCTAACATGCATATACGTGGCTCCCTGCAAACATTGAATTTAATTTTACCTGTGATAAATTCTGATCCCCGAACTCGCATTACCAAATGAAATCATGAAATGTTGCCATTGTTAGTGTCAATGCATAAATCAGACTATTCTAATTAAAAAAAAAAAAAAATCTAATATCTACCAGAAAAGTAGAGCAATTGCGAGAGAGAAGCAAACATTTATGTGAAGGATCAAAATTAGCTTATGGTAACGGTAACCTGAGCTACTATTGGAAGCTAATGATCAATATATCTGTCACTGTAAGATGATTTTTGCCGGAAACACGTTTCCTCAGGCCGACCAATACTTTTCGCTGGACGCATGTGCACCCTTAACAGTCAAAAGTATTTTTTTCCAAAATCTCCAAAAATTTCACTTTTCTTGTAAACAACTCTAATGACAATAATTTATAACTGAAAATTTAAAATCATTTTAATTCTTTTCGTCATGCTTTGAAACATGTTACTTTTGCTTATCCCAGTTTCTTATCAATAACTTTAGTAGTTGAATTTTTAAAGATTTAGGAATTCCATCAATAACTTTTTTTAATTATTTGTGAAATAATAAAAAGAGTTCACTCAGAAGTTAATACCGCTAGTTGCGTATTTTTTTCCTTTCCTTTTTTTTTTTAGTATTCTGTGTAGAAGCATGACATTCAGCATAAGCTTGCCGACACCCACTAGGATGGCGGTCATATAGATTGCCGTATTTTAAGCGGACAAAACGCGGTAATGACATCCGAGTAAACTCCGCCTTACACTCAGGAAGGTTATTATTTATACATTTAGAATTTTGTGAAATAAAATTATTGGTTACAATATTCTTTTCTAAAATAAAATACTATGTAAACATTAATTCAATCAATTTTAAATTTAATAAATTTAAAACTTTCGGGAGGAGGAGGGGGGAATTTTATGTATATTTACTAACTTGAGTACAAAACAAGTTAAAAGTTTTATACACTGTGTGTATTTAGTAAGACAACGCGTTCAACATTATACCTTAAATTCTAATAGCAATTGACGAATATATCTTTTACCTTTTTAAAAGTGTGTGTGCTTGTATTATATTTTATAATTATTGTTCTTTGATAAGTCTCCTTTTTAAATACATGCAAAATGATAATTGTTTTTAATATATGTTAAAATTTAATTTGAATACATAATATTAAAATTTCTGTAAAATTAAGTTTAAATTTGTTAAAATCTTTTTTTTTTTTTTTAAATTTTGCTTATTTTAATTTTTTTACAGTATTATTGAATTATATAAATTATAACCCACATTTTTTGTTTAAATTTCCAATTTTTCTCCAAAAATTGTTTTTATTTAAAATATGTGAATTTAAATCTAGTTTTATGAGAAAAAAATTAGGAGATTTTATTGAATTAATACATTTTTAATGTTCTAAGTATTTACAGGACTATAATTTGATTATATTATTTTAAAGTTGTGTACAGGCAGAACTATAGTCTAGAAAAATATAAAATTTTGCGTAGGATTTATGTTGAAGGGTTGGGAATTCTTTTCAGGGAATAAAGAAATAAGTTAAAATTTTCGTCTTCAGAGAATGTCTAATTAATTACAATATTAACATACACAAACGATTATATAAATCTTTATTGTAACCGAACATATTCAACGCCGAGCTGGTAGCCGAATGGTTAGCGCTATTGCTTTCGATTCAACAGTTCGTGGGTTCGAATCCCACTTTGGGCATGGATGTTCGGAATCCTCTTTAAACCGTAGTCCCGGTCTAATTAGCCTTCGTGTGCAAAAATGACCGTTGAGCAACAAACAAACAAATTCAACAAAAAAGCCATCATTTTGAATTACTATCTTTATGAGACGTTTTCAATATTTCCAAAGCCTAAAGTTGCATGGATTATTGTGGCCTGACCAGGGAGATCATAGATCATGAAAGCAGTGTCTAGTGACATACTTTTCCTTGATGTAATTTTTGGGATGTCCTCAATACAAAAATTAATATCTGGGAAAGTACTGAGTCTCAAAATCACGGAGTGCAACTTTTGAAAAATTTGATGAGCTTGTGAGGATAATAACGAAGAGGGTACTCCGTCTGACTTACTGACCTGTGTTCACTCAAATCTTCAGTCTCGCGACGAACATTGATAATACCTTGTATAGTGGAAATCTTGTCCTCTTCCACATGATGCTCAACATTCTGCATTGTTTCAGCGAAAAAGTATCTATTTCTTCCAGAAGAAACATTAAATGAACCTTCGTTTTCGAAACGGTGTACCATTAATGGAAGAATTTTGATAGTTTGTGAATTCTTTTGCATCCTTTTCATAGACCTTTCGGTCTATCTTTCGGTCTTAATTATTGCTAAAGTAATGTTTAAATAAAACAATTTAACTAACCAAGGTCAATCTGGTGAAAACGAGGATTACTCTGAAATTTTTGAGATACGCGCAGACGAGAATTTACAAAATAAAAATAACTGTTTAATTTTAAAATACAAAGTATTTTAACACAGAAGACGAATTTTTGCAGACTTATTTCAACTTGTTTAGCATAGAATAAATTTTAAACAAAAGGGAAAATGGAGTTGACGCGAGAACATTTTTACGCTATGATTTTCTACGATTTTAAAGCAGGATTAAATCAAGAAGAATGTGTTCAACGGTTGAAATTAGCATTTGGTGATAAATCTCCAGCTCGTGCTACTGTATTCTGATGGTTTAAAAAATTTAGAAGAGGTCGCAATTTTCTTCAGGATGAAAAACACACAGGAAGGCCTCCGTCGGCAGTAATCCCGGATAATGTGTCTGCCATACGAAAAATGTTTATGGATGATAATCGCTGTACATATCAAATAATACAGAAGGAAATTAACATTGGATCCGCAGCCATACACAAAATCATTCATGAAGAATTACATATGAAAAAAGTAGTTTGCCGTTGGGTTCCTCATAATCTAACTGAGCACCAAAAAGAGGAGCGTGTCAGAATCAGTGAAGAAACTTTTAAATTGCTAAATAATGGTGGCCACCGCATCATTTCTAAAATTGTAACAGGTGATGAAATGTGCATACCGTTTTTTGACGTTCCAACACATCAAGAAAACAAAGTATGGGTCTTTGTAGATGATCTCACGCCGACAATGGTCAAAAAACAACGCGCACTGAAAAAAGTGATGTATGCCGTTTTCTTCAGAAGTACGGGATTGGTCAAAGCCATCAAGTTGGAAGAACAGAAGACAGTAACAGCAAATTGGTATACCACTAAATGTCTTCCAGAAATTCTACAAGAACTGAATGTTAAGGGACTAATGCTTCACAATGACAATGCATCTTCACATACAGTCGGATTAATAGTTGAGTTTCTTAAACAAAAACAAATTAAAGTGATCGAACATCCACCGTATTCACCTAATCTAACTATGTGCGACTTTTGGTTATTCTTTAATATAAAAAAGAATTTACGTGGACGTCGTTTTCATTCAGAAGAAGAGATTGATGTGGCTATAAATGCATTTTTTCCCATCTATTCAAAGAAATAAATGGCTTGAGGCATTTAATCTGTTGAAAATTCGTCTACAAAAGAGCATTGATGCTGGATGAGACTACGTTGGACACCTAAAATTTTGTATAACTTTAAAAACCTAGTTGTATCTCAAAAATTTCAGAGTGACCCTCGTATTAACAGTATTCTGATTAATAAAATGAGCACTTTAAAATTAAAATCTTCACCAGAGTTAATATTTTATAAAAGTTGCTCTGTATGTGACAAGAACAAAAATTTGTCTATTTTTCTTTGTAGCTGCTATACACCGCTGTACTTGTTATTGTCGAAATTTTATCGGCTGATTTAAAAGAAAGATTTTCTGATGTAAGAAATAAATTTATTTTCAATATGGATGATGCAGCCAATTTAAATGGATTTGTCTGATATATCAAATATGTAGTATCAAGAACTCGCACAATGAAAACTGATTAGTCTGTTAAAACTTTATTTAATATAAATGGTGCTATGGCATGGCTTTGCGAGGAAATAGAAATCAAATACCCAAATTCAATTTAGTGCAAGAAAAGTATTGTTACAGTTTCTGTCTTCATATTTAGCTGAATGTGGATTTAGTTCAGTAAATGATTTACTTGTAAAATAATAAATCGTCTGGACAACGGGGAGATTTGAGACTGAAGCTAACCAAATTGGTACCTAACATAAAATCTCTGTGCAGCATGCATCAAGCGCAAGAATTACAGTAAATTAAAATATTAAATAATTATAGAGAAAAAAAAATCTTTGTGAAAATTATTTCAAATTTGAATTTTAGATTTTTATTATGTTTTGAAAATTTACTTGCTGTGTGTCGTTAACATTTTCCAAGTGATTTCTTCCAAAATCCTATCATTTAACTTTTTTACGTGAACAATTCAATTTTTTAATATTAAAAATTATGTATATGTTACATAGAAGGGCAAAAAAATTTTAAAATACTTCTTATTTGGAAATAATGAAAGACATCGAATTATATACTGTTGAAAACCCCACGAAATCATGAATCCACCTATATATACTCATGTCATGGATAGGTCTAGTAGGAATGTCATGATATGGGTTATGGTGTTCTTCCTTAGTAAGCAAAAACAGCCATGTAATGATACAACTTTACTCTGGTTGACAATACTCTGATCGATCTTATTCTGACCGACGCTAATGTAGCTATATATTATTCCAGAAATCTTCAAAACTGGTTGGCTTTACAGCCATATGGTTTTCCACACTCTCACACAACCATGCATTGCTAAAACCTCACTCTGATGGTTATGAATAATTCTTCGATAATAATGCAGCTATACATTACTTCAGAACTGTTCAAAATTGGTTAGTCTTACAGTATTAGGGTTTTCAACACTTTTTTACCCCCATAGAATCGGGATTTTAACCCTAATTGAAAATGTGATGGATATGGTGTAGTGACACATCCAATGGCATTCTCCCCTTCCATCTAATTTTCATTAAGCTGCAAACCATGGCATATGCGTGATATTTTCTGGACATGAATTCACTCTAGAAATATGTAGACTCAATGATTAATTAAAAATAAATTGTTATCTGAGCAAAATAATATGTTCTATAAAATATTAATGCCAGATTTCTACTTCATTGATCTTTGCGTATAAATTTATTCCACTGTCTTTTCCTTTTCTCCAGAACAAGGATATTTGGAATCATTGTGCTATAGATTGTTGGTAACTGTTGATAATTTCTCTTTTCTAAAGGAACTTTTTATAAGAGTGCTTAGCATAGTTTCTATTCTGAGCGTGGCGAGACGCATTTTAACGTTTGTGGAAAATAATTTTTGTGTAGGTCTTTTTCTTGATGAGGGAAAGCGTGAATCCAATAAATTTATCACCAATGATTGTTTCCAAATGACTGTATTGGTCAATAGCTTGAGGCTTCAAATAAAAGTTGAAGATGAAAAATATGGGATTCCTGAATAAGATACATTTACATAGATACGTACATTCAGAATAATGTTTTTTTAAGGTTATTGCATACAAAGATTAGAGAAGTTTGGTTAATGCGTAAATCTTCACCTACCAAGAAAAATTCGTATCAAATAACATGATTATTACTAACGTACTTAATTAGAATATTAACGTACTTAATTAGAATAATACTAATAGTAGAAGTACTAAATATAGAAATTAAGTACTAAATATACCATCACTGCTTTGACGAACCATTTATGTTTAAATAAGAGTTTAATAATTTTCTCTGTAATTTAGACGATTGATAATATATATATAATTAGTTTTTTTATATAAATAGTTTATTTATTATTAAAATAGCATTATTTCTAGATGAAACCACAAGGTCATCACTCGATATGGGTGTTCATGCCCAAATCAATTTGACTATTACTAAGGACATCTGGCTCAAAGAAATACGAAATGATTTTTGGAATCATGGTTTCTGATATTCATTACAATCACTGTTTTAAGCATGAAATGTTTCTCAAAGAAATAAAATAAAATAAAGTAAATGACAATTAGAAAAGCTTCAACGGATTTCAGAGAACGTGAAATGATTCAAAGGATGTTCGTGAGCAATAGATGGGGGAAAAAACTTAGATCGGTCAAAGACACAAATTAGGAATAATAACAATTTTAGGTAATTTTGAAAGCAATATAAGTAAAGAATACTTCTTTATTACTGGTAAAAATCATGACTGAATTTTTTCTCATCACTGACGACACTCAGACATTCGATTGTGAACTCTGCCTTGTTTAATGCACTCGAAGAATGCGATTTGAAGGCAGGCATTAAATTCATCGAGAAGTCGCATTTATGGCCCTGTCTCAATATGATGTCGTAATTATGTAGGCACTTTATGTGACGTGGGATATTTTAAACCCATGTTAATTGAAATAAAGTGGAATAATCATGATCTTAACTGGAACGAAAAAAGCAATCACTATCTGTTTTTTAATTTAAAAAAAAAGCTTATCTGCCATTGGTTTGTCAAAAGATATATCCATTCTAGGGAGTACATTCATTGATCCTATGAAATGTATCTGACTAAAAATCTGTAAATATAATGTAATTTTTATGTACTCATGTTATCTTTATATTGTACTCACTTGGTGTACCCCAGAATTGTAAAAATCTCTATGTATTTCTCTCTTGCATTGCAAGATCTTGTACAATATTTCTTGAATTTTTTAATTAACTCTCGGGAAGCTTGTGCCGGGGCTAACGGATTTAGTTAAGTGTGCTCTTGACGGCTTGGTGACCCTTGACAGAAAAACTGTCTTCTCCCTCACTAAGGCAACTTCAACTTCTTCATTACATCCCAAAATTTTAAACTATTACTGAGGCAAATGGCTCAAAGCTAGAAACCTCGCAACAAAATTTAGACCAGAACAAGATATATTCGAAGATTCAAGAACTGAAGAAAAGGAAAAGACAATTGAACATGTTTTTAAAGATGTACTTGTTTAAAAATTTAAATGAAAATATTTGTATACATAGAAAAAGCACACACTAATTGGCTCTCAGACTTTATTGATGGCAATCTTTGTATGCAGTACGATTTGTGAACAAACTGATTATGAATAAATCTTGGAAAAAGCCAAAGTTGAAACTCCTAAAACAAAGCAAAGAAAACAGAAATAATAAAGCAAGTAAAAGTACTAGAATAATTTAAAGGAAAACATTAAAAAGAAAGAGAGAGAAGCAACAAATTTGGATCCACTAGTCCTTTACGATCAGCGTTCCCTAAACCTATTTGTCTGAGAAAAAGGTGGAGTTCACGGTTATGGAAACTCCACCCTATTAACATGATCCCATGGAAAAAAGCATAGTTTTAATATGTTCTGTTATGAAATTAAATTTTTGAAAAACTTCTATATTTGTGTATGTGCAAACCATTTTCCTCCATGTTTCGCTTATTTTTTCTCTTTTAATTAATTTTTATTTGTATTTAAGCTTGAGAAATTTGAGTATCGTTTCATTCTTTGCTAAAATCCTTGTTAACTTTTTTTATTTTTTATTATTCTTTTGGTTTCAATGATTGAGAAATTTTGATGAATGTTTTTATCAACGAATTGTATCCTTCTAATAACGAGTAATTGCACAGCTCATATTGATGTCCCAGATTTTTTGAAGCAACCTAATTTACTTATATCTTATATCCATGAATCAGAATGTAAGCTATAATCTTCCAATGCAAACACTGTAAAGTAGTTTTACTATGTGTTACTCATGGCATAGAGTAACCTCATGAAATTGATATTATTAGACGCAATGCATTTGTTGTTGTCGTGTGCCAGCTAGGCTGGCATTATAGGGTGAACTGCTCCACTTTTTCAACTGAACCATATTTAGGTGTGGAGTTCGATTTTCTTAGAACACACATGCCATAGGTACCCGTTTATAGGGTAGGCAAAAATGCACAACCCATTCATACAAGGAAAGGATAAGCATAGTATAGATAGAGGAAGAAAGTGCATCCATTCCCGAACCGGAATTTGAACCCAGGACCTCCCTATCCACAGTAAGGCCCGCTGACCACTAGTCAAGTTGGGCGACAATGCATTTGTTAATTTTTACTTAAAATGATGTTGATGTTGCAAAAAATAAATAACTCAATTAAATAAAAATTGCAAAAAATAAACTACAACATTTTAACACATATATCTTATCAAAGAACCGACCACAACTGTAGGGTGAACTGCTCCACTTTTTCAACTGAACCATATTTAGGTGTGGAGTTCGATTTTCTTAGAACACACATGCCATAGGTACCCGTTTATAGGGTAGGCAAAAATGCACAACCCATTCATACAAGGAAAGGATAAGCATAGTATAGATAGAAGAAGAAAGTGCATCCATTCCCGAACCGGAATTTGAACCCAGGACCTCCCTATCCACCGTAAGGCCCGCTGACCACTAGTCAAGTTGGGCGACAATGCATTTGTTAATTTTTACTTAAAATGATGTTGATGTTGCAAAAAATAAATAACTCAATTAAATAAAAATTGCAAAAAATAAACTACAACATTTTAACACATATATCTTATCAAAGAACCGACCACAACTGTAGAAAGACGAAGATATTTCCTTATGGACTTTAGTTGAGTTATTCATACATAAAATTCGACAACGAAACCCATTGTTACATAAAGTTTCATTTCAGGACTTTTTGAATGTGGACTTAGATGTGGTTGGTACAAAAAACATGTTCGGTGATCAAAATATTGTAATCAGAAAAAAAGCTTTCAGGTACCAAAGAAAAAATTATACTACGATTATAATACTACGATAAAATAATACTACGATTTGTATAATAAATAATCAGCTGAATGACTAACAAGATTCAGATTCTTCTTTTTAGGAAGACTACTAAATACTTTTCATCATAGAGGAAATCAGAACATTTTTCAGAAAGTGTTTTTGCTATAAAAAATTAAAGTAATCAGAGTAATCGCTTAATTTAGTCTTTTTTAAAATAAAAATAAATTTTTAAAATATGTTAAAAA
This sequence comes from Latrodectus elegans, assembly GCA_030067965.1. Lineage (NCBI taxonomy): Eukaryota > Metazoa > Arthropoda > Arachnida > Araneae > Theridiidae > Latrodectus > Latrodectus elegans. The sequence continues at coordinate 34,605,735 of CM057813.1, forward strand.
TATTTAAAATATATATTTCATTTTAAATTTGTTTTTTACATAGTGTATACTACACTCGTGTCCATAAATGAAGGATAACGCAAGTTCAGGCAAAGAGACAGAATCAAAACAAATGTTACGTATTTGTGAATTCTATTTATTAAACAAAAGGAAAAGATCAACAAAGATGCTATATGTTTGATATCATTAATAAAAATTGCGATTATTACTCCTTGGAACGAATTTCAAAAAAGAACTTTTTTACAAAAACCAGTATAACATGGCTAGTATAATGGTTAATACATAGTATGCCCCCCCCCCAGGCGATGCAGTACAGGCCAAGCAACGCCTAGGCATGCTGAGTATCAAATTATCGATATGATCTTGGGGAATATTACACCATTCATCAAACACTGCTCTCCAAAAATCCAGTAGACTTATAGGAGAGGATTTACGGGCTACAATCCATCAGCCAAGCATATCCCACACATTCTATTGGATTCAAGTCTGGCAGGTATGCTGGCCAGTCCATATGGGTGATATCCTCAGATTGAAAGCATTCGTCTACAATATTTGCACGGTGAGGTTGGGCGTTGTCATCCATAAACAGAAATTCTGCATCCATGGCACCCCGAAACATACGTATATGTTGTTCCAGAATGACAACCCGATAAATGTGGTCTGTCATGGTTACATTCTGAACATGCAAGTTAGTTCTGTAACCCAGAATAATTCCTTCCTAAACAAGCAATCCTGCACCACCGTAACGGTGTCGTTCAATGGTGTTCTCTTGGGGTAACGGGTACCTAGCCTTCTCCATATGAAAGTCCGGCGAGAATCAGACATAATGCTAAACCTGGATTAGTCGAAAAACATCACACCAGACCACTGTTGCGGAGTTCACAGTGCATGCTCTGTACTCCAGGCTAACCACAGGCGACAATGAATTGCAGTAAGTAGAACACACATCTGACAGGCACACGAGCTTATAGACCAATGTGCCTTAAGCATCTGTACACGGTCTGACTTGAAACTGCCGTACCGATAGCTGAAGAGAACTGACGAGACAGATCTGATGCTGTGCTCCGTCTGTTTCTTTTGGCAGTAACTGCCAAATACCGGTTCTCATTCGGCATTGTAACTCGGGGGCCATCTGTGCTGTAACGTCTACCCACATTACCATCATCTTGGAACCGTTGCCAAATACTCGAAATGACACTCTGGGTGATTCCAAATTCCTCGGATCCTTCCATTTGGGTACATCCACATTCCAGATGGTAGATAATTCTACCACGTACAACATCATCCAAATGCTTCTTTTGTGCCATAACTATGCGGTTATTGCACTGAATGGCTTTGGAAGCGCTTCTGAACAAATTTACTTCTTTGCAACCATTCCTTATATATCACTCTTTTACTCTCTCGTCATTGTGACATACTATCGGCGCCATCTGGTGGTTTCTTGTTATTTGCATATTATTCTTCAAGATGTGTGTGACAATTCTACATGTGAAATTTTTGTTTTAGAGTTCAATTTTTGTGTGATTCTGAATTATCCTTAATTTATGACATGAGTGTAAATTGTTCCTTAGCAAAGAAATATAATGTTTCTTTACTCAGAAGGACAAAACAAATTTGAAAAAAAGAATTAATTTTAAAATCTAATGTTTAAACTTTTTTACTTCAAGAATGTAAATATTTTTGATTGTTAAATTCATAGTTAGTGCTTATTGTACGGTTTTCGTTCATTCTATAGTCACATCTTACTAGATTTGTTAGGCTTTAACAAATCGAGTAACATCAAATCACTAAGTAGTATGAAACCAATATAAGTAAAATTTGATATAATTAACATTAAAACAACATATATAACTTTTCCTTCAATTACATTGAAAATTATATAACTTTTTTAAAGTCGCTGTGTAAACTCGAAAAAAATTAATCATGTAAATAATGAAAAACAGTAAAATCTAACCTTATAATTTCAACAATTATTCATTGCACTTGAATGTATAATAATTTTCAAATTTTCTTTATTCAAGTATGTGTTTTCTAAGAGTATATTCAAGATGTGGCAAATTATTGATTTCTGTGGATCGGTCGTCCCTTCTCCTTTTCAGAGTGATTTATTACTAAATTGCCTTTCGGTTTCGTCACTTGTAATGTCTACAACGATTTCTTTCTCAGGAATTGAGAACCCTTCGGAAGTATTATGAAATAGATCCCTAACCCACTCATAGCTTGTTATGAGTTTGTCGTCAGCAAAAACATATTTTTTAAAATACTTCCCAGCATGGTTAAACGAGTTTTAATGGTTACGAAAATTAATTTTACATTTTGTTTTTCAACCATAATTTTGTTTATTTTTTAATACAGTCATCCATATTTACAAAATGTTTTAAGTTTTTTTACAGTCTTGGGATCACTTATACTGATATGTATGTATGTACTTTAAATTTCTGCTTTATAATTCTATTTTCTGAAAAAATTCACTAAGTTTAGCACTTGTCTTCAATATATGTGTATTTGATCTTCAGAGTTGAAAATTCAATTTACTTAATTTCTCGAATATGTCGACCAAGTCGCTCAAATTTATTACAAATCAACGATTAAAATTCTCTGTATTTGATCTGTTTTCATCGTTTAGAAATACGAATTTTTCTTCGTTACAAAGCTTCTCTCGAGATTATCATTTTGCCTCACAATAAAATAATAACGCTGAATGTATGACGCTTATATCTTTACAAAGAGAGGAAAAGATTCTTGACTTTTAAGGTCTCATCTGTTAATATAATTTACTATGGCTGCCACCGTAATTAACACAATATTCATCTCTCATGACTCATTTCTTTGAAAGCTACAGCTTCTCTGAAAATCATTCACGTGTCTAGATGTCTGTGACGATTTTTGCTTTTTAAGCTTTTGCATACTTTGGAATCCTTCGGATAATGAATGCTCACTATCGATATAAATTCCAACACAATTTTTCATTCTATGTTTCCCTTGTTCATAAAATTATTTAAGATAGCACTTCCATTATTATGCACATAAAAATTAAACGTCAGCGCTCTAGTGAGTATTGTTATTTTCAGTTCTATTGATTTACAGAAAAGTAGTTTATTTACTACAGGCTTATCACCTGGAAATCGAACATCGGCAAAGAAATGAGCATCTTCATTACTATGTGTTGCCTCATCAAGATGTATTGAAAACAATTTTCAACTGAACTTCGAGGAGAGCTGACACTGTACATCTAATAAGAAATGTAAATCAGTTGTTGTTGTTGGACCGGTATGATTTCTTGTATCTAGCTCTGACAAGTGGATTTAATGTAAAAAAAACTTTAATTATTATATTATTGTATATAGTTTATTAAATTCAGGAGAGGGGTGATGAAAATTACGATTGAAAATTTGGCAACGAATACTGAAAGGTTGAGAAACGCTGCTGTAAGTCATTTGAATACAAGTAGCTCATGTGGAATGGTAACTTTAGAGACTTTGATTCATTTTTCTTGAGTCCTCTCTACACTTCAAAATATTGTAGGAAGACAATGTTTTCGAGTCAAACCCTTCTTTCCCATTAAAATTTTTTTTTCTACGCTGAATACTACTCATAATTTACCAATAAATGATTATCTGTTAAGAGAAAATAGTTTTTATTTTCAGATAAGTCTAATTTTTTATTACTTCTTCTCTGCGTATATTTTAAAATAGTATGATCTTATGAACACGAAGAAGAAAGAGAGATTATATTATTTAAATTAATTTTGTGTGTATGCGTGTGCTGTAATTTTTACTGTGACTTTGAAGTCTTTATGCGAATTAATGATAATCCTAGTGTTATTTACTTAAACCTAGGTACTTTTTCTGTCATTTTCACTTACATAAAGAAGGGGAATATTGTCATTATTCTATCATTCTACTTATTGTATAATATAATTTACATACATGCTTATTATTATATTAATTGATGATGCTCATTTCACTTATGAATTGCTTTTTAATTCCAATTATATATATATATATAAATTCAAAATTTGACTATAATTCTAATATTCTATTTTATTGTATTAATGGGATAGATTTTGAATATATTTTAAAATAATGATAAAAGAAAATTACCTTTTTTTAGTAAGTCATGCAGAGTTTATATAAGAAGTATTATCAGGTATACCTTTTTACTTACAATGCATAATTTACTTTTTATTTTAAATTTAATATGCATTTTAAAAAGTGACTATAATAAAAAAAATTGCACTATTATACCGTACGATTTTATAATTAATTGTTTCTAATGCTATGTTGTTAACATGAATTATAAAAAAAAAAAAAATCAATTTATAAGCAAAAACAAATGGTGGAATACTTTATTTCTTAAGCTCTATTTAATGTGACTCTTGAAAGATTTTATCATTTTTTTAAAGCTATACAAACTAACAATTATTTAAATAGATATTTCATCGTTTTTAATAAAAGACTTGATCAGATTTACTGACGAGATATTTAAATAATTTTTTTTTATCATTTTGCATTTCTAAACTATAAACTTAAACAATTATTTGAATTAAAAAAGAGTTTGCTAGGAGAGCTATGGCAAAGTTGCATATTTTTTGAGATTTTTTATGTATTTTTCGCTTTTCAAGCCTATCGGGACACATAAAGAGTACCTCATTGCCGTCACAGATAACTGGCGGACACATAAAATTGCCGAACATAAGCGATCGGACAATACGCACTGAAAACTTTCCCAGCAAAACTCCAAACATCATAATGATAACTTTCATTATATATATCTTAAAAAATATATTTAAAATATTAAGTGGTAGTTTAAGAGTTTCTTTTGTATTTTAATAATTGATTTTTTTTATATCGCCTAACTAAATCATATTTATTATTGCAAAAAATAATGAGAAAAATTACAGAATTTCTGTGAGTGTAAATTTTACTTTAATAATATGTACAGAAATATACCTGATCTAGCGCTGCTGACCTCAGGGGCATGCAACAACAACAGAAATATAAAATCTCAGGAAAAATCTGTTAAAATATGCAAGGTAACAAATAATGAATAGATGGGTCATGTGAAGAAAAGATTATATTGATTTTAATACCGAATAACTTCTTATATATAATTCTCATTTAGAAGCTATCAATATTTAAACAGACATTATATATCATCTACTAGGAAGGCGATATCTTTTTCAAAGGCGTAGTTAAGCTTTTTTTCAGTCATGACGTTATGAAGTACAGAAATGTCACATCTTTTAAATATAATTTTAAGGCGTGACAATGGTTCATTCTTTGGAGGAAACGTGATAAAGTTTTATTATTTTAATTGATAGAGCAAATTGAATTCATGACAATTTAGTTATTTTACCAATTTTATTTCAAATATATAATAAATCTTGTAAATATTAAACTTTAACTTCTATGAGCGTACTTGGAGAAAAATACGATTGGGAGGTTCCGAGATGGCCCTCCCTAAACGAAAATAAATACACACCCATTTTGCTAAATGATTCCCAAGGAAAGCCACTATGATTGTATTGAAACATTAGGGCGATTTCGGTTGTCTCTTCATTCTTTCTCATCTTTTCTGTATTTAAAATCAGAAATTTATCTTTTGTTCTGCAAAGCAAGCTCTTTCTCCGTCAATCGCAGAAGTGTCTTTTCAACCATTGTCCTTAGAAAGCACATGACTATAAATCGATTTGTTCTAGCACGTTTAAAAAGGAATAGAAAATATTTTGGAATTAATAAATGTGATTTAAAAATAGTAATTTAATTACTTTTACGTATGTTAATACAGAACGTAACTATGCTAAATAATAATGACTCATAAAATATTGATTTTGAAACGTTGATTAAAAATAATAAGTATAATATGTAAATTCAAGAGTGACGATATTTAGTTAGAATCGATGTAAGAAATAATAATAATATGTTGATAACTATTATTTTTGATTATTGTATTTTAAATGTATAAGTTATGATACAAAAAATATTATAAAATATTGTATGCAAAGTCTGAAATATGATTAGGAAGATAAGCTTAAATTATTTCAGTGAACAAGAATTAATTTATGACGTTCACTTCGTTTAAGAAAGGCCTTGTTATTCTATTTATAAACATGCAATTCAAAATTACTATATAATTTTAACACTCTATCTATTATACTACTATAGTATATTTTAATTGATTGTACTGTTAGTACAAAATCTAGAAACTGTCGACAAACCGTAATGTTTTTGTAAATAATATACCAATTTTCCCAAAACTATAACATGTAATGGTGATAAAGAATTACCGTGTTTTCCAGTAACTCATGCAGAGTTTATGAGATATACTTTTTTATTTACAATATTTATATTCATTTTTTTTGGATTTTAATTCACATATATTTAGAAAATTGTTTGTAATCAGGAACTGCATTATACCATATGATTTCCAAAGCCATATTTTCTAACTAGACATAATTGTATTTGATCGTAATTGTTAATAATTATTTAAATATACATTTTAAATATTTTGTATTTTAAAGAAAAATTTTTTTGAAAGGGCATGTGTAACATATTTTTTAAATTTTATCTAATACCTTTCCATTAAAGAGAGACACTGAATAAGCTTTAAATATTAAGCATTTTAAAGGCTTGACGATGGTTTGTTGTGCTCATGCATTTGTCTCAATGCTATCTATGCAAATGTGCTTCAATGTATAAAACTAACTACAAATTTCACTTTCGGAAATGTGTTTATTCACCGAAAGGGATTTTTACCGTTTCTGTTCACATTTTGTCATCCGCACAGAGAAGCATATCTGTTTGTCACATTTGTTGCTAATAGAATTTTCCGTTATACTATGGTTTTTCACTGGATATAATATATTTCACCTACACCATTATATCTCATAGGTTTATTCCTTTGGAGGCAACATAACTAAGTTTTAATATTTTAATTGACAGAGCAAACTGAAATTAAAAATGTATGAATGACTTTCAAATTATATTTCTCATTAAAATTAAGCTTTTAAACATAAAACCTTAATTTCTATGAATGATTGGTACAACAGGTGCTATTCTGGAGATGGTTCTGAAGGTGGGTGATTATTTTATTTGAGAAATTCTTTCTAAATGGCAGTGGGAAGATGTTTTCACAGTTTTAACATCTATTTTTTTAAATATTTATTTGCGGTTTAAGCAAGTTTATTTAGTCTCTCTTTTCTCAGATTAAAAATGAAGTATATCTGTATGCAATTCTCCATATTAGAATTTCCAGAAGAATTCTGCTACGGATCATCAAAAATATTCTTGTTTATGCCAAATTGAGGACCTAAGGAGGGAAATAAGAGATATTTTTATCCCTTCTACCTATAAAAAATTTGAATCGATTTCTGGTAAAAAAAAAAAAAAAAAAAAAAATCAGAGGTTACATTTTCTAATTAATGGTTCATATTGATAATCAGCCATCAGAACTTTTGCTTAGTAAGCAGGTATAAATTAAAGAGCCTAAGAAATCTGCAGATTTCCCAAAACATCTGATAAATAAAAAGTTTTCAAGTTAGTGTGAATAAAAGGTATAGTTGAAAACCAAAACGTAACAGTTTTGGATCTAAAATGTTAAACAAATTGTTCTACGTAGCATACCTTTGCTCTTCCAATTGCAATAGTTTCTTTTTAGCAGTTGTCCTTAATAAGCTTGTGAGCAGAGAGCGATTTGCTCTCACATATCTACAAGATAATAAAAAATATTTTTGAGTTTAATAATTATGACTTAAAAGTAGGAATGTAATTACTTTTTCATAGTTGGTATAATGTCGAGTAATAGTGAGTCTTCGAATTTTGATGTTGGAACATTAATTTAAAATTAATAAATAAATCTAAATATGACAATTTTGAGTTAGAATCGATTTAATATATAATTATAATATTGATATTTATTATTTTTCATTTTAGCAGTTTAAATGTTATCAATGATACGAAAGATTAAAATACTGTATGTTTTGCTTGAAATACGAAGAAGATATTTTTACATATTTTAATGAATCAACGACTTTATATCACATTTTCACGTGGAATATTTTAGAAAGAAATTGTTGATTGAGAATTTTTTTTTTCAAAAATATTTTATTATGCATAATTTTATTAAGTTAATCCAAGAAATACTTGCTTTTAATGGAAACTTATCTCATCAAATTGAATACAAGAAAAAATATGCAACTAATTATTTACGAAAAATAGTACTCATATATCTTTCGTGTGGGTAAAAATGATATTGGACTGTTACGCAACGGCAATACTGAAATCTTAGTTATTACTATATGAGAGTTTATAATATCTTCACAGAAAATGTTGAGATTCACTGACACAAATAAATAAATCACTGGAAAGGCATATTGAGAATTGTAGAAGTTATTTACGGACTTACGTTAGATTAAAGGAAGAATGGAAACAAGATTGTATATTAATGTTAGAATAAATTCAATTCGATTTGAAAACTAGATAATGAACCTATCTTCAGAGTCAATGTAATTATTGATCAGAAAAAGAAAGTTTTTTAACGTTTGATTTAACATAAGGATGTGTGTGTTGGCAAATCCGAATTCATGAAGATGGCACATATAAATTGGTATTTACATGTTTTTATAAATTATTATGAATATTGTGTTTTTATAATGGATGCTTTAGTAGAAAAAGATTCTCTAGTCATTTTTTAGACAAATATAAAATAAATTCTATAGAAACTTCAAATAATTTCAATTAAATTATTTTCAAATAATTAATAAATCCCATAAATTTGATTTTTAATGCACTATAAATTAAGAAACTTTTTATTAGTTTATCACAAAATGTTGTAAAATGGAGTTGGTTTGATAAATGTTAGAAAGCATATTAAAACTTAAAAAAGTTGCTTTAAGCACTAAATTACATTCATACATATATGTATCAGTATGTCTTTATAGATATCTTAAAAAAGTTAATATTAATACAATTAATTATATAGAAAACCACCATTTCTCGTTCTGTCCGTCTTTTTGTTTTTCTCACTGTCGACATCACATTTGTTTGAAGATAAAAAAAATTTTCGGAAAAATGTTATCTAAAATTATCCATTAACAAAGATGAAATAAAATGATGAAAAGAAAGTTTAAATTTAGAGGCACATTGTGGTTGTGTGTGTATATATATGCGTTGTTTTTGTTGCATGCTCCCGAGGTCAGAAGTGTTAGACCAGATCCATGAGCGCGTACACCTTTAAAAAGTCTAGTACCATAAGTGGATTCTCCATCAGATTTCTCCCGGAGATACCAAGGCATTGAAGAATATGTTCAGGAGAGGACTGTTCATTTAAGCACTTGGAACAAGTTTCGAATTTCTTCGTACTCTCGACGTTACTAAGATGGCCACTTCTGAAACGAGCAATAGCCGTTTGTCATTGTCTATTAAGACCAGTAGCCAAGGAAGCACCTGGACTCACGTAGTGGTACTAATGATGCTCAGGAGGGACAATCCAAGTGGTTATATATATATATATATATATATATATATATATATATATATATATATATATATATATATATATATATATATATATATATATATATATAAATATATATATATATATATATATATATATACACTACCGGCCATTAAAATTGCTACACCAGGAAGAAATGCAGATAACAAAATGATATTTATTGGACAAATATATTATACTAGAAATAACAAATGATTAAGTTTTCAAAAAAATTTGGCTGGATAGATCATGAGAAATCAGTACCCAGAACAACCACCTCTGGCAGTAATAACAGCAGTTATACGCTTGGGCATTGAGTCAAACAGAGATTGGATTGCATGTACAGGTACAGATGCCCATGCAGCTTCAACACGATGCCACAGTTCATCAATCGTTTGGTGACGAGCCAGTCGCTCGGCAACCACTGACCAGACGTTTTCTATTGGTGAAAGATCTGGAGAACGTGCTGACCAGGGCAACAGCCGAATATGTTCCGTATCAAGGAAGGTCCGTACAATACCGGCAACATGCGGTCGGGCATTATCTTGCTGAAACGTAGGGTTCGTTCACTGTTGTGAAGATTCGTCTTTTAACTTCTTGAATGTTCAAGTAAGCTGTTTGAAGAATCGTCTTCTTCATTCTCAACTGTTCGCATTTTCCTTCCATCGCGCTTATTTTTATCATATGGAAATGTATCACAAGCATATTGATGTGATCTACAAGAAAAAATATTTTATAAATGATACAATAATACTTAAAATAATGCTAAGGAAAAGGTTATATATAAAAGAAAATTTATTCTGGAATAACGATATATATAGGAATAGTACAGCAATAGACAAATAAATAGTATACATAAGATAATAGTTTGATAAAAATTATTTACATCTTTGACCAAGGTTTCATTAAATCTGCAGAGGAAGATGTTGTATACCTTCATAACCTTCACCTGTAGGGACCTTCATAATTACTAACTTTTTCTACATCATATCTGTCATCACCTTTAACAGTTTTAATTTTGTATGGTCTAATATATTCCAGCTTAAGTTCTAAACCTGGTCCGAATTGTGTTCTTAGGATAGCAACTAAATCATCAACTTGATATATTTTGGGAGGTTTTCTCCATTTATCGTAATAACAATTACTTTGTGTTTGATGTTGCAAAACATTAGTTTTAGCAATATTACGCAATTGTTTTTTTTTTTTTTTTTTTTTTTTTTTTATTAACATGTGCTACATTTTGAAGATGTTCTTTCAGTAGTTGCTTAATGGGAATGTTATCTTTATTTCGCATTTTAATGCCAAGCATTATTTCGAATGGTGAGAATTTTGTTGCTTGTGATTTTTTGGCAGTACTGTTCATTATGCGTTGGACATTAGGCACATGTTTATACCATTTTGTGGGTTCGTTTATAGATAATTTAGTTAAAATTGCAATTATAGTTTGATGCATATGCTCAATTTGTCCGTTTCCGCGTGGTATTCCAGTCGTGATAGATAGATGCTCAATACTTTCTTCATTACAATAAGATTGAAATTCTTGGGAGCTAAAAGCTGATCCTTTATCTGATAATATTCGACGAGTGTTACCAAAAAATTGTTTGCTGTAATTTTAGCTCATTTAATGCATCTTGTGCAGAGGTAGATTTAACAGGATATATAAAAATTAATTTTGTATAAGCGTCTACTACAGAAAATAAGTTTGTAATTTTTGTTTGTAGATGGCAAGAGTCCTAAAAAGTCAATTGTGATACATATGGAGAGGAGTGTCATCTTTATGGATTGGATAGAGAAATCCTTCAGGTTTACCTGATTTTTTGAAAGACAAGATTTTTATTTTTGATGGAGAGGATGAAATAGTATTGTTTTCTATAAGCATGACCTAAAAATTCAACTTTTCTTTGTAAAAAGTGACATTTCTTAAAATTAAAATTTAGTTCATAATTTGAAGCAGTTTCGAGAACACGTTTCAATTTCATAAGTCCATATTCTTCAATTTTAGACGGTATGATAAAATCATCCACGTACATAATTAAAGTACCATCTGCTATTAATTCTTTTAAAACACAAGATAAATATTTATTGAGAGCGACTGGACTAATTGTTAAACCAAATGGAGCTTTAAGGAATTCGTAATGTCCATTATGGGTAATGAAATTAGTGTATTTGGTACAATTAGGATCAATATCCACATGAAAGTCAATAGAAGTGAATACTTTTGCACTGTGTAACTGATCTAATACATCATCAATGAGTGGTAATGAATAATGATTTTTAATAATTTTCTTATTTATAATTTTCGAAAATCAATACATAAACGTGTAGAATTATCTTTCTTTTTTATCAAAACAATTGGGCTAGCATATTCGCTACAAGAAGGTTTAATTATCCCTTCTTTTAACCAATCATAAATTTTTTTGGATACAAATTTTTTTTCTGGTATGGACATTCGAAATGCTCGTTGGCAAACTGGGATATCATCTTTTAAAATAATAGACATTTTCATCTCTGCTTTTCACGTCTTATTGGATTTGTAGTTGTTAATTAAATTGTATACTTCTTGTTTTCATTTTTTGTCAAGTATGTTATTTAATTCAATGTCTGAGGTATTGTCAACAATATTAACTAAATTCACGAAAAAATTATTTTTTGTTTTACGTAAAGAAATACTATTTTTATTGATTGTTAGTGTTCCTTCAGTAATTATATCTGTACCGATAATTAAGGGTAAACTCACCTGATGTTGAGCATAAACATAAAATGCTGTGGAGAAAATATATTATCGATTTCTACATTTGCCTAATATGAACCAAGAACTGTACTTTAGAGCTACCAATTCCACTTAGAGTTAATTGCGAAACGGTCAGTTCAGAAATTTGACGATACAGATCTTCGCTAATAAAGTTGCATGGTTTCCGGTATCAATGAGAGCATGCATCAAAAAATACCACAGATTTAACTATTTTGTGCATGTCTAGTCGAAAAGTGATATGATTGTTAAAAGTGCGAATTGTTGAATTGTGGTTATCTATTGGTGTGGATAATTTATTATCACTGGCTTTATGCCCAAAAGAATTACAACGAAAGCACTTAAAACCTTTATTTTTGTCTCTACAATTAATCGCTTTATGTTCATTTTTTCCACAGTTAAAACAACGAATAGAAGTAGTCTGAATTTTAGTTTCAGTTTGATTTTTAGTTATTTGTTCTACCACAGGAATTTTAGTTTTCACTTTTTGACAACTTTTTTGAATTTCTTCATAAATTTTTAATTATGTTTTAAATCTTATTAAATTAGTAGCACCATACAAGATTGCTTTATTCTGGGGCGAATCTTTAATACCTTGAATAACATAATGAATTAGAGCCATATTATCGAGTTGAGATCGACTGGCATTTTCTCTCATAATTAAAAAATATTCAAATATTAAGTCTTTTTTATCTTTAATTTTTCGACAATTTAATATGTCATGAATTTCTGCTGAATTAATTGTTCACCAAATTCCCAAATTAAAGCAGTTTTCAATTCAGAGTAGCAAGGAATATTGCTTTCGCTTTTAATAATTAACATCGCAATTCCACTTAATATTCTTTGTGCAAAAATAAATTTCTGAATATCTGATAAATTAAATGAAATAGCAAATGCTTCAAATTTCTGAAGCCACAATTTGACATTTTCATTTTTCTCCCCTATATACTTAGGAAGTAAATTATCAATATCATTGAAATTAAACAGCAATCTTGTATAAAAAGAATCATCATCAGAAATATGACTATCATGCACTTTATGTCCATTATTATTAAGAAACACATTATCGCTTTGCACATTCGACTGAGTAGAATTTGGAATCGCCAGTTTCATCCTCAGTTATTTCCCAATTTTTTACAGTTTCTTGAAGAGACTCTAAATCAGTGAGGAATAATAAAATTCTTTCAGCCAATTTATAAGTGGTGATCCATTAACAACGATTTTCAAAATATTTGCAATTGAAATTAATTCGATTAAAGAAAAAGTTGCTATAATATCAACTATAATTTAGACTTATAATTTAAAAATCACTTTTTTTTTAAAAAAATCAAAACCATGAAATTTTCTTATTTGAGAACGATTTAATCAATCACCTTCTTCGCCAAATTTACAGTATGTGAAGAGAAGTTAGATTTTTTTCTCTTTTTTTCAGTCTTCTCTGCAAGAACGATTTCAGTTATATCACTTAAAAGCATCTTGAAATATATGAGTGACTCACCCTTCTTCAAAGTACAAATCCAAAGCAGCGAATGCAGCAAAATACATAAATCGACACTAGAATCTATGCTCTCTTCAACTTCTCGGCGGCGGTAGAAGAATTTCTGCGGGAATGATAAACAAATCTCTTTAAAATATATTTCAAATAAAAATAAGTTGCCAGGGCCCCCATGTGGATTAGTTTAATACACTAATGATACAACTAATTTGCATTTTAACTATCATATATGTTAACATTATTTACAGTTATTAAAATCATTCACACACACACACATATATATAATAAACAAAAAAAAAAAAAAAAGAACAAACAATCTTAGATAAATTAGATTATAACATTTATTACGTGATTAAAATGTAGTTTTTTATAAAACAATTTATTCCACAATTAAAAAAATTAAAATCATTAAAGAAAAGTTTTAACACTCTGCAATTAAAAGGATGTAACTTCTTATTTCACGAAATAAAAAATCGTCACATAAAGACAAATTCGCTGTATGATATCTCATTACTAGATATAAAAGTACCAGCTGACCCTATATCTGTAGACACTATAAAAACTTTAGTATTCCCCAAAAAAATATTCCCATATTAGTATTGAATATATTACAAGATACTTAAAAAAATGCAGTAAATAAAATTTATGTCCATATTCGTAAGTACTTGCTAAAAAATATTAAATAAAAATTATCAAGTAATGAAAGGCCATAGGCTCACGATGATCCAGTGGTTCACTCCATGTTCTTTTGAATTTTGATTCCAGCCTTGATTTTTGTACGTCTTTCAGTTGTGATGGATTAGTGAGAGTTTTCCAGTTTTCCTCTCTTACGTCGCATTATTTATGCAAAATCTGGTAATGCACAACGATTGCTCTCATCATTTAAACTCTGTTGCTGGGATGAGCAATGTCAAAATGATTGAAGCCCAGAATTTACATCAAATAAATGTATGAAGTCCAAAAATATAAATAAATAAATAAAATAAAGGAGTTACCTAACAATATGAAAGTTCATTTAGAGTTCATCCATTTAGTTGTCGTTTGACGCTTATTTTTAACAATCTTTAAAGCAAAATTTAAGTTTTAAATATCTATTTGTACAGTTAGGTATTTGAAAGGAAATGGTAAAATTTGTAGAAAAATGAGTGAATAAAAAAAATGCATTCTGATTTTAGCTTGTTGCCTCGAGATCCAAAATTTATTTAAGTAATCATGAAAAATAAATAAGAAATTTCATTTTTCGAATTCCCGTAAATGATAGAATTACGTTACGAATCAAAATGTGAGAAAGCATTTTAGACAATATTTAGCATTTACGGCCATAAACAGAAGTAATATAAATTATGGTATTTTATTATAAGTGTGTTCGTATCTAGCATTTTATTAACATATCGGAATAGTTAACAATATTTAAAACGAAGACGTAGTTTTAAACTTAAAATGTCTTGAATATTATTGATTATGAAAATTTATTATCGATTTATATTTTCATATTTTTGTGTAAATTTCTGGTATTCAGAATATCAAAAAGTGACATGATTTCAAGACAAGCTAATCTTTTCTTGAATCTCTAATTTCTAATATTAATTTTTTCTTCTTTTAACGAAG
Organism: Latrodectus elegans; assembly: GCA_030067965.1. Classification (NCBI taxonomy): domain Eukaryota; kingdom Metazoa; phylum Arthropoda; class Arachnida; order Araneae; family Theridiidae; genus Latrodectus; species Latrodectus elegans. The sequence goes on from CM057813.1 coordinate 34,621,082, forward strand.
AACCTTGTAAATATTTTGTTATTAATATTTTTAAGCAATGATAAAGTGTTATGATATTTTATATTTAATATTGGTTGGCATTGTTGTGTTTACTCATAATATTTATTTTTTACGCACTTTTCGCATTCTTAATTTTGTTATAGTCATTTAATTAAAACCAGTCAATTGGATTTATTGAGAAATCCCTCATTAAACCATAAAGAAATCCATGAAAACATCCTTCTTTGTTAAAAATGGAGGTTTTTTTAATATAGTTTTGAAGTTATTGAAGCAGCTTGGCGAATCAGGATTTTTCTCGCTTCAACATGTGCCTAGAGTACTTTCGATTTTACTCTTACCGAATGTTATAGACTTTATTATGACGATGTGATTGCACCGAAATGTTGAGTTAAATGCTTTTATCTTCTTGATTGTCTAATTAAAAGATTACAATGAAGTTGTTCTGTGGTTCTTGAAATAAAGTTATATGTATAGCATATGAGTGTCTTAATCATGACCGTTTGAGGACTGCATTGCTAAGAAAAAATATTTGCTGGACCACACATACAAGATTTTTAAAACAAATTGAAATAAAATGAACTCTTTTTAGTTATATGAAAATAAATGTCTTTTTATTAATATTATTTTTTAAAATTTGAATTAGGTATGTACAGGTATATATGTATTTTAAATTTGTGAAATTTTTTTTATTTCATTCAGTTTGGATTTTATGAAGGTGGAATTAATTCATATTAATGAGATGGATGAATTTGCTTCTGTTGAACAAACAAATCGATATCTCGGGTTCAATAGAGCAATTCTTAATGCATTTTCAAAATGTTTGCCAATGACCTTTGTCTTATTTTCGTTTTCTGTATGCTTCATTCTTGAAAATAATTCTAATAATAATAATGCATGACTGTGAAAATTAAGATATTTACGACGGGGTAGGTAATATTTATAATACCAGAATAAAGAAATATTTCGAAATTTTTCTTTCAATTAAATGTCACTTTGTAGTTCAATGTATTCTATTTGAAGATGAGAAGGTAATTTATTTATTTCTGAAGAAAATGGTGTAGAAAATATGTTGAAATACTCATTTTTTCGAAAATCTTGAAATCTATTTTTAAACCCTTGAATTAATTCTAAAATTATTGCAGCATATTTTACATATTTTGTGCCATTCGCAGATTTATATGCAGCCAAAGTACTGTAATATGTGAAATAGTTTATTTTTATTTGTTTTTGACAAAATTTTAACGTTTTTTTAAATGCTGTTATTGTTTGGAACATATTATTAATAAACTAATTTTTTCGTTGAAGCATCAAAATTAAATCATTCAAATATGTTCTGTTAAGTCTAATAAACAAGCTACTTTTAAAACGCAGTCAACTCCGAATTCAGTCACAGGTTTCAGTTTTGTTCCATAAACATTTTTATTTCACTTCTTAAATCATAAAATATTTTTGAGCATTTTTCCCTGAGCCATTTTAATTTCTATATAATAAATAACACCTTCAAATTTAGTAGCCTTTACCAAAAGAAAACCTTGAAATCGTCTATGATTAAGTTATTTTGTACTTATAAAATTAATGGTTCTTATAACACGAGTTTTAGTAACTCATCTCTACTTATTATTTATAGTCCAATTTTATTCATGAGTTATACATTTATAAAGTAAAATAAGTGCACATCAAGAAATGTTTTGTAACTTCTTTTTTATTTTATTAGAATTTTACATACAATTTTTTAGACTCACTAAGTTAATAATTAATTTCAAATCATGTAACATTCATTCTAACCAATGTTGTGTGTGTGTGTATCGACAAAAATAACGCAATTTAGAATTCTTAAATTATCCCTTTCAATTCTTCAGTCCTCAAAAAACTGTATTGAAAATTCAAATCAGAAAAAAATTATGTTGATTTAAATTAATAACAATATCAATTTTATGGGGAGGAAATAAAATAAATGAAAACTTTCTCAAAAAAAAAAAAAAAAAAAAAAAAAAAAATATATATATATATATATATATATATATATATATATATATATATATATATATATATAAATTAAACAGTAAAATTCAGAGAAACACTTTATTATAATTAATTTCTGAAGAAAATGGTGTAGAAAATATGTAGAAATACTCATTCTTTCGAAAATCTTGAAATTTATTTTTAAACCCTTGAATTAATTCTAAAAAGTTGACTTTCAATGATTTTTGAAATAATTATGTATTTATATTTTATTTTGAAAAGCAAGCAAAATGCAAATATTTGTTGCTTTCACTAAAATTAGTAACATTCAAAGAAAAATAACAAAACAATGATGATACTTATGAATCAAACCTGATGTGTAATAGCTCCTTTAACTTCTCATCAAAACTATCACATTTCGATTATGAAATAATTATATTCTAATTTCTAAATAAGAAAGAATATGAACAAACATCTGAAATCGCCTGAAATAGTATAAAATATGTATGGCTTATAATGTTGCATTTACTTTCATATTATTTCCTTAGTTATTTACTAAGCTTTCAACTCAAATCTGTCTGCAATCAATAATATATTATTATATATTGGTAAAAAATACTGGGACATAAATTGCATTATTTAGAACTGAGAATCTTTTGAATGAAAATAGAATAACTCAAACTCAATAAAAAAAACTGATTCTGATGTAACTTAAATTTAAGCTCAGTTATGGGATTAAGGATGACAATAATTGATAAAATGATTTAAAATACTTCAATTGTTTGACATTCACTAAATCATAAATCAAACAATCATAAATTAAATTGAGACGATTCGTGTCCGTTACTTAAATCAATGCAATGAATTGAATTATTCACAAAATAGTTAAGATTTAACAAAACTTAATTACTTTTATATCTACAGTTATATATTTATATATATTTGTATAATAGTTGAACACATTTAAGCTAACAAAAACACAAGAAAGGACCATAAATTAAGTCTTCTTCAAAAAGCTGATTGTTGCGAAACAATGAGTGATAAGACGGCACCAGGGTCATATTTTTATTTATTTTACTTTTGATTTTCCAAACAGCAAGAAGTATATGGTTAAAATGAGTATTTACTGAAAAAAGTTTTTATTTATATTTCAAATAAATGACAACGAATTGATTAGATATGAATTACACTGCAAACACAATTATATATATATTTTGTGAATAATATAAAATTTTCTCAATAAAAATTTGTAAACTTAAATGTTAATTTAATTTGAGTTTGGGTAGCACTTTAGATACGAAATAGGTGTAGCTATTTACAGAGACATTTTAATGATTCTGTAATTAAGTTAAAGATTCCAATAAGACTATCTTCTGGCAATTCAGTATTAAATCTCAAATTTCCTTGTTTTTCAGGAACAATATAACAAGGAAATTTATTTAAATAAATCCATTAAAACCCTTGGTGACATATATGTGTATATAATAATCTCATCAAAGGTTCATTAAGTGTTTTTACTATATCTTAGGGAAAAATACTTTCTATTATTTTTTTAAAATCTCTATAATGTTTTATCATGATTCAATGAAAAAGCTTTTCCTTTCAATGCTAGTTTTCAAACAAGAAACTTCTGTTTTAGTTTTCAAAACCTCATTGGAATTATTATACTGTTAAAGTCATTTTGTCCATGCGAGACTAAAGGATATTTTCTTAAATTAGAAGCAGTTGAACAAAACACAAGATTTGAATTAAGAATCTCAAAATACGGGTAGCCTTCTCATAACATCAAAAACTATGTTTACATATAGTAATGAAATTTATATCACTAAAATAAAAAAAAAATCATGTTGGTACAAAATAAGTAGAATTTTCTGGAAAACAATATTTTCCTTGCTTGAAATGTCAGATTGTTTTGCTATTTCTTTTCTCTTAAATAAATGTATTTATCGCGTGGAAAATGATTGTTTAGTTTCAATGAGGAAAGAAACAATATTGTTTCTATATATAATTCTATGATTCGATCTTCTTATTCTTCAAATTGCCCATTGTAATTTACGAAATCGCTTTTCGTTGCATAAATATTTTGGAATACTAAGTTCAATCAATACGAAAGATTCTAATTATAAAAAAAATCTCGAGTCATTATAGCATAAATTATTGTTTCATAAGCAATTATTTTAGTATACATTTTTTTAATGAAAATATACAGAGTTGTAAAAATGAGTCAATTTTAACCATAACTTGTTGCTTTATTTATTATACAGTTATGAAAACGGCATTGATGCAAAAGTCATTGATTCCAAGTAACATAACAAGCATTTTGTATATAGAAAAAGAGAAAACAAGTCTTAATTAAAAGCCTTTAATGAAAATCTTTTTTATTTATTTTTTTTAAAGGAAAAACAATCACTACTGCATTGTCCTCACTTTATGTTAAGAATTATTTTGAAATTTGTTTTAGGATTTTCAAATACATTTTTTATTATTAAAGCGCAAAGAGAGATAATGTGTGTGTGCGATTTTTATAATACTTCTTATACATCAAGTGCTTTATTTATAGTAATTACTTTAATTTTATACAAATGTGAATGCACGTAAACTATATCATTTATATATTTTTTTCTGTATTTTTAATAAAATGAAATCTATGTTTTATTTTATAAAATATCTAACATTGTTTCGGCTTTTCCATTTCATGATCTAAAAATAAATTGAATTTGTTTTACCAGCACCACGACGAAAAATTTCATCGAAACGTTTTAATTAATCGTTAATAATCATGAATTGCGTATATATATATATATATATAGATAATTAATTTTTTTTTATTTATTTTGCAGTTAAACGAACATAAGATAAGATTATTTAATATACAAATATTTCTTTGTAGAGATAATTATCAACTCATTGTGGACATTTAGATGAATTTTAGAGAACCTTTTGAGGTAATTTTGCAATACAAAATTTTGAATTTTAATCGTGGGTGTTTGCAATTTTTCAGAATCCTCTTCAAATTGCAGCATATAAGGTATTCCAACAATACCTTATATGCAAAAAGTGACCAAAAGAAGATAAACAAACAAAAACTATATTTGAATTTTGCTCAGATGAAAAGATAGACATTTAAATTCATATACTTTACTTTTCAAACTTAATAATATATAATGATATTCTTAAACATTTCAAGTTGATTCTAAAATAAGGAACATAATGTAAAACAGATATTTTATGAAGGATAATTAACCTATTTGTTGGGAATATATAACTAACCACTTCGGCTATTTTAAGATAAAATGGTTGAGAGATTCTTTATAAAGAAAAAAATGAGATAGGTAGCGCGAGCACTTTGACTATTTTAAGATAAAACCTATTGTCTAATGAAATTGAGTCATACATTTTAAAACAGAATTATTTTGGTTCACTTAGGTTATTAAACATGGTTATATATAATATTTTCTTAAAAAAAAAAACAAACAAGATTTTTCTTAATTATGAAGGTTTGGTAAACACTCTTAGTTCAAGCTATATTCAATAGGTTAAACTATGACAGGTTACTTTAAATCTCGGATTAGTTGATTGGTAGAAATTTTCAGATATGAAAATTGGAAGTGTTAAACTTTTTTTCAATCGAAATTTTGATAATTTGATGAAGACCACACATCTCTCTTGTATGCGGAAGGTGGTCAGTTCAATAATATTTAAACACACTTATGCTGTGCTTATACATGATGATTTAAACAAGCCAATTGCACAAATTAATGTCAACACTAAATTAATGAAATTAATCAGAGCAAAACTGTTTCGATTGCAAATTAATTTGTAAGAAAAAAGCAGAGCTAATCAAACAGTCTTCAATACTATTTATCAGAAATGAACTTATCAATTTTTTCAATCGTATTATTTTAAATCCTTAGAAGAATTCATTTTTAAAAAAGGATTAGTATGATTGTCATGAAATTACACATTTAAACTGAAGTTATTTATAACAATAAGATTATTCATCGCTCAAAACTATTAAAGTATTGTTGCTAGTATTCAATAAAGTATAAGCGGAAAGTTTTTGCAGATAGTTAGAAAAGAGAGTATAAATAAAAAAAAAATTTTTTTTCTCATTTTCAAACTTTGGAGTAAACAAAATTTGTGTGTGATGCTATAAACGACGTTTCAGTGGCAATAAGTGAAACTTGAGGGTGTTTATCTTTGAAATCTTGTCTTTAAATCGAGAAAATTTTCACTCCTCACTTTTTCCTTTTACCTTTTTTGCTTGAGTCACCTTTACCGGACTTCATTTATTATTTTGGGAAGTATGATGTAACCTATCTATAAGAATAATTCTGCGCTTTATGTAATTAAAACGATAAAATTTCATAACAAGATAATTTTCTGGCAATTTTTCTAGTTCTCTTTGTGTCTAAACTTTTTTCTTTGCTAAATATTGGTAGACATGACTAGTAAAAAGTCTAGTATAAAATAATTAATATTTTTAAAAACTACTTTTTCCATTCTTTTTCCTTTGTACGTATGTTAAAAAAATTCAAATGATCTTGTTCTCATTTAAAACAGATGTTCTGAAGTATTTAAATTTTATTCGCAAGAATAGTTACACTATTCGCTGTTAAATTTGTTGCATAAGGAGAAAAAATGCAAATAACAGAATGCTACTAATGGCTATTTATATTACACAGGAAATAACAAATGTAGAAATTTTCAAGACATTTAAAAGCATAGATTCTGAGAAATCAGTACCCAGAATAATTACCTTTGTAAGCTATAACAAAGTTCATATGTCTATGTGTTGAATCACTTAGAGATTGGTTGGCTGCCTAATTAACTAATAAAATAATGGCTGCATTATTATGACACACTTCATCCACATTAATAGATGACGTATGGGAACGAATCAGTCGGTCGGGGAACCGTTAATCAGAAGATTTCTATTGATAAGAGAATGTGCTAACCTATTGTTTCATCAATAAAACTATTCTTGTCAATTTTGCAGAACGTGCCGGGCAGAGCAGCAACGAGCATTTTTTATTAGGTTCAGTTAATACCAAAGAAAAGCATGCAGTTCTGTAATATTTTGCTGAAATGTGTCGTTTCCTCTGGATCCAAAAAAATAATAGAACCATGGCCCATAATGCAATAACAAATAAATAAGGCGCGAAACACCATATCCGTTTGTAATTTTTATCTTTGGTAAAATAAAAAGTTTGATATCCGTGCTGGAACCCACCTTTACTTTCCACTTATTAATAATAGATAGAAATAAGGTCTTGGGGCTTTAAATATGTATATGCTTCTTCAAAGCGTGTTTTAGCGCTTCATATAAAATCCGTCAACAAGAAAAACGATCTTTTTACCTCCAAGTCTATCATGGTTTAAAGTGATTAGGAATTTTATAACGAATAGGATTAGAATCACGTCCAATATATGAGTCCATTCTTGAACACTGCACAAATATAAAAAGATAAGATTTTTCATTGATATATGAATTTATTTTTAAATTCTTTTATTAATGATTTTTATATTTTAATAGAAAAGTCAAACAAGTGATCACTTTAAAATGTTTAAATTTTTCCGGTAATTTTCATTTTTAATTAAAGCACTTATAATTATTTGCATTTAAATTTAATAATTGTATTTAGTCATTTGTTTTTAAAATAAGCAAAAATATCAATTTTAGTCTTGTTTCAAATAATAATAGAAAAAAAAAACACTTTGAAAACATCTACTAAGCAATATATAATTGTAATAAAATAGCCATTACTTTTTGTTGTTGCATTTTCAAAGTCGGGCAGTGTATAAACCTAAAAAGAGAAAACTAATCTCGGATTACATACCTCGCATAAAATGTAAGCTTCTGGATGAGTGAAAATAAAATATGAGATGCTATAACAAAAACCTGCTCAAAGAATTAATAACAACGTAGTGATATTTCTGTTAAAAATATCTCTCGTTGGAAAAGAAATTAAATATTCATGCATTTAGAATGTTTATTGATAATGAAAATTCGTTGTGGAATATCAAAACTTAGATGAAAATCAGTAGAATTCGGATTTCCCAACATCAAACTAATTCCGCAGTTAATAAATTGTAAGTTCTGAAAAAAATTATACCAACTGGTTACATTTTCAACAGTTCTTTCGCATATATCTCAAAGATTCGAATTTATTACCCCTTTTAGGGAGTTAACTCAATTTTTTTGTCAAAAATATTTGCTAAAACAATTGATTCAAGCGTTATTATAATTTACGGATCAAACTGACTAAGTTGAATTTTTGTCGAACTTATTAAAATTCCTGTCCTGTCATCCGTAATTAAAGCAGCAAACTTTATTTATATATTTAAAGAAAGAATTTATAAAAATGTCAGCTAAAATTTGGATAATATTTTTTTAATCAACATGATTATCCTAAATATGCGACTCATAACGCTGGGTTTGGGTGCCATAATTTCCAAAGAATATTAAAAACACCACTATTTAATCACTGAATTTAAGCCATATAAAATATGTTTGGAGGACAGTAAAGACTAAAAGTATAAAATTAAAATAAATGAAAGGTAGTTCTATTTTTATATAAAAAAAAAAATCCAAAAAGCCTGAAAAGTTCACTAAATTGTTACTAAAAATCAAATTTTGTTAGAAAATACTTATAAATTTTGTAGAGGAAGTTATGAAAAAAACTGATTCTATAAAAATATGCTGAAATGAAATTACTAGATTTAGAGTTTCAGAGAATTAATTTTGTTATTTTACAGTTTTTTTTATAATTTTTAATTTTTGTATGCGAAAACACCATATCCCATAGACTGCTTTCCTGTCCTATGATTCAATTGATATTCCAAAGATACTGATGTAAGTAAATGAAAGTCGTAAATAAGGATTCTATGCATTGTGTGTGTGTTAGTAGACGAGGGAATTTTCAAATATTTATAAGAATTTGTAAAATATTGATGGATTTTTAGTGCATCATATAAAAAAAGCAATTTGAAGCTTTTTTGCTATCATTTGTGTCAAATGTGTTCTTCATTCGTGAAATATTCGTTTTCTACAACTTTTGTTTGATATTTTCTATGATTTAAATAAAATAAAATAAATTAAAAACCGGTAATAAACTGGTGTGATATCGGAGCCTAGAATTTGAATTAAACAGCAGTTTATGACAATACTTCTCAAACTAGTTCTTGTTTGACAAATAAACCTTATTAAGCAAATTAACTTGACATGTGAAGATCATAATTGTAAAATTTCAAATGTCTTATAATGGATATTAAATGTATACTTTGGCCATATATTTGATAGTTTTTAAAGAAAAGACGTTTGTAGACATATATTACAATATGATTTGAAATTTATATGAAAAAAGTGTTTTTAAAATTTTCTTCATATTTTTAGTAGTATAAATATTTATAATAAAACCCTTATCCCACTTTATGTTAAATCTTTTAATGTACTTTATCAAAAAAGGATTCTATTGAACGAGGAAAAATTTCTAATGGTTTTAAGTAATGATTTTTTTTTATTTAAAATTCAAAGTGAAATATTAAATAAAATGCTGCACTAGTTTTTATATTTCTAATTCATATATCCATCCATTGCTCTACATATTTTATGTCAGATGCTTTTCTTAACCACAAGTAAATTAATCTCATATTTGTCTTTGTACTTTTCGAAAACAATTAAAGTTTGCTGTGTCATTTAGTATTAAACTGAATACTCTTATGTCCAATTTTGCCAGAAAATTTTTGATAAAACCGGAGATATCTAATTTGCATTATTTACTAAAGGAATAGAATAATAAGATCTTAAAAATTTGCAGGTTTCCGATTTAAGTTTTAATTGTTTTTAATATTTTAATTACTGATAAAAAAAAGCAAAAAGATATTTTATAGAAAGAATAGTTTTTCAACAATGTTTCCTATTTCAATATTACAATATAGTAGTGGGTTGGATATTCCCTCAAAATTATCTCACAATTGACAGATAATGATATTATATTACATTTTTGAAAAACTTTTAATTTACGTAATTGCTTAGGTCTTTTAACTAATAACATTAAAAAAATTAAGGTTCCCTTGGATAAAGAGAGTATACATATTATAAATAACTTAAAACATTTTATTTCCACTTTTAAAATTTTTTACATAACATTTAAAAATATATTTTACATTTTCAGTAAAATATGATAAATTCATCTAAAAAATTTAAAAAAAGCATTTGATACTATTAATTATATTTATAATTAATTTTTAGTTTCAAGGTTTAAAATACTGTATATGCATTTCATTGTGTACATTTGAGAATTTTTGTTTAACGAAACTAAAAGTAATTTTTTACTAAAATTAGGAATTTCATATAAGGTTTAAGAAAATATCATCCAGATATAAATATTCGAACTATTTTACTAAGCATTGTTTAATTTTTTTTATCACTTCCTTTAATATTCTTGATCTCTTTATCTTTTACCTCTGATAAAAACAACTACAGTTAATCTAAATCAATAAAATGATTTATAATGCTTAGTATTTAAGGGCAAGTGTATCAGTAACATCATCTAAATTCGATTATTGGTAGTTTTAAATGCATAGTGAAAACATTTTTTAAAATTTATTGTATGTTAAGAAATTGTATTTTTATGTTTATTGGAGTATAGACGTGACACGAGTTTCGAGTAAAATCCTGACCCTCTTTTAGAGAAACTTTTCTCTTCATTTTTTTCTGATCACTTAAACTATTGTATTAAAGCGAAATCCGGTGCTTAAGAAAAGCACTATCAACCCATAATTTCAAAGCCACTGACCCAATAAAAAAATAAGGAAATAGAAAAAAAAATGATTCTCTTCAACTGACATCATCTTGAAGAGCCATAAGATCCAATAAAAAGCTCATTTCCTTCTTTCCGTATTAAAGCAATTACTTCCTCCATAGTGATTATAATTAAGGGGAATGATTCTGACAATCATTGGTGAGGGCCTCAACTCAAGTTATATTTTTAGGTTTCTCGATTTATAGACGACTTTCTATTTATATTGCTCTAGAAATTCTCGCCAATTCGGAATAACTTGGCGAAAGATTTTTGATGATAAATTCATCAATATTTTTGAGTTCAGATGAGTTCTTTGTCTCGCGTTGTGAATGTGTATTTCATACAATTTGGGAATAAGATGTGGTGATTTTAAGGAAAAATATATCAACAAAAAATATTTCGGATCTATTAGGATAATCAGATACTAAGTATATAGTAGAAATATGGATTTTTGTTTTTACTTACGTATTTTTAATCATGAATAAAAAAATAATGACTATTTTAATCGTAAAAATACGTTGAAGTAATAGATAATTGTTAAACTTTTCTCTCTTTGGATAGAAGTAAATCAGTAAAAATAATCCTACATTTGAGTTTTAAATCCAGCAAAGAAAAAGTATCGCAAAATTAAAAATATGTGAGATATATTTCAGTATTAATTTAGACACGTATATATTTTTGGTAGTAGAACAGAATAAATATATGAAATGAAATATATATTTTAATAAAAATTTATTACTAGTTAAATTATAATAATGTAAACACTAAGTTTTAGCCTTCAAAAATGTTCACTAGTGAATATTATGAAAATTAATATAGTCTTTTATATGAATATTCAATTAAAACAATTTGAAAAAGACTTGTCACAGGAAATTTTTCAAAATAAATAAAAATTAATAAAAAATTTTTTTATCTCAAATTTATTTAAAACAGCAAATACATAGTTAAGTATTCAATTAGTATTTAAAAAGAAATATAGTTTTAGAATATTTTTGCAAGACATGTTTGTACAGCAATTATTTAAACCTACGAAAGGTTAAAAAAAAATAGGGATAAATTAAATGAAAAGTTTAATTATGCATTAACAATACCAATCTGATGAAATAACAAACAGAATATAGAACTTCCGATAAGAAAAAGCATTCCATTGAAATATCAATTTGAAAGCGAGATTAATCCGATAGCAAACAAATCATTAGCTGACATGAGAGTTTCCAACTATATTTGCCGGAAAAATATACCTGTTTTGAATCCTCCAGCGCCCCCTGTGCATTATCTGTTAGAGGTATCCGTAATCACGGTTTTCATTGTTTGGAAGAAACTGCGTTAACTTCGGCGGCCACCAAAACCAAACAGATGACAAGATGAAGGGAAAATAGAAAAATAAATTGGTGCTGACATCACTTTCTCAATGACAGCGTAGCTAAGTGTGACAGCGATTGTTCTTTTTCTCTGCTGAAATGTGAAGTTTGTGCCAAACGCGCGGCTCCTATGAACTCCATATCCAAAATATTAAACAATTCAATCAAATATGCACATCATTTCGAAGTTGTGTTTTCTGGGATTGTCTCTTATCTTTTGGATAATCATTGGAAGTTACGGCGAAAAAGGTGAGTGGTGACACATTTGTTATTTCTAAGTTATGAAAATATCCATTTCTGACTAGGAATATAAAAAAACCATTTGAAATCGACATACTATAAATGTTTAAAATTATTTTTTTTAGTTGGATTTTACTTATAAAGTATCAATCCCAAATTTTTATTTCTTAAAACTAGATTTTAAACTTTTAAACTAGTTAAAATAAAATTTTTAAACCATCTAAATATCAAAAAGTAATTGAAACTTCTTTTACTAGTTGAAAGTGTAATAAAATATCAGTGAAAAATCATTAAAACTTATTGGAGAAAAAAATAAAAAATTGTAAGAAAATTGATGCTGATATTTTATCCATTTCAATTAAAGGTATATGTGTGTTTATTGGACGTGAATTATTTTCCTCGTATAGTATCTGTGAATAAAATATGAAATAATAATTTGTTAGAACATATATAATATCTAAATAATCTATATTATATCGAAGTTTTTAATAAGTGCCATACGATTAAATTTTAATTTTATATTACTGTTCTTAGGTACTTTAAACTTTAATTTCTCATAACACACATAAATATACATTCAGTTTTTTTCATAGAAACTATGAAATGTTAAATTGACCACAATAATAGTAACATAATTAATGAATTATTTTTAAATTCCATTCGAAATTTAAAGGGTTTTATTTGTTGTTTAACGATAATTTTTTGTGCACGAATCCAACAAAGAATGATTCAACTCCGAGGGAGGATTTAAACCTACAAACTGTTGAACCCAAAGTCTTAGCTTTAATTATCCGCCTGAGTTATACCAAGTTTTTAGATAATTAACATTTAATGTTAAAATATTAAAAAAAAATAGCTTTTAATTTATTTTATGCACACTTCATACTCATGTAAATGAATTTACATGCCCTTTATATTTATACAATTGTAATAAAATCTTATCGATGCAATTAAAAAAAAACAAAAGTTAGTATTAGAAACTTTTCGCAAAGAACTTATTAAAAAGTTAATAAATTATAAGCTTAGGTTAAAAGTATATCCAACAATATCATAATAAATTCATATTTTTCAAGAAACTGATATTGAAATAAATTGCCACTAGCTCTATTTTTATGAATGAATATATTTCACATGAGAAATTTGAACATTAATTAATGCATTTTAATCTGAAAACTTTTCATAAGAATTAAGTTCAGTCCATTTTTAGATACTTCCTAATCAGCTATTTTCATCGAGGATAAAAAATACATATGTAATGAAGAAAATTAAACTCTTTCTTAAAATAAAATATAATATGGATCAGAAATTAAAATATAAAAGAATTTAAGTTTGCTGTAAGCAATGGGTTATAGTAAAATATATCTTTCTCATAAAGTGCATAACTTTTTAGACAAAGTTTATTCGAAATTGTGGTTTTTTATCTTTGTTGGAGATTTTATGCACATACCTAGGATTTTATTTTTCCATATCAAACTGCCGAGAAAGATAACCCCATTCTCTATGTCTGAGGGTTCCTCGTATCGCTTGTGTTGCAATATTTTTAACATGCATAAACATGACTGTATAGATCTGCATTTTTTATGGATAATAATAACTATCTCAGAATTTATTCTAATTATAAATTTACTGATGAAGTATTACCCTCGATCAATAGAGCTCTTTATTTAAAATAGAGTGCCATTATAAAAGTAAGAGGTATAGTTTCTAGGAAGCTTAACAAATTAATGTTGCAATTATAAAAAAAAAGTTGTTGAGGATTTTGTACATGTGATTAAGTTTAAATGCTTAAATTTATTAAAATAATTGAGTTTAATGTGTAGAAATCAATATGAGAAAGTAGAACCTTATGATGCACTTTTCAAACGAAATTGTGATATTTCCATCGTATTCATTAAATTTCGATGTCTTTTCATTTTAAATTAATTAATAAACGGAAAAATCTAAATAATATACAAAATCACGAAGTTGTATTTATTTAATCTTTTACTTATGAATATAAATTCCTTTGAATGCAAACTTCATTTTTATGAAATAATTGCAACTATTTGATAACACTCTACAATACAATAAGCATAATTTTTTTTATCAATATTAGCTTTAAAAATAATTTCGTCACTTGGTAGACAGTTTTTTTTAAAAAAATTAAAAGCGATTATATAAAATCATTAATTCCATACAGTGCTTGCTTTTATTATAAATTATGAATGACACATTGGCATTTTAATGCCTGTAGTTTTAAAAATATATCATATATAAATATTCACAAAATTTTAAGTTAATAGATTATCATTAATCCATGGACATTGAAAAAGAAATATAAGCTAAAAATTATTACAAACAATGTGATGATCAATGATGTTATAAAAACCTTAATGAATGTAAACAGAACAGAAAAAATAATTATGTTTTATGTTATAATCCTATTATAATGAATTTGGAATTTAGTAACTCAACTACCAGTATTGTGTATTTCGTATTAAATATTATTTTAAAAATATATTGTTTAATTTGAAAACGTGCAAAATTTCCTACCATCTGAAGTTGCGTCTGCATTTTAACAATTTTTGACAGTAAAAAGTAATTGTATATTGACAAACATTACCCATTTAACACAGAAATAACTGATTAATTGAAAAGAATAACTGAAGATTGGAAAAAAAGTACTGGTTTAGGATTCACTCTAATTGAACTTGCTCAGTCTCTATGCCGTTTAAAACTATAATGATTATCATTTCCTTTTCTTATCGCTGAGCATGGATTCAAATCTCATGCAGCTATGAATTCTTCAACTTTAAATGATCCTTAACTTCTGATAATATCTACCATTACCTCACGTAAACATAATTTGTTAAAACTCGGGTAATTCTAATTCATCATAGTGGAGTAGTCTGCAAATTACCTATTATGTAACTATGTAACTCTAATGTTATTCAAAAACAAAATATGTTAATGTGTACATAAAATTAATCGAAATTAAATTATATATATATATATATATATATATATATATATATATATATATATATATATATATATATTATTTGGTATCAGGAAGCAAAGCAATAGAAAAGGGAAACGGCATACATTATACGTAAACAATATGATATAAAGAAAAATTAATTAACTACGAATGCAATTTGAGAGTTTATAGGGTGCGAAATTAGTCCAAACAATTGCCGCTCATAGCAGCAAAAACGGTTGTTACTCGATTAGCAATGGACTAGAATCAAGCTTAGATGACAGAAACGAACTACTCATTTCATGTTTATTCAAATCTACTTCATCAACTCATGACCATATGTTTTTATTTGGTGAGAGGTCTGGAGACCATGCAGGCAAAACATCAATTGAATATCCTGTGTATGGAGAAAGGTTGGAATACCACATGCGACATGTATTCCTTTGACAAGGAGTAATGGAAAGACTAACTGTCGTAGGCCATTTTATTGCATTCTAAAATTCCCAAGGCAAATTGACTCCTGGGTGGACTTTATAGATAAGACCCTTATTTATGGTCCCAAGGAAGGAGTCCTAGACAATTTCGATGTATTCACAGCGACAGATGTGCATTCTGAAGACAGAAGCACAATATCTATATCTCGTTGTTCAACAGCTCTGGGATCGTAACTAGGATCTTATCTTCTGAAGAGTTCTGTGCTACTATTAGGCCATGGTATCTTGTGGTAAGTTAGCTTTTCTTATGTCTCGAAAACAGGACTTAATTACTGCTTTAAGATGTCAGTTATGTACCGATCATTCTTTAAAGTACCACCGATTCGAAATAGCGATGTGCTTGTTGTGTATCTAATCATTTCACATACCATCAAACCAAGAAAATCGTTCTTATGATGATATTGAATGCAACAAATGATATCGAGATAATGATCATTCCGTTTGGGACTTCTCGATAGGTATACGACTATGAGAATGTCGCATTCAAGATGAAGGCTTATTTAGAAAGACTAGATCATATCACCTGTATATCAAGCTTTTATCTTTGGGAGCTACATAGTCACTTTTGTTCTCTATGCTCGATTATTGTAGGAAAGTCCAAATAATAGCCTCCATATTGACAGAAATCTTTTAGAAATGGAACTTATGTGTGTACATTAAAATGTCTTACAATGGTTTTAAGCTGTTGTCTGCGTGACGTCAAAATGTCATCGCACTGTACCACCGGCTACTGAATGTGCTACAAATATATTAATTTTAGGGCTGACAGTATGCGATTATACTGTCTAGAAAGTTAATTTCAACAAGTGTGGGTGGGAATATTACGAAATGATAGTTTACACTTGCGATAGGCAAAGTTCCTGCCTCTATCGAAATCCACCTCTTGAAGGTGAGAATTTGTTCCTTTTATTTGAGGTATAATTAGAAATTCCGTGGATAATCTCTTCTACAAAGCAATTTCCGAATGAGTAATTCATGTCCAACTTTTCTTTTATGCTGTATTTTAGACGTCTTGTCCCTGTTCTTCACACTCAAGTGTGCTGAAATGATGATGATTTCCATATTTCAACTTCATATTTTCATGTGATTTTAATATTCGTAAACTCATTTTTCTCCTAGTGTTGGAATTTTTATGTTCAAAAGTGTACACATGTTATTTTGGGAAATAAGAGTTCTATTATTATTCTGATAGATGGTAGCTGTAGTGACTGATATCTTCAAAGGTACTGATTAAAAAAATTCATAATTATTGAAAAGTGACCTTTCGAACTAAAAAATTCTTTACTTATTTTTTGTTTGGTCCATTCAATTATGAGGGGAGTTAAAAATGGAAATGAACAAAGTGAAATTCCAGTATATTTTAGTTATATTTTAAAAAAGGTGAAAATACAAATCAGGTGACTGGAAATGTGAATGGTGTTTGTATATGGTCCCGAATAATTATGTAACAACCAACTACGTGCAATTTCGGTTTCATCGATTCCGTTCAGATATTTTTGATGCTAGAGATACACACATATAGAACCAGTGTCAAAAATTTTGATAAAGTCGCTGGAATGATCAAAATTGACTGATATGTTAACAGTAGTAGCATCGCCCTGAAGCTAAAGATCAGCCTAAAAACAGTTTTAAACTTTTATCACAAAGCGAATCAAAAATATGTAAATCAAAATTTTAAGTTCACGTAAAAATAATGTGGATTTCTTTTCCCCCGACCTAATGTACATATAGATTATAATTTTAGAAAATGCAATCCATCTTATTCTTACTTGTAGCTCAGTGTAATTGCTAAATAAAGAATAAAATTAAATTCATACCTAAGTTGAAATAAGAGTGAAAAATGTACATTTTGTTTAACTTAAAAATGTAAATATTTGCCGTAAAGTTCAGAAAAAGAACGTCTTGAAATATATATATCAATTATTCAATATCTTTATTTATTAGTATGGTTGATACTTAATGTATCGGCATTTATTATGCATCTATCTAACAGCATAGCAGGGAAAGTCAAATAGAATATCTTGAAGTACATCAATATAATACCATTGTTAGTTCTTAGTATCTTTCTCAAAACTATGCAACTTAGTTTTGATATATATATGGATACACAATATATCAGTACATTTAGTAGCCACGTAGTTAAAATGTGGAAATGTCAAGGGATTTGTAGAAGTCTATGATCTCCACAGAAGTTGCCGCTCAGAACAAATTGCTGAAACTAGGATTGTAAGAGAATATGATTCTGCTTTACTGAATCTTAATGAGTTTGCTCATTATACCAACTATTCTTTATCAATAAGGATAAGATTTCAAGATTTTTGTAAATAAAACTCTAACACATGTTCTTTAATGTCCATGTAATGGTTACTGCACATATTGAAGTACCTGTAACAATTATAAGGTCGTCATCTATATAGCCAAGAAACAATGTTTTCCCATTAGGTTGACATATGTATGTTCTTGATGTATGATGACACATTTATTTTTCATTAAATACTTTCACTTACAAAAGCATTTTTTCTTGATGTGAGATAATATGTTCATTGTAATTTCAATTTCAATTGCATTTTGATTTGTCTGGAAGCATCCAACTTCACAATCGTGATTTTTATTCACGTAACACTCGCTTTGGAATCTTTCTGCAATTACACAGTTAAATTTTAAAATGAAAATTTACTGTTTAAAAACATGCACCTTTATCAAACAAAATATCAGCGTGACTATTAAACGTTTAATGTTTTCAAATGCTAACTGGAAAACAATGTGATGTATTACTATACTCTTTCTACAAATATACGTCTGCTCTACATCTTCACGAATCTTTTCTTGATTTCATGATTATCCAAAGTTAAATTTTGAATAAATGTTTTATTCTGCAGTATTTGTCTTGTAATAAATAAACATTTCTTAAAAGGGGGGATTTATAGATTATTATATTTTATTACATAAATTCGTTTTAATAAAACTTTTGTAATATGTTTAAAATTTAGTAGAAGTTACCAAGAAGAACCCAATACTTTTCTTTGATTTGTTATTTTATGCAATAAAATAAAGAAATAAAATTCATTCTGTGGAATGTCCTTTTTAAAGGTATATATATATATTTACTTTAAAAAATACTTAATTTTGCTGTAATATTTTGGAGCCTGATAAATAATGAAAACATTAATTAATACAATGATTCAAAGTTTAATATTTTTATAAAAATTTCATTTTAATTTAATGCATGACAATATTTTCAACAGATTACAATATGCAACAATTTTAAAAGTTGATGCTTAGTTAGAAATAAAATTTAAAATGCCTTATGATCTTTAAGATATTAAATAAGTTATGTGATAATACTATTTAGCGGGATAAGTTTGACATTATTAAAGTTTCTTTTTTCTGTAGAGACAAATTCTCTTTAAAAAAATGTCATCCAACTTAGAAAGGAATAAAAATTCCACTTTGAACAATTTACGTTATACATATTGCATATTTTTGAGACATGAAATGAAACTAATGTAATATTGCTATTTTCATAATGCTTAGTTTATTATTCAAATACTCTATTATTAATAAATAGTCGGTGAAAATAATATTGGCAATTGTGAATGTTTGATCATATTAATGGATTGAATAAATAAGTTACAATTTCAGCAATATGTACTGCAGAGATTAAGAAAAATTGTATAATAAGATTATCATTTTACTCTTTCTACATTTTAAAATGAAAATAATTAAACTATAAAAATATCCGTGAAATATCAAAGCAATGTATATCGATAAAAATTAATCACTTTAATACTTAGCACATGCATATATTTTGGTCTTAATTACTTATAGTCTATATTTTTCTCAGTGAAAACCCAAACTGACTGAAAGGAAGTTTAATTGCTGCTGATCGTTACAAAACAGCTTTTCCAGTGTTCACTTCCTTAGTGAGAAATATAATTCCCTTACATGAATAAGAAGTATGCTTTATAATTAAGTTTTTCGGTACTTTACTTCAAATGATGAATATTATGTGCATGTGTTTGACCTCACATAACCGACAGTTTACAGTCTAAAGGCTGCAAAGAATTTTTAACAAAATTAGTTTTCGCCTTCTAAAAGTGCTTTATAGAGGCAGTATATATTGCATTACATAATTTTTGCATTCCATCTAGATTTTTATAGCTACATAGTGTGTTATGGGTACTCAAAACATTACTGCACACACATTTCTATAGGCAAATTTTCCAAAGATAAAATGTTCTGGCCATTTAGTTGTTTGAATGGATCAAATACTCATTTATAGCTCATAATGCTATAACTAAAATGTATGAATATTTATTTCTCATCTTTGGAATGAAAGCGACATCCACGTAGGTTCTTTTCTTGACTAAATAAACATCCAAAAGCCTTATAACTAAATTAGTTAAATAAAATGGGTCTATTATCACTTTAATGTATTTTTGTTCAAGAAACTCATTTGTCAATTTTATTGAATGGCGGGATGTATTGTTATGCTGTAGTATGAGTCCTATAGCAGTTAGCTTCTTGAAAGATTTTGTGAGATATTACAAGAGTACCAGTTAGTTGTGTGATTATGTTCTATCTTTCCAGCCTTATGGCTTTGGCCAATGATGTACTTCTTTTGAAGATGACATATATTACTTGTTCATGGCACGTTGTTTTCCGTTATCATGAGTGAGAAATCATCTTCGAAAGTCAACACTTTTAATTTTTCACAAGTTGAAACTTTGAATGGTATATATGTTATATCATCAATAACGGTTTTTAAATAACGATGAGACTCCTACTTTATTAATTCTGAAGCGTTTCTTTTTTAGTGCTTAGTTAAGTTATTAGCAGCTCAACAGCAAACCATTTTTATCATACATAGTTATGAATAATTATATATATATATATATATATATATATATATATATATATATATATATATATATATATATATATATATATATATATATATATATTGGTAGATTCCATGTTAACTGCAATCTGTATCTTATGAGATTTGATAGAGATTAACTTTTTCCGAATGACAGGCTCGTTATCTAGAATGAAAGGTGACATTTTTTTTGTGTGTTTTTAATTCTAAAGAGAATTGCAACCCCTGAATTTATGGAATATACATTAGTATGAGATGAAACTTTCAATCTTAATGCCTTTTTCTTGGTTCATTTTTACTTTAAAATCATGGAATGATAATGTTCTAGCGTCCACTCTAAATTTTCCTTCTAAAATTCCTTTTATGCTAAGTTGCTTATAATTCTAAAATTCCTTTTATGCTAAGTTGCTTATAATTAATCTATAAAAAACAATCTTTTACTACGAAAAAATAGTTCATATTTTCAAATCTATCCTCTGATTTTTTTACCATCACTTCTCGTTTCCATATATCTCAAAATAATAATAATCAAATCCAATTGTTAACTTTTTTTTACCAATTCACCAACGCAAATCTAAGATATGCGCAGGTAAATTGGTAAAAAGGTTAACAGATTTTTAAATATTAACTATTTTATCTTTGAAAATGATTTTTATCAATCAGCTATAATTAATTTATCGCAGAATAAATTATGTATTGAGGAATTGTGTTATTTCTGTGGATCAGAGAAATGAAACCTGATTTAGAATTAATAAAATTTAATGTATGTTCAGAGAAACATATGAGAACATATTATTATTTTGACAGTCAACTGAAGACAGACTGCAACATCACTGCTACACGCAGATGTTAGAAAAAAACATATTTTCTCGTTTTATATAAATATATCCACGTAATTACATACAATTAGATATTCTGTAACACTTGATAATTTTCTGGAAAGCATTTAAAGTATGCAGTGCAAGCTGTTTTGAAAGCTCTGCAATTGGTTAAGTATATGATGTGATATCTAACACACACAACCACGTACACAAATTATGTTCATTTATTTATCACAAAATATTAATTGTTTTTTACTCAAAATATATACTGGCAAATTTCTAAAATTTTTTGCAATTTTAATCGATAGTCCAATAGAATGAAGATTCCAAATTCTTCATTATTTGGGTTGGTTTCTTTATTTTAAAAGCATCTGAAATCTCTTACCAGTCAGGGAATAAAGTGGATTTATTATTAAGCTTATTAAACACTCTTTTTTAAAATTAGGAAAAATTCACCCTAAACTTTTAACTTCAGCTTGATTTTTAAAAATAATTATTTTAAATATACAAATACATTTAACATTTTTATTATAAAATTTAATGAGAAAAAAAATCCAGCATTTATTAAATGATTTTTCTTTAAACACGATTGTTAAAAAGAATAAAATATTTTCTCCGAAAAGTAAGAAAGCTGAAAAAGGAAAGAATATATAAAAGTAAAAAGTTATTTGAAGTTTGTAAGATCCAATCTTTCATTTTTCATTGACTTTAATAACAATTGACACATTGGAGAAAAAGAACATTTTGTTTTGCTGGCGATGACTGCACATTAGTCAAAGGTACAATAGTTTCTATATTCTTCATATTACAGAAATCCTCTCGATAACATTGTATATCCGTCCCGCCTTATAGGAAAACGCGTTGTACGAGCATTCTCGTAAAACGTGCTCATATGACCTCTTATAATTTGTTATGCAAAAATGATTCCATTGAAGTTTAAATCGAATATTTAGGAATAAATTATATTATGAACGAAATGTGTGCGTTTTATTAAAACCAAATTAAGAATATTTTACATAAAAACTCATACAAATGTAACTAAAAAAAAGTTCATTTCATATATATAAAAAAAAGTTTTATTACATGTTTATTTGCTATAGGAGCTATTCGAAATAATGTTTCACGGACATCTTTTTTTTAGCAGAATAATCAAAGGTCAATAATATAATTTAATTTTAAAAGAACAATATTGACACAATATGCGAACGTATGCGAAATAGATTGTGATCTGTGCAAATCATTATAAATTTTGCAATACAGAAATATAATATGGGTAATTAAAGCATTATATGGAGGAAAACGCGTGTAGATATCCATTTCATATGTTTCAACAAGATACGTGTAACAGCTTGAAAACATTTTAATTGGAAATGAAATTAGTTCAAAATATGAATTATCAATTAAAAAATTGAAAGTTAAATAATTTATGTATTGAAGATTTAATTTAAATCATAGAGGCAAAAAAATAGAGCGAAATTATTTGATAAATATTATGAAATTCTTCGAATGACGCTATTCTGATCATTGACGGACTCAAAAAATTAACTATCGTGGAATAAAGTCAATCACGTTAACAGAATAAATATTTCATGTTCATTTTATCACCAAAAGTTACATTTATATTAAGCGAATTAAAAAACTTAGAATTCTATATAAAATATGAAGAGAGCTTGTTGTATCCAAAACATAGGTGCTCTTAGAAATTTCAGCAGATTTAATTTTTGGATACGATAAATTAACTTTTTAAAACAGGTTATATTTACGTTTAATTTGTTATTTGTAAATATCAATATAATAATTTAAACTACATAGTATATTTATTTAGAAATAACAAATTAAATTGCTGTTTCAGAAAACACTGATTTTCATTATGTATTTAATTTATAAGAAAATACTTATTATTTTATAAATCTGGAAACCATATTAAAGATTCTTATATACATTTAAATATATATTATTATTATTAAGTTATTAAAATAGTGTAATATAGATGTGTATTAGATTGTACATGAGTGGTAGTCTAATACTCGTTGCTAGACAACAACGTACATGTTTTATAAATCATCGATTTCATATTTTTGATAGGATATAAGGTTTTTTGATTTGATATTTTAAGTTTATTAAAGAAGGAGAAATGCTTCTTTAAAATATGAAAAAAAAATTAAAAAAAGGGGAGAAAAAGCTTTACATTTTTATTTTGAATTGATATAGATTTTGTACACATTTTTTTTTTAAATTGCAAATTCTTCGATTAAAAATCGACAGAATAATTAAAAGCGATATCCTAATTAAAAAAATTATGATATCATTTTTAATCGTACCCATCCAATTATATATTTCATTTTAAGCAATCAATAAATGCAGATAAAAAGAAAGTTTTTCCCTGCAATAATCAACATATCTCAGATTTTTATATTTGCCCCTATTCAGTCTTTAAATAAACGATTCTAGTACTTACTAATAAATCAGTTATTTAATATTATGTTACAGTCATCGAATTAATTAGTATAATTGCAATTATTAACCAAGTTCGAATTAATTAACTTTAATTTAATTGCCATTAATAAAATTTAAAACTTACAGATAAATATAGATGAACAAAAATATATTATGGAATATGAGTAGCAATAAATCAATAACATAAAAATATTCTTGATTTATTGCTTCTTAGAATTAATCATAGTATAATTTGTGTTTCAATAAAATAATTATCTTTGATTTTTAAATTTTATTAATGCTATTAATATAGTTTGATTAAGTGTTGGGGCAAGAACACTATTACTGAGAAATATTTTATCTAAAAGAGTGTTATTTCTGTTAAAAGAGCTTCAGCAACTGAGGTATAATATAGAATATTCAAGTAAAAGTGATATTTTATATAAGACATTTGTGGCTTTTTTTCATATTTCATTTGTTTCTCAAAATCGTGATTTTCAGTGACGTGAAGTCGCTATTTGTAGTATGGAAATTGCATGACGTAAGCTGAGAAAGTGCTGTATTATTCAACCATTGTAAAAGAGCGCTATATTGAGGATGGCAATTTTGAGCCATATGTCACAGAAATATTATGCAAAACATGATCACTGCGCAGTGTACGAGTTCTGTAGAATGGAGCACAGAAATTACTCGCTTATCATTACAATTTGAAGCGGCGAATAGCTGTTTGAATTCGCATTTATAAGACAAATCCAAGTGCACTTATATGGCAATAAATATTAAACGACGTGAGGAAATTTTTCTTGTTACGCTTTTCATGGAAGCAGTTTGATCTGCTTCACAGTTTCTTGAAGGCTAATTTATGTGATAGAAGATACTTATTTTTACGGAAAATATACAAATTATGGTATAATGCATGTGAATATTTGTAATTATATAAAAAAAATTGCATTTCATTAAAAAAAAAACTTTTGAAACAAAATATATAACTTAAAAATCTACACTTTAGCTCAATTACAATTCTATTATTAAACAAATGAATTTTGATTATTAAATAAATATTTTAAGAGGAGTAATGATTTAGTTTCATATATCATACGACATCAATTAAATAATAATAAAATTTATAAAGCAAATTTTTTTAAATAATAACCGGTTGTATTTCAGTTTAAGTCCTTAAAAAACTATTCTTTTTATTAAAATTTTTTTAAATAAACTGTATAATTATTATTTAAGTATAATGTGTAAAGGTACTCTTTACTAAATTTCCTGGATTTATATAGGTAATAATTACTTTGCTAGATTCATCAAATGGTGAAATATTAGATTGCAAATGATTCTTTACTGCGCTTTATATAAATAAAATAGATTTTCTTATTGTTTGTTGTTTTCTAATTCCTTATTATCTCTCAGGTGACTTCGGCAGATTGATAATTAATTCATTTTCTTTATAATTTCTAAAAATCTATTTTATGCAGTATAGAAAGAGAAATTATTTAAAAGTTTGTATTTCCTTCTATATAAAAAGGAAAAGCTAGAAAGCAAAAGAACTTATAACTTTAATCGTAATAAACGATTAAAGTTTACACCTCAAGTAAACATAGAAAAAAAGCAGATATCGTAATAATAATGATTACAAAAGGATTATGTATAATTTTGGTGTTAAATCATGCCATTTCCTAGGATGAAAAATTGTATTTTCTGTTAATTTTTTATCTCAAAAGTTTTCCACAATTTTAAAACAAACCAAAAAGGAATATTCAAAGTATATCTAAGTTTTTGAGGCAATGAACACAATGAATATTTTTTCTTTTTACAAAATGCTGATAAGGATGGAAGACTTTTTTGAACTACATACTGAGCATTAAGAAATGAAATAACTTTATTTTAAGCACAACTTAATTTACTATTATCATATTTTTATATGAAAAAATTTAAAACAAACAATAACACAATAAAATAAAGCATATTTTCGTTTTCAAATAGAATTTAAATATTTTTGAACATAACTTTCAACAACAGAACAAAAAGTAATGACTTTAATACACTATTGTTTCCACTTTTATTTGTCAAAAACTAAACATATTTATTTCATTATTTTAAGTAATCAATCATATTTTTAAAGGTATGTAACGATATCTTCATTTAATATTACATGAAAGCTTATTCACATTGGTTATTGAATCCTAATCTTAAGTCTGGTAAATTTGAATAGGCTGTTTTATTAGGGGAAAAAACATGCAAAAACGTTCCAGAATAATAATTATATTAATATGAATGAAGAACAATTTCATATAAAAAAGACTCATTCCCCAGACAGCTGTAAATGAAAGTTATCCTCTTTGACTAATGAAATTCTTCTGACTATAATTTTGCCACAAAGCGACAATTTACCCAAATACAGTAGATGAAAACGTAGAAAAATTTATTAAAGATAATGAAGAGCATTTCTGAAAATTTTCATGATCCCATGATTGTTAAATGATAAATGAAATCAAATCATTTAAAAGAATAGCAGAATAAAAATTAATTTTTGAAAATATTCATTTTTTTCGTTTTTTTTTGGCATATAAGTTTGAATATATCTTTAAATGGATTATTTCTCTTTACACATTTATGTCTATAATAGCTAATATGAAAATTATATTGTATTTAATTTTTCTTCCTGTTTCTTATCTTTACTATATCGATAATATATTTAAAATAAAATACTTTATGAATAAAAATGTGTAATCGTCTACAATTAGATAATTTTTGACAATGAGGGGCTTTGAGTTCTAATCCTTTTGCAATAACATAAGATTTGTTATTAGGATTGGCATTCTTTAAATTACGTAAAAAAATTGTTTTCAGTTATTTTCTTAGAATTTTACACGAAATTATTTCCATAAGTCCATTATGTTGTTGTAATACAATACTCATACATACTTTAACTCTTTAAACGTATAACATTCATTATATTATGATTCTTATCCACAAACACGTATTTCGAAGAGCAATTTGGTTTTCATATGGTAATCTATGAAGTTTAAGTTAACATCTTGAAATTGCAATTTATCAATTAAACTTTATTGCAAATATATATACATATAAGGAGAGGTACTTATAAATTAATCTCTCAAATTAACATCACGAAATCTCCAGATCGGATGTAAAATATCGAAATATTAAAATAAAAGTATAATCCTATATTCTAAATATATATTTAGTTGAATAATTTAGTAATGCTCTGTTCATATATTTTTACACTTTTGGCCATACATCAAAATCATTAGACATTTTGTGATAAAAGATAAGTTTCTTTACTGAAATATGCCAGTTTGCTTTGGTTGAAATTTTTGAAGTATCCTTTTGTTTTTTGATGCTAGTAATACATTGCAACTTCATGACTTATTAAAATTTTAAAAAAAGCGTTATATTTTAGCGTATTGTTACAGATTTTGTAAATACCCTCACTGAATTATAATTTTGCTCAGTCCACAGTCTCTAAGTAAGGCTTGTTCGATATTAACTCAGTATCGAGCAAAGCAGTAATCAACCGTAAACAATAAACTCACTTCAAAAATCTGTATTCAGGAAAACTGTTAAAAGGTATAGATTTTTGGAACAATTTCCCAAAGCTGTATTTTTTCCTGTTGTACGACTGAATTTTTTAATTATACAAGGCGGCTTCATCTAAATTATAGTAAGCATTTTTCTATTCATCCGTGTAAAATTGAATTTTTAAGATTATCATTTTTTTCTGTTCGATGAATCTACAAATATAAACGCAATATATACGAGAAGCTTTTATTTAGAAATATATTCGTTTTAACTTCATAACATACGGTATTCCAAATGGCAAAATAATCCATCTTGAGAGCTAACACAACAGATGAGAAATAGGATTTTATCTTGAAACTAAACCTTGAGAGTGATAAGACGTTATCTTGATTAAATAAATTTTGGAAATACCAGAAAATTTTAGTAATCAGAAATTTTACTACCTAACAATGTATAGTTTGTTTATCAATAACTTATTTAATACGTTTTGATCTATTGTACTTTGACAAAATTGAAAAAATGCATTTTTTCATTCTTTGATTTTGCTGAATAAACGTTTCATTTCAAGATTTTTGCACATTTATTGAAATTTTCTGCACTCGTAAATAAAATTATTTAATTTTTCTTTTACTACACAGTGGGGGAGGGGAAAGGATGATTTGCTTATAGCTAAGGTTTCTCATTTAAAATAAATGATTCACAATTAAACTATAATAATGAAATTTTTAATCCTTAATAATTAGAATGACTTTTTTAAATCCTTATTTACATTATCATGCATAAAACGAAGTCTTACCAAAAACGATTTAATTTATTGTAATTAAGTTTTCTCCATGTTTACTCCGTTACTTGTTTGACGGTTAGTATATAGTTTTCTTGTTACATATTGACTCTTTATATGTACTCTAACTACAATTTATATCAATAATTTTATAATACCTGATGATACATACATCAGCAATAAATTAAAATCAGAAAGTAGCTATGCTGTAGAAATATTAAAAAATGCAATAATTTGAGCATTATAAATACCCACAGGAACGCAAGAAGTTATATAATCTTTTTCTATCGTGAAATACTATCACAATGCAATTTTCGTACCACTAAAGAAATTATACCATTTTTTCCTCATGATTCACAAATATGATTTAATATTCTATTATCTCAACAAACATTCTTCTAAGAAATATGCGTGATCACGCAACAGTTTTCATACTTAGCAGATCATGCACTACGAACATATCCATACCCAAGTAAGAACTCGAAACTAAGAACTTTTGAACCGAAGGCAAGAGCGCAAACCATTCGGCTGCCATCTCGGCTAATTATAATTTCTAAGCCTTACAGAGATCTTGAGATATTGAGAAATTATGCAACGTTAAGTTTATATTATACTCGTTAGGAGAGGTATTCGAAAACATCGTAGATATTTGTATCGAAAGATATTTAAAAACGTTCCAAAATGAACAATTTGGTTTCAGTAGAAATTTAAGTGCCACTAAATATTTAGTCAGAATCTTATAATTCAACAGAAAAAAAATTGACAAACAAAGAAATTTCCACCTTTGTTTGCTTAACATTTCAAGAGAATTAGATAGATTATGGCATACTGCCTTTTCCGCAAGTTACATTATCTGCAATGTAATAAGAACGTTATTATCGTCATTAAAAAACTATCTTTAAGACAGAAGATTCATTGACACTGAACTGAACAAAACATTTTCAATTTTAAAATCTATTGAAGTAGAGGTATCGTAAGATATGTTGAGTTTTATTTTGTACTCATTTTAAAATTGACTCCCTTATTAGCAGGTTAGTTTATAATAACATTACTCCACTTTGCATATGGCAAGGATATTATTAACACTTTAAAACTACTAATGCAACTATCTTTTGTTTGGTCAATCATTCTAAATTGTGAAGAATAATGAATGATAGATTCATGCTTATTCAAATCATTTATCTAATGTCATGTACGAATTGAAAAATGTAGTATTTTGCAAAACAAGTCCATAAGGAGAATTTACACACGTATGAAACGTTTTCTGCGCCACAGATTCTTAACATAATGACCGATGATATGCTATTTCTTAATAAAGAAGCAAAAGCAAAAGCACAATTAAAATAAATAAACTTTGTTTTTCAGACGAATATCGATTCATCCTACAACGACATAATAAACCGACTATAAGAGGAGGGGCGTTCGTTGTCATTTTAGATACTATAGATTAAAAAATCGCTATGATAGAACATTAATGTTTAGAAGCAATAGTTAATATTATTAACTTGAATGTATTTTTATTATGAAGATCCACCACCTGAATTACCAATATTTAGAGGGGTATTTGTGTTCAGTACTCCAAATAATTTCTTGTTTCATTTGTAATTTCTATCAGTAATGTAAGAGTTTGTCGTTATGGGTGGTGTGTAATGTGGTTTACACATTTTAAAAAAATTAAGGCTTATCTTAATGCCGTATCCTTGAGATTTGAAGAACACCATCTTTCTAAAATATGGCGCATGAAAATATGTTATTGTATTCTCATGTCATACCCTGATAAGATTGCGTTTCTTTTTTGTACCATTTTCTATTTATTGCCTGACATTTTTGCTATAATGTGACCACGAGCTATACATTCTCTTAATCTGTTATTTATTGGGAGTACATAAATTGTTTTATGGAATATCAACTATTTATCATGATTCACTGAGTTACCAATTCTCATATAGATTAAAACTGTAGAGGATAAAGTAAAAAAAAAAAACTCATCATTAAGCGTCAATTCCTTAAGTGCCTACCAGATTATACCTCTTATTGGTAACATAACTAGAGGCTTTACATTCTGATTTTACACGCGGTTATTTTAATTGCTTGCAAATCTAATTAAGTTACCTTTTCCTATATTAGATATTGGTAAATAAACTACTGATATTTGCTGCTTTTTCTTGATATAACATTTTTAGTTACTTGTAATGTAATATATTGATTTTTAACAATTTTAAACGCAAGATTTCAAATTTTACTGGATACTGTGTTCTTACGTTAAGATACTTACAATTTTAGGACAATCATCGAAAATAATATTTACTCATCAGAGAAAAATTCACACCTGATAAAACTCTCTCTGTTATCTCAAATGGGATTTCAACTTATCTCAACTAAATAATTATTGTTAATATTAAAACTCAAGAAATCTGCTGTTACATGTATACTTTTGAGCAACGTGACTAGAGAAAGGTCGATACGAAGGTCGAAATAAATGTCTAGATAGAGATACAACGATTTGTGATGCTATTCTTTTTCAAAACTACCTTTTGCGGGTTCCTGACAAGTGGGCGCGAGTTGCAGATAAAAGTGTCATAATTATCTCTTATATTCAAGAGTATTTTACTGATCAGTTGAAATGCTTTCTTATCGTTACGTGTATGTAGCACCTCATCGCACACGGAAGTAAATTGACGTGTTGTATTACATTACTTAACTTGCTTTACTTTACCACAACTGTATAAATCGTGTTAAACACATGAATAATATGAAATAATAAGCCGCATTATTTCAAGTTGTATAATTCTAAGTTGTAAGTTGTTAAATTCTAAGTTGTATTTGATTTCAAAAAGAGTAAAAACTTAAAACATGTATTTTATGAAATTTTATATAAAATTTTTAAATTATTATTTTTTTTAACGGTGGTTGTTCATAAATTAAAATTTTTATCTCAGTGTTCCAGAAATTTATTTCTTTTATTAACAGAAAATTCTTCAAAATTCATTTCATCATTTTAATGTCGTTCATTTTTAATATGGGAATAAAAATGCTGTACATAAAAATATGCTAAGATGAACCATAGATATAGAGAGATTAATGTTTATATAAAAACAATAAAAACAAGTATTTAATCAATTCTTTTAAAATTGTACATGTATACAAAATGTATTAATGTGATATGCTCTTCTAACAAATTAAGATTGAGTGCCCAACAGAGTTATCCTATCTACTTACACAGAATTATTAACAGTTACAGGAATATATATGTATGTTGAAAAAATTTAAATTATGAGGGATGAAGATGTCACTTGGAATTATGTGTTTAAAAATATAACATTGAATATAAATGGAAATATTTTTTAAAGTGTTCTTGCTTCACTTTTAAATTACGATTTATTTGATTAAATATTTTCAAATACGCAGAATTCAAATAAGCAGAAAAGTCCAAAACAAGAAGTGAACAATTTGAAATACACTCTCAGTCCTTTCCTTCCTGAGGAAAGCCTGTCTTTGCTGGCATTTTGGGAAAGAGGAAACTGCAGATTGTTGGAGACTTTTTAAGTGCCCCACACACAGCCAGATATATATATATATATATATATATATATATATATATATATATATATATATATATATATATATATATATATATATATTGGCCTACTTGTCAGAAGGAAGAGAAAAGGAAAATTCTGGTCTTTATCCAGTAGTGAGGTGATGGTATTAACCATTTTATTTTATTTTGCAGATTTCGCCTGGAGAATAACCCTAAATATGTGAGATCTGAGGTGGAAAGGACTGGAGATGGTCTAGTATCTCCCTTGTAAGATTGTCGGCCAATTCATTTCAGTAAATATTTAAATAAAATTTGAGCCGTCAAAAATATATTTTGTGCTGATGGGAGATGAGCTGCAATTTTCGTAGGATTGATAAACTAATTTTATTTTCAATATAGAACCAGTTTTTGAGAGATGTTGATTGAATTAAGACTATCAGATTATCTAGAGGTCTCCGTACTTGCTTTTTCTCTTCACGATTCTCTTAAGTCTTAAGTTAACTGCAGTTAATTCATTTACAAAACAGGACAGAAATCTGACTTACGTTGTTTTATATAGTGTTTTTCTTGAGGTTTTTCAATATAAATTCCACTGGCTACCTGAATATCCATTTTGATGCCATCAGTCAAGATTGATGTCATTTAGAGGAATTTTATTGATTATTTCCAAGGAAAATTGTTTAAGCAAATTAGGAACATAATCGTTTTTATTAAATGTGGTAATGAATTCATCTTGAATACTCTCATCGCAAGAATTAAAGTTACAAGAGAGATAATGGGGTTCAGTATTTTCTGCCATTAACAATTGTGATTAAACTAGAATGAATGGACTGTTTTTCTAATATTTGCACTTGTCAAATTATCTACAGATCTGTGTTTATGAATTTTGAAATTTATTATGTAAAAATTCATTCATATAATATCCGCATATAAATACCTGAGGACTTTTTTAAGAAAAAGATTAATTTTTAAAACGTGTTCAATTAAATTTTTCTTGCTTCTTCTAATACTTTTCGTAAAAATGGTAAAAACAACTTTGCAAATTGAGTTCATCAACTAAATTAGGCTCTAAAAATCACTCTGCTTATCATCTTATATACTTCATATCTTTTATATCTTTTTCATAAGTTCTTAGAAACTAATATAAATGTGATGAAACATAAAATATAAAATACTATAAAATAAAATTCAAATTGCTGTTTTGAAAGGTACTAAGTTATCAAACATACGAGTTTTTGTAACCTAAAAAGAATAAAAGTTGTGAAATCGAGAAAATATATATTTTTTTATCAAATATATACATTTCATTGAAAAAAGAATATGGTTTTATGTTTTTATACTAATTTACGTCTTATACATGTGCATATATTATTCTAAACAGTTTTTTTTATACACCATACACCTATATTTTATTCTAAATTTAACATAAATACAATTTTTACAAAACTATTACTAGCTCTTCCTTCTTTTACATCAAATCACAAAATCTTACTAAAATCTAACTTATAAATATCATTTTTGTAAAACTTGAAAAGAAAATAACATATGAAAGTGTAGAAGATTTATTTACGAATAAAAATACCTGAACATAGAAAAAATTGTTTTCATAGCAAATAATATTTTTTCTGGGCGTAGAAAAAATTAATCCCGATTTTGGTCTATTATCGAAACAATTTTTGTTGTTTCGAGAGAAGACTAAAATACAGAATTTTAGCTTTCTTATTTTGGACTTTATTTTCTAAGAACTTTAGCTTATCATTATTTTACATTTGAAATCTTTTCCGATGATAGGGAAAACAATACTTCAGTACCAATATGATGCCCTACAAGTTACTTAGCATACTTGTCCGTGTGAGAGAAACTACAAAAGTCAACTGGAAGAAATTAAAATCTATTTTCACTGAATCTCTCTTAAAAAAACTTCATTTTCATTATTTACGTTATTGCTTGGGTCAATAATGCTATTAGTTCTTAAAAATGTGTCATAAATGATTAATATGCTTATAATTAAATATATCTATGAAATGTTTTCCAAATTAATAAACAAATATACGAAGCAAAATATATAAGGTTTACTCTAAATTTATTTTTTACATACGTAATTTTATTAAATATTAAATATACATAAACATAAAATAGTTTAAGAAATTAAACAGCAGCAATTAGCAACATTAGTTTAATATTCTATTCTGAAGAAATATGTATTCAGCTTGTTTAAATGCGTTTTTATAATCATGTGTAATTTACAAATCTTTATATTATTTTCATCTCTTCGCTTCTTATTAGATTGTGCTTTATAAATATTTTTTTAATTTGCTCGTGATAATATTTTCTAAATATCTCTTTTGTTAGCATAACAAGATAATTTTTTATTATAATTAATTAAATCCAAGTAAGAAAATACAGATGAACTAATTTTTATTATATTTAAAATTTCGAAACTTTGAATGTTTGAATCTGTTATTTTAATGTAATTGTTTTTTAGTAAATGTTTTCAAAATGATTGTTTTGTATTTTATTTGAAATAATAATAAAATCTGATATTTTTACTTTTTAATAAACAGATGCTTAAACATAATTACACTAAGAAATATGTAAATTTAAAAGTAAATAGTGTAAGTGCTTTCATTAAAAACGAAAATTACTAGAAAAATTGAAACATTTTAAAGATATCATTTGATTGATTTTTCTATTAAAAATATGAAAATCATTACTTACAAAAGAATTTTCCAATAAATTAATACATTAATAAAAATTCTTTTAATTTTATATTTATGTCGTGTTAAATAATCGATCTTAATATATTGGACTACTTCTAATTATATTCGTTGCAAATAAATTTTTCATTCTTTATCATTAACTTCAATATATCATTTATGCTAATGCCATGAAAAATTCTTATCGTTCAAAATAA
Source organism: Latrodectus elegans (assembly GCA_030067965.1). Lineage (NCBI taxonomy): Eukaryota > Metazoa > Arthropoda > Arachnida > Araneae > Theridiidae > Latrodectus > Latrodectus elegans. The sequence goes on from CM057813.1 coordinate 34,655,820, forward strand.
TCTATTAATCATTCAGAAGTAACTAAAAAATTATGTTAAAGGATTTACAAAATATATCTTTCATAAGAATTTGTTAAATATTTTTCAAGTAATTTCTCTCTTATAATTTGAGTTTCTTAGTCACTCTCTATGGGTTATCATATTACATGTGTTAGAAAATATAGTAAATCCTAAGTATATTTGAAAAAAGTCAGAAAATATTTAAAATGCATATTTAAATCAATATATTTTAATATTAAAAATGCTGACACAGTTAAAATTGCGTATTTAAAACATCATATGCTATAGTATAGAAAAAATTATTTTGATATGTAAAAAAAAACAAATTAATTCATTATAATTGGACACTTATTAGTTTCATAATTATATAAGTCATATCAAAGTTATTCCATGGTATTTTCTGCTTATTGGTTATAAATCAAAAAGTTTCGCTTTTAATTAGAAACTGGCTAAAAACCTTTATTTTTCCTATTTTAGATCTTAATACCTGTAGCTTCTATTATTGGAAAGTAGATTGGGAGACAGCTGTAAAAACGTGCAAAGATAACAATCAGCAGTTATTGTGTTACAAATCCAAGAAGGAAATCGATGATATAACCGAGGCTTTTAGGCTTTCAGCTTACGGTCCAGCAGAACTGGAGCTTTGGCTCTCCAACAGAAACTGTTCAAGACAAGATGAGTAAGTTTTGCTTTATCTTAATATCAGTCAACAGATAATCCTTTCCACAAATTTCTTAAGAAATTATTATATGTCCTTATTTGTATTAGTAAGAATACAGCAATTTATGGATATAAATCATGAAGGGCTTTTTAATAAGACATATAAAATCTATTCTTCTAAAATGAGACCCATTCTCTAATTTCAGAACATTCTATTTCTGGAAAAATCTTTTATAAACAAAATGAGATGATGTATCAAAATGACAGAAAATTTTGATCGTTCTATCATATTAAAATGGACTTTAAAGATTAAAATAATGATGTCTAAGGTTATAATTGTTTAGAGTTTAAGGATTCCTTTAAAATAAAAAAAAGTCACAATATTTTTGTTTTCTTAATCTCTTATATTTTAGACATTTAAAAAGAGTAATGCATGATAAACTGAAATATCTAGAATTAAACACTTGTTGTTGTTGCATTAGCCTGCTTCCTTGTTCCTAGCCCTGAAATGAATTTTACCAGTTAGATAGAAGCAGCCGGGTGGAGTCTTCATGATTTTGAAGCAAGGGTCAAGCTCCAGTACTTGACCTGCCACCGCAGAAATATCATTTCACTTGGAGGACATTGCGACCACACCCAGTTTGAACGTACCTCAGCCGTCTTTAGTCAACACGACGGATCTTTGGTTAAGACGGGTTTCGATTTTACTACTTTCTGATACCCAATCCCACCAGCATTTAACTAAACGCTTTTAAGTACACTCGTTACTAATTAGAACAGGATGTCTCAAAGTGAATTGAGTGTTTTGAAATGAAACAGCCCAGTAAGAATATTATATATTAAAACGCCTCTAAGGATATAAGAATGTGCAAATATAGGAAGTGTTTTTAATTCAACTTTTTCTCAGCAGAATTCAGTTAACGATAAAACCATAGGAGCAACAGAAACGTGATTGATCATCATTTGAAACTACCTTATTTATTACATAAGGGGATTTCACATATCTCTACCAATAGGGAAAATTAAAATATTTGGTATAAAATAGAAATCTTAACTCGAGACAGTGTATTTGGTCAAGAGAGTCAGCAGCAGATAAGAATCGTTAATAATAATTTTGGTGAATGTCTTGAAAATTTCATACGTTGATAGAGATATGTGGATGGGATTGGAGAATAATTTATTTTTCGATTCAAAAAGTATCTAGGATTCAATTAATCACGAATGCTATGTCATAACAATTGTTCGGCAAAAACATTTTCTCACTCAAAAGACTGCGAACTGAAATGTGTTTTTTCTTACTTCCCACATCAATATTCTATAAGAATTCGGTTTCTGTATTTTCACATCGTTTTTTTTTTTTTTTAATTCAGCAATATATTTTAAGGCACCTCATAAGTATATTCTCATTTGGTATTGTTAATAAATTATGAGTGGGAAAGATATTTATTCGTGTTCTTACAAAATTATTTTCATGGATTCCTCTATTTCCTATTATTTAAGCGATATATCCCTTAAATTTATTATATTATTTATTAAAGCTGTTACCTCTGATGATAAGACGCATAGGCGTTGAAATACTGAATAACTACTGCTCTACTTTAATATTTTTGAACAACAATATGAAGATAGACACTACCAACTCATATAAATGGTTGATTATGACTATTTTAATTATATTGATAATCATGAATATTCACCACTGGTGAAGTGTTCTTAAAAATTAAAAAATTTATTACACTTACCTATGTTTAAACAAGAAATTTGAATGTTATATTTCTGCTTAACAGGAGATAAATAAAATAATTATATTTTATTTATTCTGTGAAGGAATTTTGCAAAACAACTATTTGTTCCGGATGATGAATTTACATACGTTCGTTTCGATGGTGATTTGATCACTTTTTGAACTCATAAAAAGAAAAAGAAAAATTAAAGTATCTTTGAAGATTTTGGAATTCTTGTTTTTATATTTATGAAATAAAAATCGCACACGGTGAACAGTTCTTGGAAAAGTATTTGCAACTGTAAATACGCTATATGCATTGATTTTCAAAATTTTGAAAATTATGACAAACTATCTGAGGCAGGTAAGATTTTTATTGCTTATATAGGAACAACTAACAGAATTCTATTTTGATTGTAATAATTAAAAACGGAATATTCTAATAGAACGGGCTATTTTAACAGATCAAAATACTATTGCTGAATATATCTCATGGAATATTTTTCAATAACTATGTATTGTTTTAACTGTGATATAAGGATTAAATGTTGAACATTATGCATTTTTTATTTATTTTATTTATGTTCTCATAAATTTTTTTAATTACTATCAAGACCACAGTTTCAATTTTTAACGATCATTAACAAATGAAAATGTTTACTACTATTACTTATGTAAATTAAGAAAGGTTTTATATCGCTAATATTAGCTGAAATATTTTCAAAACCAAAAGTTAATTCAAAAGTTTTAAAGCGAGACTTTTTAATTTTCAAAAAATGGTGGGCGCTAGGAAATTACAACACAATTCGATTTTTTTTAATAATTATTTTTACATAAAACAATTAAAAAATTCTAACAATGTCTATCAATATGCAAAGTTTAGCAGTGCATGTGATACTGTTTGATAATGGTTTAATTGCTTTAAATTTGTTTGAATCCATAAAAGGGTAATCTTCCGCTCTGGGAAATTGCTCAATTTGTCATGACTTAGAACTGGCTTTGCTTTTATTGTTTTAGAAGCATTTTCTTAACAAAAAATGCTTCCTCCACTCTTAAGGTACCCGTACACGTTGAAAATGTCAATTTCGTCCAAAAATAATATAAAAATATTTTATTCTTTCGTTAAATAAGAAATTTAAATAGCTTTCTAAAACAGGTTTGTTTTTGTCTCTACGTTAACTAGATCCCGAGATATAAAGGATTTCGTAAAGATTAGGAAACCAAAAATAGACATATTTAAAGGACCGGAAGTGGACGTTTAAAGGGCCAGAATGATGTTAAAAATTTGTTTAAACAGTGTTTAATTTTGAAATATAAATTTAGTAAGCTTTTAATAGATACATAATATAATTACTGTTCCGGAAATCAATGAGATAATCAAATAAAAAATTAATCAGCAAATATGAGAATTTCTTATAAAGACACAACATTTTAAATGCGATTTTCACAGAACTGGCTATATTTTTACCTATAATTTGCACGTTTCAAAAACGATAACTCAAAATATTTTTATAATATCACTATGGAATTTCATGAGCGTGATCTGTATATTGTTTTCTAGGAAATGTACTAAAAGAATTTTAATCACTAAAATATTTCCCAAATATTTATGTTATTCGAATAATGGCATAGAAATTTTGGCTAAAATTTCAGTATAAATATTCAACTAGCCGTAATTTTTTTATTTTTTTTTAACAAAAACTTAAAATTTTAGTACATGCTCTAGATAACAACATATAAATTATTTGGTATTAATTTTTTTCAAATATGTTTAATAGTTTTTGATATGGCATTTTTTAAATTAAAAAAATGCTTAAAATTGAATACATATTTAACATTTCTGGAGAATAATATTGGAATATATCAAAAATTAGTAATTCAATATTAATTTTTTCTAAAGTGAAATAAGAAAAAATGTTTACAATGTATATATGAAGTGTATTTAAAAAAAAGTGCTCTGAACGTGTTTGGGTACCTCAATGTAATTTACTTTAATTGGAGATATTTTTCAATTGTTTTAAATTTCTAAATTTGGTAAATGGTAGTAAAGAAAATTGCAAGGCTATTTTTTTTTAAAAAAACCCCAACTTGTTAGCTTGTTTATAGTCTTAAATGGTGCGCCAAGTTAAACGATTTCATAAGTCTGGAAACTCAGAGAACTTTTTTAATCTTTAGTGTAAATGATTAGAATCATTTAATTACTAAATTCTTCTCTCTTTTTATCATTATAACAACGTTTTAATAAGTTATGCCTATTTTAATGAAAAATATTCTAATTTAAACTATTTTCTCGTGTGTTATTAATTATTATATAAAGAATTAATTCCGCGATTTCTCTTTCAGATTAGAAAAGTGTCTCTCATTGCATATTCAGAAATCTGCCAATAAAAGAGCTTGGCATTATTTTCAAAGCAATTGTAAAAACAAGTTCCCCTTCATATGCTGTACAAAAGATGGTAATTCCATTTTCTTTTAATATTATATAATTTATTGTATATGTAATAAATTTTAAAATAATATATCCTTTTAATAGTTATTAAGAATAAGAGATATATGTGGGAAAGGGAGATGGATATTTGTAAAGTTTGTATTCTTTGTTGACCAATTGAATTAAAATTTATTTCATATGACTGTTGCATTGTGCTAATTACTTGTTCGTAAGTTTATATTGTGTCTTACACTTCTATATATTTATAGTTTTAATGTCAGCTGACCATTGAAATTGCATCACCAAAGGGAAGTTTTGAAAATAAAAATTCATATTTATCATCAATGTCAGTTTGTAATAAAAATTTCAAATAAAAAATAAAAAAAATTGTTGTATAGGTAAATTTAAATTCACTTGCTAATTACAATGGAAGTTCTAGAACTTCACTTCGTTTTCAAGATATGTGCATGATATAACGTATATTATAATAGGCACATATTATATTTGTAAAAAGTATGATGAAACTTTGATAACAAAACTATAAAAGTTCTCTTAGCAAAAGAAACTAAATTTCTAATTCAGTGCTCCAAATTTCCATTTAAGTGTATGAAATTCTTGCTATTCGTGAATGGATCTTAAAACTTGCGGTAAGGATTTTTGCAATAACTGTGAACAATGTGGCTTATGACTCCCAAGAGTTATTGTATGAGAGGTACCGCATGCAGTAATAAGATGTACTATTTCTATCACTGTGCTTGTCTTGAAACACTATAAATTGTAATTGAAAAATTAAAATAAATGACGCACCAGAACCAATGCTATAACAGATAATGCAATATATCGCGTACCATGAAAAATAGAATTAAAATGTTGATCAAATTTCCAAATATTTTAGCTTTGGCTAAGCAGCTATTCAAAAAGGCTAAACAGCTATTCAATAGTATGCTTTAAATAAGGATGTATCGATAAATTTCGATTCGATATAAAACTTTCATGACGTTTATCTTAATATTTGAAAATTTCTCAATCAATAGTTCAGCTTGTCATTTTATCTGGCACGATGCATTGACTCATGTGCTAAATTATTTTGTGGGGCCCCATTAATTTTGAACACATATTTGTGATCAAAATTTAAAATTATGGTTCGAATAAAATTGTAGTTGAGTATAATTAACTATAGTTGAGGCTAAAAAAATAATTCTAGTAAAAACTCTTAATATGACTACAGTAAAATGCGTGGCTACTTCTGTCGCATCTCCTGTGCTGCCGCAAAGATTTTTCAGCAAAACAAGTCAACAGTAAGGAATATGTGACTCATTTTGCCCTTTCCATGAATTGTTGTAAATTGCAATGCTGGCAAATTTTGTCTATTTAAGGGACACTAAATTTAACTTGTTATACGTTTGGCTAATATAAAATTATATCTGAATTAATGTAAAATAATATCTGTATAATCAGAAATGTCTTGGGAACTTAGTAGGCAACTCATGATATCATTGTAATACTTATTTCACCCTGCATTTAAGTTAATCGAAGCAACCTAATTAAATTTCCTAATTATTACTTCATTTAAGATTTTTTTAGTAATAAATTATCCTTTTGATTTAAAATTTTAAGGATTTATATAGCTTAGATCAATAATCATTAATGTACATATATCTAATTATTTTTTCTTAGTTCTGTAATTTTAATGCACAACACTGCATACTATTAAAAATATCAATATACTCATCGTTTTGACTCAACTAGTAATTTTTTTTAAAACCCATCTCCAAATCCTAAATGTTTGCAAAATTCTTGTGCTTTATTAATCTATAGGTTATTTATCATACATGATGAATTTTAAAAAAAACATTTATTAAATCTGATATAAGGCTGTATTCTTAGGTGAAACATCTACTCAAGCAATATCAACAACATCAATGGATAAATCAACTACTTACTACAACACATCATCATCATCATTTACAACCACAACTGTTGCAACAACTATACCGCCCGCTCACTGCCGAGGTATGAAAAAACGAGGTATCATTTGGCCCAACACCCGCTTAGGAGATATTGCCATTTTACCATGTCCAGGAAAATCTACAGGTAAAAGAACCAATAAGGAATTATCAAATCATTGCGTCACAATCCTTGATAGTTATTTCGACTTTTACGTTTTGCTTCAAAGATACATACGATAATAAATATCGAATTTTATTTCCGGATTTAATTTCCTAGATATCGTTTCTTGACAAGAGGAGATAACTAAATTCCCATTCTATGAAATTGTGAAATATTGCACTAATGTGATAACACGTGAAAGTTGATAAATTCAAGTTTTTCTCCGAATAAAAAATTGTATGCATTCATTCCTAGAAATATATTTGAAAATAAAAAAATTGTAAAAAATTTGACATGATTTTTTTTTTAAATTCCTTTCAAATTTGTGTGTATGTGAAGGATGTTTTAATAATCTGCAGTGCCCAGAATCAATATATTTTTCAGGTAATAAAACAAGAAAATACTTACAATCGAAAATTTTGCAGTCAATATAAATTGTGACAGTTGTTTTACGGATTTAAATTTTACTTTCATCAGCTAAAAATCACATGAAGTTTAAAATTAATTATAATTTCAAACAATGTTACCAATTGGACACACTAAAAATGTAACATTCAGTTAATTAATATTTTTGAAGATTTTTGTGCAAGTGAAATAACAAAATTTTCTTTAGACAAATATAGAATTATTTATGAAATTCAATTCTCATTGGAAATACTCTTTAAACAAACTTTTATTATTTTCTGCATTCAGATATGGAAAAAGTATGTCTTAAAAGAGTGTTTCTTTCAATTTCTATTATGTTTAAGTAATTTTTTAATAGCAGAGTTACAACTAATTTTTTAAGGATTTAACAACCCTCAAACTAATTATAACTGCCTTAACGGACGTTTAATAGTAAGAATACAGCCCAATATTTTCAGTCAATAAAAATTGACGCAACGTCTCAATACATTTGTGACAATTCATCTAATCAAAATATAATTTGTTTTTGAAGTTTTTATTAAGCTAATCGTGCTCATTTAATTGAAAAGTTCATTAATCTTGAATTTTTTTGAAATAGAATTCAATGGACGTTTTTATGCACAGTTTGAATAGAAAGATTTATAATGGTAATTCATTTCGGATTCTACAAAATAAAATCTTTTTTATTTTATAATGAACTAAGAGAAATATTCTCATAAGCGTGTTAAACGTAGAACAATATATGGAGTTTCATGATTTTGATATTGCATGATAAGCAACCAAAATCTATTGTGTTGTAAGGTACATGAATATCCAATGCGTAAATTGCCTTTCGGGAGAATGCGTCATAGATAATGGGGTATATTCAAATCCCGCAAGAAAGTAAATCTGAAAACTGTTATTCCGATAGATGTGCATCATCAGTCTTTCTGTATTCAGCAATATCGGGAATGAAATCCAGGAAATTTTGTTCTAAAGAACGCTGCCCTACTACCAGGTAACGGTAGGTCATTAAGAGTTTTAAGTTTATCAAAATCATCCGCTGATCCATAAGCAATTCCTTTCTGAAACGAAAATAATTCACAGACTTTTTGTAGATGATTCTGATTACTCTTGCAATTAAAATCATCCACAAAAGTCTCCAGATTGCATTCGTTTTTGAGCTTTTTAATTTTTATTTGAGGTATTCATCTGCAAAAGCACGGTTTTGAGTTGGAGTGTTCCAATTATAACTATCCATATTTTAATTGTATAATATAAAAAAAAATTTATAGTCACTTCCTATTTAGGCCAACAAAGAAAAATTTTATTTGTTTTGTTTATATATATATATATATATATATATATAACGAAAATAATTTTACTTCTCTGGAAAAATTTACTTTTTAGAATTCTTATTAATTTTCCAGATTTTTAAATTAACATTTCTTTTATAAGAATTAAAGTAGAAAATGTTGTTAAATAAGTATTGATCGTTATTTTCACATTATTGATATTCTCGGAAATGTAACGAAAATCGTAATTTCACTTATACTGTTTAAATAAGATTTCCCCATCGTTTTATAGAAAATAAGCTGGGGCGTAGTTGTACAACTGCCTGAAATCACAGTATAACTCTCAAGAACTCGCTCAAAAGAACATGCATTTTTCAAACAGAAAATGAAATAAAAAGTGTTCTAAAGCATTTTGCATGACTTCGTACCTCTAGAATTCCTTTATCCATGATTATATCAGCGGATATAACACATTTTAAACAATTTTACTCATATACATAAACTCCTTTATTTCTTCAAGTTTTATACAGCTTTAATTAAAGGCATCCTCGAGTTGTGAAAACGACATACTTTCTGGTAAAGAAGTATGAGGAAAACATTTTTTGACTTCAATGCATTATTATGAGTAATATAGTAATATCACTTTATATAAGTTTTTTTTAAACACTAATATCAATGTACACTTTTGCATGCATGAAAAATAACTAAGAATTCATAAACTCATGATTAACAAATCAAGAAATTTATCTTTCAAGTTGAGATCTTTTAACGATTTTCTTTTAACATTTCTTTTTTGAATCATCTCTGCAAGTTTCAACAAGTTTTCTGCTGTCTTTTACTGTGGATGAAAACTTTTTTCTTTCATTATGTTTGATACGTATTCAAATTATAAATTCTTTTATATATAAATCACAGTAATTTTCCACGTCAGTAAATTTTTTAATTGTTTTTTTAAAAACAGATTAGCATATCGGCAAGTATATAACTTTTCTCAATTTCATATTTATGTAAAAGGTCTTAAAACAAAGCTCTTAAAGAATTTCATTTAAATATTCTGTTATACAAGTTACAAGAAATTTAATTTTGAATATGGAACGAAACCGTTACAACAAATTTCTGGGATTGCATTATAAAATATAACAATCTAGATAATAGTAAAAGTGTTCACAGTTAAAACGTTAATTTTAATTACTTTAAAATCAACAAAAAATTTAAAGACAATATTAACTTAAATGTATAGGTTATACTTTTTTTTATAAAAATATAATGTATATAAAGTTTTGTATTATTAATCTCGAAGATTAAAACTTAATTCGGTAAAATAGTTTTAGCATTAGAGTAATTAGCAAAAAAACGCAAATAATGGTAAAATAATTTTATTTAGTATCTATAAAATAAGAGAGAAATCACTTCTTTTATTATATTAAATATAATATGTTGAAAAAGGAAACAAAAATATTTAACACTGATGATTTATGTTTAATTTTAAATTCTAAATTTATGTTCGTACACTCATTATTGCAAATTAGGAATTGAATTGAGGCTATCATTAAGGCTTTCAAGGCAAAATCTCATCCAGATATATTTAATCAATAAATTGATTGTTAGTTTTAATAAACTATTTTTATCAGCTCCCAATAAAACTAATTCAGTCAAAAAATTTTGATATTTAAAACAATATTTAGATTTGTATTCGATAGTTTCCAATGAAAAAAAAAAGGCCAAAACGATTCAAATGTTTCAGTTTAAATTAAAAAATATTCCAATATTACTAATATAATAATTTGGCTCTAAATACTATAGAGATCAATGCTTAATAAAAATGTGAAGGCCTTTAAATTATTTTAGCACCGTGTGCAAGCTTATTGTAATACATATTACTTGTCTTAGTTCTTAGATAATCATAAAATTGCTTTTAACCGTTACAAGATTTTACTTATATTGATAACACTAATTTGAAAGTAATAGCTAAAATGTTTGACATTATTTTGTTACCATATATTTTATTGTCTTAAAAATTCTTCAGTTATTACTATGCAGTGTAATTTTCAAATATTTTCATTTTTAGGTCATGCAAAATGGTCTTGCATGAACATAAATGGAGGAACATGGCAAGATAAAGGTCCGGATTTAAGCAACTGCCACTCCTTAGATATACTGGGAATAAAAGAAAAGGTAAAATAATCGTTATTATATATATATATGTATGTATATATATATATATATATATATATATATATATAGCCGGCCAACAGTGGTCAGCGTGCCTGACTACGGATAGGGAGGTCCTGGGTTCGAATCACTGTTCAGGCATGGATATACTTTCTCCCTCTCTATCCTGTCTTTGTCCTTTCCTTGTGTGTATGAATGAATTATGAATGATGCCTACTTTTTATACGGGTCCCTGTGGCATGTGTGAGGGTGCGATGGTGGCCCACCCCCTGTGGTGCAACCGGGGCAACACCTCGACGGCTAAGAGGTCGCTGTGTCTGGCCGGTATCAAGGAACAATAGATTAATAGACTCTGTTGCAGTTGTAACTGTCTACAATCTTCCATTGGAATATATATATATATATATATATGAATAAATTAATGATGATTGATTAAAAGGTAATTATACTAAGATAATGGTCTACTCATACTATTTGATACATACAACTGAATTTTAAGATATGAAACATAACTGAGAAATATATATATATATATATATATATATATATATATATATATATATATATATATATATATATATATATATATATATATATATATATATACATATACATATCGATGATATCTCACCAGGTGTGAAAGAATTATCAATACATCTACATAAATAAAATTTACAATCTAATAAATACGTGAAAAAAAGTAGTGGTAACATTCCTGTTTTTTGTGTCTATATATGTTCAAAGACAATAAACACCTATTCTGACTTCAACAAAAGTAAAACATAATGACTAAAATAACAATGGACTTTGCTTTCACTTTCTTGATTTATTTCTTAAGGAAGCTTTTAGTCGGATTCTGTAAATTATATAGGGAAATCAAAATAATCAGTTAAATGAACTTGAAATCAAGAACACAATGGTCCAATTTTTGATTCAAGATTTTCGGAGTGTAAGGTCCCCTCTCTTGATGCTAGTTTTTGCTGAATTTTTGCTGAACTAGACAGATGACATTGGATGCAGCATTTATACTCTCTTCACCTTTTTCAATAGAAGTGGATGTTAGCGAGATTCAAGAATTTCTCATGTCTTTTTATGGATAGTATGAGTTAATACGGCATACTAACCATGAAAAGACAATCCAGAAGATAATATACATAATCAATGTTAAAACACCTTACAAAAATATTCATTCATTAGTCAGTTCCATTACGCGATGTCAAATAAAACTCTACAGATCCGCATCTTGATCTTCCTGGAATCAAACCAGGTCGAGCTACAATCGAATCATTCTTTTTTGAATGTAAGATTTTAGCTTTAATGCTAGATTACAATGTCTATGATCCTAAGTCATTGTTTTAATTGAACAAGATTTAAAATAAGAAAGGAGTTACCCTTTTTTATTTGTCTGTACACACGTCTTTCAGTCTAAATGTTGGGAATATTTCGATGGTTAAATGCCTCACAATCGTCTTTTAAAATATTTAAGCAAATATCTATTAAATTAATAATTAGAATATTGAGTCCAGAATTTAAATAATCAGTCTTTATGGTTTCGGGAAAAAGTTACTTTTAAAAAAATGTTATGGAGTTTTTTTCAATGTCATTTAAAGTTTTGTTTTCAAGAATTGCATTTCAACATGCATTCTATTTTTACTTTTCTATACTAATTTGTTACATTTTGTAATAATAAAATAGTTTTGGCTCTAAATAATACCTTAAAATTTTTACAGTTTAATGATTCTTCGGTGTCAGATATTGTTGATCTGATTGGAGATGCTTTTGAAGACCATGAGAAAGAAATATTTGGAGAAGACCTTGCAGATGTAATTTCGATGATGAAATTTTTGCCTGACCGTCTTTTTGGCGAACTCGATCAACAATACAGTTCTAATAAATGGACAACAGCTAAAGATATCGTGGAAAGGTCAACATCTGTAATCGATAGAATGGTTGAGCTTCACGATACTTGGCAAGACATTCCACAGGTCGGTATTTAGATTAAACTCAACTATATTTCAATTCTTTCGTAGAAAATTATTTATAAGAAATTTTTGAAGAAGTGGGATCGTTTCTTATCACTATTGGAAAAATATGACTTTAAAATCAAGTAAACAAATAAATGGAGTTGTATACAAAATAAACGTTTTTTTAATCATTTATTAAATAATTATTATTGAAACTATGAATTGATAAATTTATAGTTAGAAATATTTTGAAGTGAAATCTATATAAAAAAGGGGAAATAAAGATTAATTTTTACTGAGAATGTATATTAATCTACAATAAACATAAAATGTATATCTGACGAAAACTGCATAATTGCCGACTTAAAAATATTTTTGAATATAATATGTAATTAACTTCACAAAATTTCTCATACTGAAAATTGTGCCTAGATTTTTTTTATTTTTTGAATTTATTCTTGCTGCTTGTTCTTAGCACAATACAAGAATAAAAAATTTAAATTTTACTTTATAATGTCTCCACATATTCCTTTTGGAAAATATTTAACCTATATTTCTTATTACCAAGTGAAACTATGGTCAATAATGTAGTAATAAATTTCACATTTATTTTTCTTTTTTGCTGTAATTTTTAAGAGGAAATAATTATGTTGTTAAAAAATTATTATTAGTTACAAATGCCGAACATTAGCACGTAATCCATTAATTCATAGGCTCTCCAATACTTTTCAACAATGCCCTCATACTGAGAAAGAACCATACAATTATTTAAATGTTCAAAAGTCATTGGTTGACCAGAGTCACACAAAACACAGTTCGGGGAATCCACCTCACCAATAGAGATGGTTCCACAAACAATCATGTCCAGTTAGACCTCTAAAAAGGGCCACCGCAATCTCTTGGAAAAACGGGAACAGCTCTTTCCTCCCCCAAATCTTCCATCTCTTGTGCGTCGCACGTTGAACCATATCTTGATTAAGAGTCTTCTTGAGAATCAGGTTAACAAACAATTTAGTTGAATGAAATGATAGAGGGCGATTCATACGTTGATCTATCAAGGCTCCCTTTTTAGACAGTGAATCAGCCTTTTCATCTCCCAAAATACCACAATGGGCAAGGATTCACTGGAAAGAAATTCTGTGTGCCAGAGCCTTAAGAAAAGATCTACATTCTAAAATTCTTTGGGTACTATTTTGATTATTCAAAAGAGTTTGAAGCGCACTCTTATAATCTGACAAAATGGCCGCTCTTTTAAAAAAGTGACTGCGAATCTATAGCTGTTGGATAGACACTATAATAGCTTCAATTTCACCATCAAAGGCTGTGGAAGGAGGTCCCATTGGTAAATTTGTAAATAAAAACTGAAAAGTTCGCAATGGTGTTGATAAAAAATAAATATATATATATATATATATATATATATATATATATATATATATATATATATATATATATATATATATATATACAGAGAGAGAGAGAGAGAGATAGAAAGAAAGAAATTATAGTGAAACAAAGAAAAATAACTTAGTTCTAAGATTCAAGCGATATTAAGAAAAATTATTAATTTTTGCAGAATGTTTAATCTCATACTTACCATTGAAATATCTGAATGTACAAATGTAATATATTTGATTAGACTTTCATTAATTTTTATCTGTCAATTTCCTAAGCATACTAACAAGTGACACTTATAAAACTAGTTCTAGCTTAATTTTTATGCAGCAAAGGTTTTTACAATCTCTTAATATATAAAATGCTGATTATTATCACAGAAAGAGAATCTGTACGAATAATTATTCTGTAATTAATGTAAAAAATGCGGAGCATTCTGGCTTTCGGGTCAGCAGTTCGTGGGTTCAAATTTCATTTTGGGCATGGATGTTGGTAGTGGTTTGGAATCAACTTTTAATTGTAGGTTCCAGTCTAACTAGCTGTGTGAGATATGCACCATTTTAAAGTAGTGTAAAATATCAATACTTTTATGAGATGAAAGAAATTATTACTGACTCAGGATTTGTAGAATACTTTGATTTTAATATAAAAGACACTTTTCGGGCATAAATGGCAAAGATAAACCAATAATAACCTGTATTAATAATTAATGAAGGAATAAATGTCTTTTATAACTGTTACTAATCTGAAATAAATATTGAAAATTGTCATCTAGATTTACCATTACAAAATAAATGAATCGATCGTTATTCGTCTTCTGTTTTCAATTCAGCTTTAGATGTGAGTGGTAATAGTGACTCAAAATCTATTTTAACAGTATATTCCGTTGAATGTACAACCATGAGCAAAATGTGATCATAGAGTGTGTCTAAAACCAAACCTAAAACTTCAGTAAAAATGAATTTCTACAGTTGATTCTAATGACTGAACTAATTTACAGAACTGTAGAAAATCGCTAAAAATAAATTTTTTACAGTTCTATAAATTAGACAATTTTAAAAATTAGGTGATTTAAAAACTATGAACGATATCTAAATGCTTAATTGTGACCGCTTGCATTTAGTTTTCTTATATTTTATGCATTAAATCGCTCATGCTGTAAATGTTGTTAATTGTATTTCAACTAGAAAAGAAGACCCTTAGTGGGATCGGAATTGTTGTCTACTGTGGATGGATTTGGAATGCTGCTGGGGGACTCAATGAACGATGACGTAGAAGAACAAAGTATAATAGGGAAAAATATGGGTATGTAAAAAATAATTTATTGGGTGTCTAATTTTTATTACGATATTAACATTTCACTGGCATTTACTGATAAAATGTATCGCTTTTTCAATCTTTAAATAAATATAAAACAAAATTTTATGTAAAATATAAGATCTGAGAAGTTAGTTAAATAAAGTTTTTTCACTGTTTCACTTCCATTTATAATATTTCACAGTGAAAGAAAGTGGACTTGGTTGTTTAAGTCCTTTTTTTATCAATGAACTTTTTTAACTTCTTGATATTGTGAAGTTTTGCACAGCTTATAGTTAGCTATCATTTAATAGTTAAATATTATGCATTAAAATAAATACATCTATATATTATGTCTATCTTAGAAAATTGAAAATAGCAATGAGGACAAAAACTTGTGGTGATTTAGGTGTCGGAAGTTGAAAATATCATCACCGACGAAATTGTCAAAAATAATATTACTCCATAAAATTGAAAAAAACTTTAATTATGAGTAGGAGGTGAAGTGCGAACAATTGGAAAACCTGTACATGTTACAAGATTATATAATCAGTTAGTTACAATGCAGTTACAGTTTCCAAGCAAGTCTTAAGTAATTTACGTACGTGTATAAAGTTAGTTTTCCCATGCCGCCAGGTCAGGAGTTGCGGTGGTGTATGGCATTGCCAACGCAAACTCATTCTGGAATTATTACATAAATTTTACTCATGTACAGTCTGTACTTATCTCACATTCTGGTACAGTTTGCAAAGAGTAATATCATTAGCCGGCATCAATGCTTAGTTTTTACTATCAGTTCCAGCTCTTTTGGGTTGTACTAGTATTTCTGCCTGAGTAAAAACTTTAAGGCCACCAGTAATTTTTTAAAAGAAATATATAATATAAACGGGGAATTACCATTGCAAGTACGAGATTGGGACACCGCTGCAATTTTCATATTTGTCATACGTTTTTTCGAAGTGGTGATCTTTGTGAGGATGGTGAAAATTAAGAAGTTAACTGATCATGAAAGAGGACACATCGAAACTTTGTCTTCAACAGGAATGAGTAGTCGTGTTATAGCGATAGAAATAGGAGGATCAACGATTGTAATCAACAATTTTTTTTAATTGAAAGATAATTATGGTAAAAAGAATACTGGTGGAAGAGCTAAAGCTTTGTCCTCGCGTGATGAAAGAAGAGTTTGCAAGCTTGTATCTACTGGAATGTACTCAACCAGGAAACTGATTCCGACGACAGGTTATTTAAAATTTTGTCAAAAAACGATTTATAATGCAATTAGAAGCTCTAGAAGGTACATTTATACAACAAAATTGATTAAGCCTCAGTTACTGCAGAAACATAAATAGAGCGTTTAAAGTTTGGCCAGAAAGTCATAACCTGGGACAACCAATGGATAGAAGTTATTTTTTCTGGCGTAAAAAAATGGAATTTGGATGGGCCAGATGGCTAGAATTTCTACTAACATGATATAAGAAAAAGAAATATTCTCCAAGCACCAATTAGGTGGAGTGTCATCATGACTTGAGGCTGTTTTGCTTGCAAATGTGTGGTCTCAATGGCATTAGTTTCAGGTAGAATGAACTCAAAAGGATACCAAAATGTCCTAACAACTCATCTTTTGCCAAATGCTGAATGTCTTTTTGGAGAAAATTGCAAACATCAGCAAGAAAATGCATCGATCTCCATTCGAATTTCAGCACAGAAAATTTTTTTCAAGTCAACAATGTTGAAACTATGAAATGGTCAGCTAGATCACCTGACCTCAACCTAATCGCAAATCTTTGGGGTGACTTAGCAGGATGAGTTTATGCAAATGGGAGACATTTTACATCAAGAACAGAGCTGAAACCTACTATCTGAGATGAATGGTATAAGGCCCATCCCACCCTTTGTGGAAAGCTCGTTTCATCCATGAAAACAAGAATATTTGAAGTAATTCGAAGAAATGGCTCCTACACAACCTTCTAAGAATTTGTAATTTTTTTTCTTATATGTTATTTTCTATGTTGGCCTTAAAGTTTTTACTTAGGCTCAAATATTCATCTGTTTGTTCTGTAATATTTTCTAATAATAAAGTAATTGCAAATTAATTTTTCTACTTTTTTTAAATTTTTATTTAAGCTCAATAATTATCAATCAAATGGTATTTTAATTCATCTGCTTAACTGTTTCCATTTTCTCAAAAATGTCTTAGCCTTAAAGTTTTTAATCAGACTGTATAGTTAAATATCAAAGGCTCACAAACAGTTTTAAAACCAGGAATAGTCAAAAGTTTTAGTCATGTCTTTTTTAAGATACTGTAGAATATTTGGTAAAGAATAAGATATGAAGCTGGGAATAATAAGAGTTTTGATTGCTATATGATAATAAAAACTATAAAATGATATTTAAGGGTACATAAAATAAAAAATACTAGTATCTCAAAGAGATTGATAAAATGATCAATAAATTGAAGGAGAGTAGGAAATTTATTAGCTTTAATGCTTTTTCTGTAAAATCAGATACTATGTTTCAAATCTAGATAAATTACTGAAAACTAAACAGGTATATTATGAATAGCATTTTGATACATTGGCAGAGAATCGAAATATAAAGGATATTTCATAATAAAAAAGCATTAAATATACTGCACATCGTTTACAATTTTTCTTTATCTTTTTCTGTTATCCAAAAGGATTATTTTTTAAATGGTCGGTAAAATCACATAAAATGAAAAAACTTCTTCAAAATTTAATAAAAAGCTTTTGCAAAAGATGCATATGCAAGTTTGCAGAAATTACAGTATAAGATATCATTAAATATGTGATTTGTTTGTCTGTTTGACTGCGTTGGGAACAGTTCGATATGTCTGGCCATTAACAACAAAAATTCGTCATGGAAATAAAAAAAAGTGTACTAATAACATATTTTAAAATAAACTAATATTTCCAATCATATTTAATTTTTAATTGGCATTTCTAGCAGATTTTTTTTTAAAAAAATGTATACTTTTATTTTAATTTAATAAGGCTAAAAACATCATTGAATTTAACATAAAAAGATATATACTTAATGGTTTTTACATTGATTAGAATCTATTTATTTTTCTATAAGCTTAGTATGCACAGAAGATTGTCAGTTTTACAAAACCTCAATATAGAGCTCTTAACATAGTTTATATAAGATTCTTAAAGCCTTCTTGGATATACATATATATATTAAGAACGTCTTCATTTACTGAAAGATGTGTTTTTATGTACTGATATTTTTTAAGTTAATAAATAAATTTTAAAAATATCTTTGTAATGAGTAGAATCTATTTTAATTAGTATAATATCATTAATGTGGTTATGGAGTCAAAATATGAGAAAATTGGAAAACAAATTATTTTAGTAAGAAGTGATTCTCTACAAGTTTTAACTCATTATAATCAGAATAGTATCAACTCATTTACCATACCCATAAAAAATACTGAAAATAATACTTCTAAATATTTCAAAAACAATTCCTTGATAAAAACTTCATTAGGAAAAAGTAATTATATTTCTAGAGCTTATACATGTCTCAAAGAAATAATTATTTCCTGGTTTTCGAATTCATAAGCAAAAACGTATTTACTTAAAAACATCCTCTAATAATTTCTTCTCGGATCACTACTTTTCTTCATCTCAAAACCAATTAAAGGAAAAAGTATAATTTCCTTTAGTCCAAATTCAAACAAAACTTCAGTATTTAATTTTATAAAATACTTAAGTGCTTCATTTTTAATCTATCATTTTTTTAACTATTTTGAAACAAATTGTTTTAGCTTTGCAAGTAATGCGGGCCAAGTACGGGGAACCGATGGAATTGCCACAATGGTCTGTCACTAGCCATTACAGTAGACGAGGCAGCATAGTGTTAAACGAAGGCTACGATAGTTCCTTAGACTCTTATGCCGGAAACGTATCGGTAGTGTTTACTTTGTATACCGATTTAAGCAATGTTCTGGAGCCGAAATTATCTCAAAAGTAAGCCCATTCATTTTATTTCTCGTTATAAGTTGAATTTACAGAAAATTACGCTTGGAAATCTTAAATTTTTGTAGTCAATAATGGGTTAAAAAATATTTTCAATCTGAATACATATACAGTTAGCAAAAGAAAACTTTTTTTTTTTTTTTTGCCTATTAAATTGACTTTTTATTTTTAAATAATCGTGTTGAATAATAATAATTTAATATGAGGAGTAAGAAATATAAATTAATAAAAATATAAATATAATACTTTCAATTAATTATCAACACAAGTATTTTTTTACTAAGCTAATACATCTCATTCATAAAGTGTCTTAAATCAGTATTTTTATTATCTCGTATATAATTGATTTCTTAAAATTCATAATTTAAATCATTTTGCAACATTTTTAGCTGACAAATAATTAAAAATATAAATTCTATAAAAAAAAATTCTACATTGCCCTAAGTATTTGCAAACTTACTAAATCTAAAAGTAGTTTATAACCTTAAAGTATTTATATAATACTATAAGTGTACAACTAAAAGTATTTATATAATCGGTAGACAGAAGGCAAAAGAGCAATCATTGTTCAATAGAGACTGGGATCGTACGCGGGATCTTATATTCCGAATACCGCTGTTTAACCTCTAGGTCACAGTGAAGCCAAAAGAATCCCAATTGCACGTGGTGTTCTTACTTTGTCATCTTGTTATGACTGCACTCGATGATGCTTAATGGGAAACAATTTTCGCTGTCAAAGTATAAAGAATGTTAACTGAAGGTGTGTCTTTGACTCCGGATCGGTGACGAAAAGGCAAACCATTATTGGTAAACAATATTTATCATTTTTATTTAACTAATGGAAGAAATATGTTTATAATAATATTTTTCTATAGCTAATCAAGAAACAGTTTTCAAATTTGTTATCCTACTTAACAATTATTTGTCAAATATTAATAACTATGTAATAATATCTAGAATCAACCGAATTAGATATGATGTGTCTGAGAAAACATTTGACCATAGTTGAAAGGCTTGTGTGTCAACGTACGTATGACTCGAATTCATTCGAAATTGCTTGGGACCATGGTTATGCTGTTCACTTATTAATCAATGTTTTCCAGTAAACTCATCTGAATAATTTCGTGTTGAACGAGCTGATTCATAATCAAAATTGAATGACATTCGCCCGAAGTCGGTGGAAAGTGGTTAAATAGCATGTATCAACGTGCAAGTGACCAAACAACGTAAAAGAGATCGTCCAATTGCAAACAGAACATTGTAATGTGGACATTAAACCATACATGAAGGAAACGAATAATCACTTTCTTATTAGCAGTTTAAATTGAGAAGTACGTATGTTTAACTGAAATTATATTTTTATCCAATATTCTGTCTTATAACTTATAACTGTTTGATCACTATATCTCATTTACAATCGTTCGATACTATATACTTGGCTTCGTAAAACATTTGGAAACGAAATAAATATGAAATGGAACTGGAGAAACTTAAGCTGGACAGTTGGGCAAGAAAACTGGAACAATTGGTCAAAGACTCGATTTAAAAAAAATTAACTATTCCAAGAAATTTTTAATGCAATAGCACTGAAGTTTTCAAAATTAAATCTAATATAATTGAGTCTCTCAGAAAGAGAGATAAATATTTCATAATACTGAAATTTGCTGTAAACATTTAACCCTGTATCTGAACGAAAGAAACAACTATTCTGTGGTTACTAGTGTTTGAGTACCAATTCATTATTTAAGTTCAGTAATCTGCTTATATAATTCAGTAATCTGCTTATATTTAAGTTCAGTAATTCATTATTTAAGTTCAGTAATCTGCTTATATCAATGATAATAAAATGTGTCCCAACATACAATGCGTGAAATGCGAAATTGAGGTGAGTATTTCATGACATTCGAGGTATGCCTATAAAATAATAATGAGGTATTTCTCTTATTTGTTGCCTGACACACATAGTGGTAACATTACATCATTTATTTTACGAAAGCGCGTACCGTACGTATTTTAGAAGTTGAGAAAATTAATCATTTAGTTAGCATTGTTGGAAAAAAATTTCATAATTAAACATACGAATTTTAATTCAAGTCTATATAAAATTAGAATTTGATATATAAGATGCATACACTATTTTTCAATAATTTATAAATATTTAATAGAATATATAAATATAACACCTCTTACTATGAATTCACTGGATTACTGTTGTTGTTGGCTTATCCTCTTTAAAGATCTGACATTTGTCAGACCAATTCCATTAAATTGTTGACAGTTAGAAAGTCAATGACTAGCAAGAGATCTGAGTATAAATCTTCCTAGGAAAGTCCGACGTGAATATATTTCGGTGAGGCTGGATGGTCACAGCCTTTTTTATAAGTGGGATAAATTTTTGTACCACGTTCAAACGATAAACATTTTAGATGTCCACTTGAGAATCTGGTCAAAACTCGATTACTAATATGATACAATATTTACACCCGTTTAAAACTTTTTGCATTAAATAACCAATGAAGCTATAAATGCTTCTTAGATGATTTCTACGAATGAGTAAATGTATAAATAAACAAAAGACATCATATCTACTTCTAAGGTGTAATTTATTTCTTTTAGAGATAATTTTTATAGAAATCTTTCGTATATCAATTATCTTTCCAGAAAATCATTAATGCCAAGCTCTTTGAATTCTGCCATTTTGAGTGCTACTGTTACTCAAGCGAGGAAAGCTACAAGCATAAGTAGTGAAGTAAGAATCGAAGTAGAACATCTGACCCCAAACCCCAACGATACAGCTTGTGTATTTTGGAATATGAACAAGTTAGTATAAGAAACATTTACTCAAGAAAGTTCCTCATTATTGTCAACTTTTGCACATCATTTTTTTGGCAATAAAGCAAATTTCCTCTTCCCATAGGAATCAGTGGGACACTTTCGGTTGCCGACTCGAAGCGCATAATGCCACTTACAGCTTGTGCGTATGCAATCACCTAACAAATTTCGCGGTGCTCATGGATTTCCGGGGATCCCTCGATGACGTTGACCAACTTCCCTTCTTTTATATTACAGTGATCGGATGTTCGCTCTCTATTATATGCCTTGCAATATGTGTTGTTGTCTTCACTTGCTACAGGTGAGGTAGAAAATTCCGATATATTACTTATTATATGACTGATTTGTATTTGACAAATGTTTCGAAATATTACCGTTGATTTTCATAATAAAAAGGTTTTTAGGATATGTTAGAACATACAACCATATTTCGATTCGCTAGTTTGGTCTGTACAGTAATCCTTCCTTTAACAAGGTACTCTTACAGCGCGTTTTCATATCATGCGATTAAATATCCCTCGTATACACGTGTTTTCCCCCATATAACGTGTTGATTCCCCACATTATATTGTGAACAGAGAAATTTATAATGATTTATACAGTTTTCATAATCAATTTCGCGTGCCTTTGCACATAGTGTCTCAAATGTGTTTTTATGAAATTAAATTATGTTATTGTTCTTTGAATATTCTGCAAAAAAAAGATGTCGGTGGTAAGCAATTTCAGATTGCTCATAAAGCGGATAAACATGAAATAAAACTGCTTTTGAGATTATTTGATTTATTTGAAAAATTAACAATTTTTATTTACATCTGTATAAGTTTTTCTTTTCATTTAAAATGTTCTTAATTAGATTTTAATAAAACGCTCGTATTTCGATCATAACATAGTCTTTCCTTAATATTCTATTTAAACCCTCTTTAATGAGGAGAGTTGGACGTGAATTATTTGTATATAATGCGTTGTACGAGGTCATACGAGCGTTCTCGTAAGACGCGTTTTCCTATAACGCGGAACCAGTATAACGTGTTATAAGGTGGGATTACTGTATTTAATGTCTTAATATTTCAAGTTTTAAAATTTATATCATTCATATTTGTTCATTATTATAAGATGATTCAACTTATAGTTATAATGAATTTAACCAACTGTATGTAAATAATTCTTTTTTGTTTACAGTTACCAAAGTAAGCATTCTTGGGGCTTAAGATACGTCATCCATCGTAACTTATGCTTAACTTTACTTATAGCTAATTTAGTACTTGTCCTTGGAATTGACAAAACAGATAATCAGGTAATTAATGTCATCCATTATAGTGTATGCAACATTTACAAAGAAAGAAAAAACTTTTTCAAAATGTATTTTTTAATTATAAGTTTATAATTTAATTTGCACATTAGGGAATAAAAAATGCAACAACTCTTTTAGATAGCTGAAAAATGTTTTATAATGGTTCTAATTTAAAATTTTTGCAATCTTTCCAAATTTTTGAAGATCAACAATGGTGAAAAGCATTTCATCAATAATTTATTTTATAGAGCTAAATACAAATTTCTAAAATAACATCTAAGAGTTGAAATTTAATTCTTATATAAAAACTTACATAATTGTATATATATATATATATATATATATATATATATATATATATATATATATATATATATATATATATATATATATATATATATATAATTTAAAGAGTTTGAAAAAGAGTAATAGAAATGAGGTTAAAAAAATATTTGTGATTTTAAAAGTTATAACACATGAAGGAAAAACGTTATAATTAAATAAAATTTACTGCTAAAATTACCTTGATTTGTTATAATAAATTATTAAATTTTTAAAGTAAAAACTAAAAAAAATATTATTTAAAAGAAATATTAAGGATACTCACCATTTCCTGTGAGGAATGCTGGTTATATGATGTGATATAGGACCAAATAGATCAAGAATATCTGTGTTGGGAAGAGCATTCTCTTCCCAACACAAATCATTGAGTTCTCAATGATCTGTAGAAATGGAGGTGGAGATCACGATCGAGAAACTGATCAATGAAATCCTAAACATTATCAATAGATATAAATGCAGTGAATTAGTATGCCAAGTAAGAAGCTGCTTGTGTTCCGCTGAAAATACGTTTTGAACATTCCTTGTAGCATGTGAGTGGGCATTAGCCTGTTGAAAAATAGTTTCATGTGAACGCCTTGAGAAATGAAATGATTTTGAGCTTTAGAAAATGTACTTCTGCTTCAAGACCATTCACAATTCGAGCAAATGAAATCACCTATGTTTATATATGTAACCACACCCAAACTCCTTATGTTCGGTCCCTATGACCACCAAGTCAACTTACACCAGCATAAAGAGAACTGTTAATATTACAAACTAATGTATGGTTCATTAGAAAAAATGTTTTGCTCAATATACAAGCTAGTTCTCTAATTTCATAAGCCTAAGGCAACCACAGACTGCGAAGTTTTTGCGTCAAAGGAATTCTGTATAAAGGTAGTCTTTCACGTAACTAATGGTGTAGCAGACATCCACGAATGGACGAACCAGTTAAGGATATACCTGTAGCAGTAAGCCAACATGCTGCGAATAGTCTAGTTTAAGTTGTCCTTTTCGTAAATGCTATGCGAGCTGAATGCCTTTTATCATACATTCATGTCACTGTTGGATAAACATTCTCAGTTTTCCGAGTTGTCCATTTCTCACCAACCCACTGTTTTTAAACTCGAACCACTCTGTTATTAAAGTATGGTATATGAACTGCTAATCATGTGAATCAGTGATTTTATCCATTATTATTTTAAAAAATATTAAGAAATTGAATTTTGAACAGGAATGTGTGCGTATACATTACTTTAAAGTGTATTTGTCCAATCTGGGGAACTTAGTATTTTAATTAGATGATCTACAATGAACAATCCAATGTGACTCTGTAAATACCTTAAATCTTTATTTTATAATTTGAAATGTTGCAGGTTCTATCCTCGCATGGTTTTATTTTCAGAACAATCCAAATGACGGTAAAGTATACACTTTACCGTCATTTGGATTGTTTATTCTATAAAATTAAAAGCAAAGCGTTTTTCAAACGCTTATTTTTTAATTTTATAGAATAAAATTAAAAAATCAAAAATGTTAACTAACATTAATCCTTAAACTTATACATAAAATATTGAAATTCATCTACTCCAGAAACAATCAGGGTAATAATAATATTCTGAATACACGGTAGAAATAATCTAAATTTCTTATGCTATTTATATTTAAATGCATGTTACAAGGCATTCGTTAATTGAGTTTTTCTAAAATTATGACAGCTGGACAGTCCACTTAATCTAATTTTAAAACTCCAATTTAATGTACTACGAAATTAAATAACCATGTACTAATGCTGTCTGTAAAGGAAACTGTTGATGAGAAAATTATGAAATTTTAGGCAGGCAACCATTCACACCTCATTCATACACAGAAAGGACACACACACACACACATATATATATATAATTACCACAAGCACATAAATTTAAAAAAATCATTTTAAATATCAGATTTAACATTATCTAAATACCTTTTAACTAATTTCCAAATAATTAATGATTTATTTAATGTAATATATCAAATTAAAAATGATGACAATGATTCGGTAAATTTTTCTTATGATTCTTTCAGTGCTAAATACAATTCCGTTTTAGGACTCATATTTTGCAAATGTAGCTCATACGAAATATATCAAGAAATGTTAGAAAAATATGCCTATAATCGCATAATTTCAATAAACGAAAAATTCAAAAAAAAAATAATAAAATAAAATAAATAATAATTATTAAGAAAAAATTAGAGAAAATTGGCTTTTAAAAATAATATAGGCTAAGTAAACAGTCTCCCAAAAAGGAAAATATAGTATAAATATACATATGTAATTTTATAAGTATAAAAATATATATTTTTATATTGAATAAAAATAAAACCCACAGCATAGAATTAAATTGAAAATATGTACATTATTCTATATTGTATTTAAAAAAAACCTGTTTAATGGGCGTTAATTGCTTATTTTCATTGATTTAGAAAAATAACAGATATTCTTCAAGGTTAATTTGCAACTCTTTTTCAACTTATATACGTATATATATTATATATATACCGGGTGATTATAATTAAAGTCCCGAGAGAGAGAGAGAGAGAGAGAGATTTTAAAAATCGATAATTTTAAAACTACTGGTTAGAATGACTTGATATTTTAGCAGAAAATCGTAAAACAATGGAATTTTATTTGGCAACAAAAAAATAGTTCTAAAATGTGCCGATAGATGGCGCTGTCAGCGTTTACATTGTCTAGATATAAGCAAATTACTAATATGTGACATGCGCACATGAGACTTAGCTGCCATAAAAATGCTTCATCATGATTCTGAATATGAAGGATCGCGCTCTGCTCTTGAAGTTTTTTTTTATAAGAACGATGACTGTCCGCTTACAGCTATTAGGAAGTTTCGGACATTAAAATCCATTAAATGGGGTCCAATAACCGCAAAAGTTCTGCGAAAAATGATTGCTAAATTCGAAGAGACCGGTTCGTTTGACGTTAAACGGGGTAGAGGAAGAAAACCAGTTTCGGCTGCGGCAATGGAAGATGTGGCTACAGCATTACAAGAACAGACTAACAGTGATGTTGGATTCAGCAGTGCACGGGGAATTGGCCGAATGCTGGATATGCCGAACAGCACGGTGCGTAAAATCCTACGGAAGATCTTGCTCTGTTATCCGTATAAGATAACTCATGTGCAGGAGTTGCTACCGGCTGACCTGGAAGCACGTCAATCTTTTGCACTGCAATTTCTTGCCCGGATGGAAGTGGACAACGGATGGCCACGGAACATTCTGTGGTCTGACGAAGCCCACTTTCATTTGCAAGGTTCTGTAAATACGCAAAATTGCAGGATATGGGCGACCGAGAATCCGTCCCAGCTACAGCCATTACCTCTTCAGTCTGAAAAGGTTACTGTGTGGTGCGGAATAACGGCAGCGTTTATCGTTGGTCCGTTTTTCTTCGAGGAGATCACACATGCGGGTCCCGTTACCTGCACCGTTAGTGGCAAGCGGTATGAAACACTTTTGCGTAACCATATCCTTCCAGCACAGTCAGTGTGTGGATCGCACAATATTCATGCAAGATGGCGTTCCTCCGCACATTGCTACTCCTGTGAAGCAGCTACTGACTGCTAATTTCGGAGATGACAGGATCATAAGCTGTCATTTTCCAACAACGTGGCCGCCACGTTCCCCCGACTTAAGCCCGTGTGATTTCTGACTTTGGGGGTACCAGAAGAATGTTGTTTACAGCGGGAGTTTTCAGAATCTAGCCGACTTGAAGGCAAGCATCACACACCACATCCATTGCATCAGTACAAATACCCTCCGATCTGTTGTGGAGCATGCCATTTTGCGCTTCCAATTAGTAGCGGAACAAGGCGGAGGGCATATCGAACAACTTATGCTTTAATCATCAGCAAGTTGTTGATTCCATGAAGCTCTTTTTTTTGTCATAATCGCTGTTGTCACTGTATTCTTGTCTTTTCGCTAATAAATCTTTAGTAAATCCCTGAACTCTAATTTTTTTCTTTTGGCTAACAACATTTCTGTGTTTAAGGCTCTTCCAGACCTACGTGAGAACTTCTGTTGTCTTGTCGCCCCATCTGGTGTTAGTTCTCAAAGCTTGTAGAGGGGAGTATCCCAAACATTATTATTGGCTGAAATTGCTTGTCAATCAATCCTTCGAAGTTAGGGAGTCTGCCAGAATTGGCGCAATATATCGTGAAAAATTAAAGTACTAACGTCATAAAAACAGCCAAAAAGAGAGTTTTAAATTTGCTCCTAACAGATGTTTACCTCAAATTACCCTCAGGGTTCTTAATATATGGGTGGGGGAAAGTGGGTCAGTACAAATGCTCAACGAACTGACATCGGAATTACCTGTTGCTGTCTTATGGAAAATGAGCTGCCAGTAATTCTAAAGAAAATATTTATTTATATTTTAGAGTTCGGTTTTTATTATTCGCACTAAAACATATGAAGACAAATTGCAAATGTTGAGTGATTTTACAGTTACTAATTAAATGGTCAAAAATGATTATCAGAATTCAAATAAAACCTAAAATACTATATGAATGATTAAAAATATATTTTTTTAAATGCCTTGGTTCAATTTGATTTTATGAGACTTGATCCATTGACTTAAGATGCTTTTGAATATGAATGCAACAAATAATTAAAAACTATTATTTTCAAAACTAACTCAATTTAAAAATATTTAATTTTTTTCAAGTATTTTTTTAAACTAACACACACACACACACATATATATATATATTCTAATTATATAAAAATAGATGAAATGATTATATAAATAATTACAGTTACAATATATATTTTTATGAAAATAACGTTACGATTTTCTATCTATCTATATTATCGTATGGTAATTTTCATAAAAATATTGTAACTGTAATTATTTATATAATAATCATTACATCTATTTTATATAATTAGAATTACTTAGAGCTTGAAAGAGAGATTCATCTCTTATCTTTCATCTCACAAGTCCCTAACTTTATTCCTCTATATAAATAAAATTAACTAAGTTATAATTAGAAGTACACACGTTTTTTAAAAACTTGATATTCTGGTGTAAAATGTGTTGTGAAATTTACTTTAATTCTGACGATTTTAAAACTCTTCAGTTATTTTATTAGATATTTTCCCCTGGCTTGATAAAAACAAAATTAGATTAGCACTAAATATGCCTTATAAAAACACACAGGTAAATTAGATTAAAATAAGTTTAGAGTAAAATTGTGAGAAATATAAATTAGGTTTATATTTGTCAACGAATAATCAAATGCAAATGCAACTTATAGCATATGAGAAAAATATAATTTCATAGTAATACGAGTAAAATATAATACAATTTCATAAATTAGGTTTATTTGTCAACAAATAATCAAATGCAAATACAACTTATAGCATACGAGAAAAATATAATTTCATTGTAATACAAGTAAAATATAATACAATTTCATAAATTAGGTTTATTTGTCAATAAATAATCAAATGCAAATACAACTTATAGCATACGAGAAAAATATAATTTCATTGTAATACGAGTAAAATATAATACAATTTCATGAGCATATGAGAAATTTAGTTAATACCTTGAAATATATATGAGGTAAAATAGTAATTAAAATAAATCTGTTAATAAAGTAAAGAAATGCTTGAGCAATTCACATTTCATGAAGGAAAAACAGAAACTATATATATATATATACACACACAAACACTCTATATACAAACATAAACATACAAATTCGTATAGTTAAACTTTTATTTTTTTTTATTTTAATTTTTCAGCTTTTTTTGTCTCTTTCTTTCTTTTTTTTTTTTTTTGTTTGCTCCTCAATTATATAAGTTGGATTTCTTATGTCCATTGATATAGGATAACGTGGATCGATTAGTTCTGGCAAAAGACAGTCAAAATAAAAATCATTTAATTTAGTTTTCATTTGTGTCTCCTAAAATACACATCATCTCTAAAAATAATTTCAGTTTTAATTCCTTTTGGGGACCAAATGGCAAACCAACAAAAGTTTCTTTCACTAATATGTAATTATCCTTGGATTTGATAGTAAAATTTATGATTTTTATTTATGCCATTAATTTCTTTTGTTTTTCCATCTTTTTGCCAGAAATTGAATTTAGATTTCGTTATAAATTCATTGGGATGTATATCGCGACATGTGTATGGGCATTTAATTTCAACAATACCCTCTTTGCCAATTATTCCATGTGGCGTGGCAGCTAAATGAGGGAAATTTATTTTTATCTATGAATATCCCACATGGTTCTATTTTAAGTCCTATTTCTTTTTCTAGTTCAAGAATGGCAGTTTTTTCATGAATAATCCCGTATAAAATTGCTTCATTTTTTACGTTAGAGTATAGTATTGTTTTTACTAAATTTTGGCATCCCGTAGAGGAATATGCTGGTATCGTATGCTTATTAATCATACCTTATAATGTATTTTTTTTCATGAAACAAGTTGAAAATAAAATTAAATGTCCAAATGTTTGTAAAGGTAAAAACTCGATAATTTTGGAAAATGATTAAAAATCAAATTAAAATATTTGTCTCACTATTATTCTAATAAACTTATCGTTCTTATTATTAAATATTTTATTTTATAAGAAATATATATATATATACACATATATATAGGTAGGTGTGTGTGTCTACTGTAAAATGCATTTTTTTACATCTTCACACATAAAGTAGTTTAAATTTTTAATACATAGTTAGTCTTATTTTAAAATCGTAGTATATAATATAATTGAACAAGGTAACACAAAACAGTTTATAATATTTAATTTTGAAAATTTACTTAAATGAAAATAATCAAAGTTGATTTAAAAGAACATATCATAGCTACTTTTCAACGCTAATAAACAGAAATTTAACATGCATTATTTACAGATGCCTTTTCTATTTCATGAATGAGAAAAGCTAATTCGTCTTGCTCGATTTGGAATTGTTTGAAAACCACAGGGTAAAACAGCGGGAATCATATGGGAAGAAGTTTTTCTCAGAAATTCCTTCTTCTTTAGGTTACCGTAGTGAAGTAGAAAACTCAGCCAAGTTTGGCTTTAAAAATTTTCCAGTTTCATAGGTGGCGTTGTACAGAGGTGGATTTTCAGAAATAAGAATGAGTTTGATTTGTAATAAAAATTCGTATCAAAATATTAATGCAATCAAAAATATTTTTAGCTTAAAAAAAAAACAAAAATATTCATTTTGTAACTTTACGGAGAAAAAAATGAAATATCTTTAAACCAAATTTTGTACAACCTCAATGAAACTAGAATTTGGTTAAAATTTACTTGGATGGAGATATTTTGACATTTTAAAAATATTTGAAAAAATTTTAAACGTTAAAAATGGACGTCGAAGTGACAGTAGCTCTGTTTTTTGTAATTTGCAAAAGACCGGAAGTTTCTATCATGAAAATAGCACTTGTGAAACATTAAAATATTATCCATAGGATTAACATAGGATTCGATTTTCCCCAACGGAGCTCTAGCAGGGCCTTAACGAATACATTTTTGGACTTTCCTCCTGATATTACCCGGACAGCGCCATCTATCGGCACATTTTGGAACTATTTTTTTTTTGCCAAACAAAATGCTATTGCTTTACGATTGTTCTGCTAAAATATCAAGTCATTCTGACCAGTAGTTTTAAAATTATCGATTTTTAAAATCGGGACTTTAATTATAATCACCCGGTATATAAGGATGAGATAATCTAAATATTAACAACATACAAATATATTTTAATTTGCTATATTTATTTAACGTACTAAATAATAAAATTTAAGCAAGCTTTTACTTCGATTATTTTAATTTTTGATATATAATTAAGTATTACAGTGTCGCCTATTTTCCCTTTGTTTTTCTTCAAGCGCTATATTAGATTAAACTACATAAATATTTTAAAAAGTATTGAACTAAATTATATTTACTGCATAAATTATATTTGGTTTTATTCTTATTAACGCTAGAGTAAATCCTATGTATACAAATTTAACTAAAATATACTACAGTACATTTTACAATTTCATTTCCTGGTATGCAAATGTTGACAGAAATTATATGCTCTTGGTTATGTTTCTTAGAGGTTATGTGCAGTTGTTGCTGGTATGCTACACTACTTCTTCTTATCGGCGTTCAGTTGGATGCTGTTAGAAGGTGTTCACATCTACATGTTGCTGGTAGTCGTATTTGCTTCGAGACGCTCCCACTGGGAAAAGTATTATGTCTTCGGTTACGGTATAAATTATTTTATGTTTTTTGGGTAAAAAATGCTCAGTGCGCTAAAAAAAAACATTAATTTTATGAAATCAAAATCATCAAATCAGCCTACTTATAAATGAAGCATTTAAGCTAAATTTAAACAATAAAGTCATTTTAAATGTAATCTATGCTTTCATTTCTTTGATTTTAGACTTCAATTATACGTCTAGGTTTTCCACTGATCATAGTTGCAATCACGGCCATTTTACGTCCCATGTACTACGGAAATGATGAAGTGTAAGTTAAAATCATTTACAAGTACACTGCTTGCCACCCAAATTGCAACACCAAGAAAGACACGAGATATTACAACAAAAGTTATTTTGTAGATAACATGTTGACCAAGTATCAAATGATTTAATTTATAGACTTCCGGGAAGTGTGGTTCCTGCCAAAATCAGTAGCCAGAATAGCCGCCATTGTTGGAGATTACCGCTGCCACAAGCATCGACATAGATTCAAGAACACTTTGGATGTTTTCTTGGGATACAGCAGACCAAGCAGCTTCCACACGTTTCTGAAGATGATCTGGTGTGGAGATGGGGATGTAATCTGGGTCAGTCGTTGAACTATCATGGACGACATGTTTTCTATCATCGAAAATTCGGAGAGCGAGCCGGCCAGGGCAATTCAGTTTGGCGATTGACGAAGAACTCTTGGACAAAGCATGTCGCGTGTGGTCGCGTTTTATCCTGTTGAAATATGACTAAGGGCAAGCCCAGAAGGTAAAAAAGGACAAGTGGCTCCAACACTTCGGAAATGTAGTGTTGGATATTTAAAGTACCGGGTATGCGTATTGGAGGAGCGCGAGAGTGATATCCAATTCCGTTCCATATTATAATACCCGGTGCAGGACCAATGTGGCGATGCATAATGCAGCTGTTCAGCATCCTCTCCACGACATCTCCAAACTCGAAAGCGATCACCGCGGTGTTGCAGAGAGAAACGTGACTCGTCAGTAAAGATAATTTCATTCCATTCTGCCATCTACATCTTTCTTTCATCGCACCATTGGCGGCAGAAACGTCTGTAGCAGTGTGTCAAGGGTAAACGAGGCAACATACGTCTTGCGGATAGATCACTCTGCTGTAAGCGACGTCGAAAGGTACGCGCGGACACTGGATGATGTGTTAGGCACTGAATGTACTGCGTAGTGATTCATGATGTGGCTGAGCGATCCATCACTGCCATCCGCACAATTTGCCTGTCATCACGTGAAGTGGTGCATTGAGGTGGATGCGATTGAACATGTCGGCCCGTCATATCCTCCTGCATCCAACGGTCACATTGCCGC
Source organism: Latrodectus elegans (assembly GCA_030067965.1). Lineage (NCBI taxonomy): Eukaryota > Metazoa > Arthropoda > Arachnida > Araneae > Theridiidae > Latrodectus > Latrodectus elegans. The sequence continues at coordinate 34,689,291 of CM057813.1, forward strand.
ATAACAGTTGTTTCGTTTCGTCCAACACGAATACCTATTTCTCTGAAAGATAATCCTCAAGCTCGGTAGGCCACTATTCTTCCTCTGTCGAATTCGGATACTAGATCAAAAATTTATCGCTGCTTTCTAAGAGGCATCATTGATTTTTGTTTTAAATCACCAGTAAAACACAACTGAAGAACTTAAAATCGTCGAAATCTCTTAGTCTTAAATAGCGTTTCGAAATAGCACCACAGGCGTGGGTGATGTGCTGAAATTCTAATCATTTGTATATCTCACCCCCGCTTAGGAATGTTGTAAATTTCATATTATTTCCATGCTTCCTTCAGGGTATTGCATTTACGGTGGCTAGTCGTGTACTTATTTCTTATTTGATGTAATTATTTATGATTTTAATCAATTCATTACTCATTGATTTTCAGGATTTATTATTTGCAATGATTAATTCATGATATATATATATATATATATATAGTGATTACTATTTATATGAGTCTTTTTTTTTTGTATGAATAAAGCACTCTTATTTGTTAAAAAAAATATTTAGTCTTTATAGTATTACTTTTATAATTGCTTAACATATAGTTTCTGAAAATTTTTGCACCACAAAATTTTTATATTTAAAAGATACAATGATTAAATTGATGAGATGTACGATGATTATTGTTTTGCTCTTGAATACCGTTTTTAAATGTACAAAGTTACGCTAAAAAAATATAATTCACGTGAAGAAAACTTCCACGTTAAATGTTAAAATTTATCTAAGAGTGGAGACTTTCTTTGAATATTACGAGTTTTAAAAAACCTATAAAGAGGTGAAATTTATTTAAAACTATATTGGAATAATTTGTTACTTATACAAATAAAAGTACTCATAAAATTCTATTTAAAAAAGTTAATTTTTAATTACTATATTCTGGGGTATTTAGAGAATAATACAAGTTTAAAGTATTTATATATAAAGAAGCTTTTCTTTTACCTGAATTAATTTGATAATACATTATTTTGTTCAATTTTGCGAATGACTAACAAAAAATGCAGTTTTTTTAGAAGAAATAGTTTATGAACATACTATTTACACATTATTATTACACAAATTATATAAAATATCAAAGCTTCTGGAAAATTCTAATTTATTTCATTTATTTCTTGTCACTTGTGAACACTTATTGTTAGATATTAGAAATATTTTTTTATCTATAAGTAATTATAAATCAATAGGTAAGTTATTAGCGATCTGGTATTTAGTTGGGCTTAAATTTTTATACAGGTCAGAAATTCGTCTTAAATGATTGATCGTAGAAAATTCATATACAAAAAGATGATCATTGAGCAATAAATCTATCAATCAGTAGATCAATACAGAAAAATAGAAATTTGAATGGGATATATATTTTAATTCAAGTTATATAAGTTACAAGACGCTGCATTAGGGATATTTTTACATCTAAAAACTGTTTTTAAGGGCCACAAATGTGAATTTTTTTGTAGTTGGATTTAAAATAAAAAAAATTCCTTCTGAATGCTATTTTACTTTTATATTCATTTATTTCTAAATCTAAAATTTGATACCGTTTAATTAAAAAATTTAATTTTTAATTTTTAAATATGAAATATACTATATCCACTTTTATGATTAGAAACTTCATCATAAATATAATTTGGGTGTCCAAATAGAAATCGGAAATTCATCTTAAAATGGATTCTTAGCCATAGGAAAACTACGAATAATAAATTGATACCGATATATGTGTCGAATAGTAGAAATACATAAAATATAAAAAATAATGTACCAGTTAACACTATCGATTCTTCATTGCTTTGGAAAAAGCACAGTGTGTTCGACCAGCGTCTATCAGCAGAAGTATCGTACCTTTTTTCATGAGTGAAGGAATAAGAACACAAGAAATTTTCATCGAATGTTTTATAGTGTATGGCGAACATTCTACGTGAACTGCGACATCCCTTAAAATTAAAATACTGATGGAAATTATCCTTCTCTTTAACAATAATACCATAGATATGCTTTCATCCCCATTTTGCTAATTTGGGATGAATAAGCTTCAGTGATTAAGTGAAAATGTCTTGTAAAAATCCATTTTATTATCTTCCCATTTTTGGTGACCACAAAAGAAAATTAGTGAACTTTAATTTTTCATTCAAACGAGGATGTACAAGAGTAGATGAGCCTGTAGATCAATCTATCAATGACTTACCACTTATCAACATAAGTAGAAATGATCATCTTGCATCTAGTGGAATAAATATGATAACGCATGTGGCAATTGCTTTTGACTAAAAATAGGAAATATAAATACTTTTTATGTACTATTTAGAAAGATGTTCTTTTCCCATTTAATTGCTCTCATATTAAAGGAAATTCTACAAGTAAGTTTCTTCTCAAACTCCACAATATTTGTCTCTTTTCCGGTATTTGCTTATTACATTATTTGTTTCACAATAAATTAGAGTATTTAATGCTATGTGAAATTCTAAAGAAAATTCTATTGTGATGTGTTATTTATTTTATAATATAAATATAATTACAATCTGCAATATTATATACTTCATAAAAATATTATTGCTAATTTATATGTTAAAATAGTATTATTTTTAAATATAATTAGTTTTGGGTAACATGTTTGATGAGAGATATAAAATGATGTGAGACTTTTTTGTTAGGTGCTGGTTATCAACAGAAAAAGGTACTATATGGGCATTTATGGGACCGGTTGCAGGGATATTAATGGTAAGAAATTCATAATTATATATATATATATATATATATATGTGTGTGTGTGTGTGTGTGTGTGTGTGTGTGTGTGTGTGTGTGTGTGTACATAAACTTAATTTTAATATCTTTAGATACTGATAAAACTTTTAATATCTTTAGGTCATTAAAGTTTATGCAGAGAAAAATATGTAATAAAATAGTAATACTCATTGGTCACATACTCTTTACGCGTGTAATGGATAACATCTCCTGGCTACAGGTTTGCTTATTTATTACTCAACGATCACTTTTTGCACACAAGGTCTAATTAGACTGAAAATTACGGTTCGAGAATTCTGAGCCTTCTGCAGACATCCAAATTGAAGGTGGAATTCGAACCGCAAACTATTGAGCTAAAAGCAAGAGCACTCACCATTTCACTGTCAGCTTGGTTTCAGTCTACAGAGAGAACAAGTTAGACAAGAGAATCATCCCCAGTAGACATATATGAAAGCATTTTTGGTAGCATTTACTAGCGCTTAGAGCTTTAATACGTTATAATATCATCTGTTGTATTTATTATAACAAGTGTACCACCCTCAATACTTTTATAGCCAATAAATAGATTAAAATAAATAAGAAAAATATATTACAATTTGTGTTCGATATCTGTGTTTCTCTGTTGAAACATGGGTAACAGTTCATCCATCGTCTTATTTAAAAGTGACTCAATGTATGTTACGAAGAATTTCCTTTAATCAAAGACTCTGACAAATATTACTTTATAGTAACTGGTTGAGCATTTGAAATTTATGTTATTATAAAGGGATATATATATATATATATATATATATATATATATATATATACATGAACCTGTATCAATGAAACTACTGTAAATTGAAATACTATGTGGTGGTATGATATATATATATATATATATATATATATATATATATATATATATATATATATATATATATATATGATATATATATATATATATATAAACTTCCTAATTTGATTTTCGGGTAAGTCCACTTTGATATTCTTCTTTGTACTGGTATTTTGGTAAACGCAAAATTGAGGTAAAAATTATTAGTTTAATGATACCCATGACAAAGTACTCTTGTACGTACTGATATTCTTGCACTGTAATACAAATATTGCTTGAAAGTGCTATTTCATAATAGACTTAGCAAGAAAATGAAAAAAATTTCTAATAATTTGTGGACAGTTTCAACTTTAAGCCTTGTGCAATACTTTTTTGATGAACCAATTTCTCAAGCGTAAATTATGTTTCAGATAATTATTAATAAATATGTAGAAATGAGAAATATTTGTGCGCAATTGGCAATAATAATAATAATAATAATAATAATTTCCTAAGAGTTCAAACGAATTGCAGAAAGCCAAAAACATGTTCATAATTCGCTAACCAGATTTAATTATTGCCGAAAATTCAGTATCTGATTATTTTCATACTTCACTTTTTCGATTTTTATACTACCTATTTTTTGTATAAAATTGTTCGATTTTCTTTGCACACATTCTTTCCTTACATCTTTATTTCAGTATTCATTATAATTTAAGATGTAAATTCATTCTGTAGTTTCTTTAACGTCTTTTTTCACAGTAAGTAATTCTTAGTTCCTGCATAAATTTCATCGAAAAATCTTTCTTTATCACATGATTCCTTATAATAAAAATTTTAGGAAAATTAAATTTGCCTCAGTTAATGAAATTTTAAAAATAATTGGCAGCTTTATATGATTTTCTGCAATTTCAGTAAAACATAGGATAACGAATTTATGATCCCCAAAACAGAAAAGTATAGAATTTACACCATTACCGTGGACAGGTTTTTATACCAATCACTTTGTATAAAAATATGAGGATGTGAACTTCTCAAAGTAATGTTTATTAAAACAATACGAAAGCAAATTTATATTGAATGACGTACACATGAATGACCGTTTCCAGTACATAACTTTAATAATTTTCCTAAAATGTTTGTTAACAAATATTTTTTGGCGGAAAAATTCTTTTCTCCATTTTAATAGGATTGCTACTGTTTCTGATTCAATAGGCACATGACATTATATAATGCTATAAACATATACTTAAGATAATGTTAGTCTTTTACGACAATAATAATTAACTATGATTGTTATTCTGGATTTTCCCTCTCCATGTAATCTGTTTCTATAATATTGTATTTTAAATTTCTAACATTCTTGATCAAATTTTAGCCATAATTGTGCAATTAGGAAGTCTTGATTATCCTAATATCCTTCAAATGATAACAGTGCATAATATTAGATTTTTTAAATTAGGGAAATAACTTATACACCACTTAAAACTAGTGAAAATATTTTAAGTAGTCATTCAATAACTGAAATTTTATTTCGCTTAAGTATTTCCTTGCTGTTATTGGTAATATGAATAAATACACAATAATGTAACTTTACCAGGTCCCAGTATGTTCTGTTTCATTAAAGAATTTAAATATATTAAGGGATTTCTCCTTAAACATTTTTATTAAGAAACAATTAATGCAGAACAAATTTCCATATGGTTTGTTCATCTGGCTTGAAAGTAATTTTCATACTTCATTTTACTATAAATCGAAATGTTTTTGTAATAGGAATAAAATCAATTCCTAATTTAAATGAAAGTAAAAAATAAAATTGTCATAATATTATTTGATTAAAACTATCTAATCATTTGCAATTTCTCACTTGCAAACTGCAATTGATTGCTAAGCTATATATCACATCAACTTCAAAATATGATTCACATTAAAGTAATATGAAAAACATTTTCAGTTAATATTTTAGGTACGTAAAAAAATCTATGTATCTAGAATGATATATTTAAATTAAAAATTATTCTAGATTCACAAATTTTCCATACAATATATTTTAATGACAAATATTTGATTTTATTAGGTTAATGTAGCAGCTCTTATATTAGCTCAATATAAAGCAAGCAATATTTCTACAAAAGATGATAACGCGGCATTGATTAAGTGAGTAATTGACTCTATTTAAAGGTTCATGAAAAAGTTATTTTGTTGAATCTGTCAAATAACAAAGTTCATTTTTTATTAATAGGAGATGGTTGAGGATAACGTTCATTCTGTTTCCTGTATTAGGAATAACATGGATTTTTGGATTCATGTACGTGGGAAATCGTCTTTTAGTAGCAGGCTATTTATTTGCGATTTTTAACTCCTTGCAGGTAAATATATGCTCTTATTTAAAAATAAATTATAAAATTATCATTTTAACTTATAAAAGGAAAGTTTGTTATGAATTTAATTTCTAATCAATATTTATTATTGTACCTTAATATACTACTGGCCATTAAAATTGCTACACCAGGAAGGAATGCAGATAACAAAATGATATTTATTGGACAAATATATTATACTAGAAATAACAAGTGATTAAATTTTCAAAACATTTGGCTGGATATATATATATAGATCCTGAGAAATCAGTACCCAGAACAACCACCTCTGGCAGTAATAACAGCAGTTATACGCCTGGGCATTGAGTCAAACAGAGATTGGATTGCATGTACAGGTACAGATGCCCATGCAGCTTCAACGCGATGCCATAGTTCATCAACCGTAGTGACTGGCGTTTGGTGACGAGCCAGTCGCTCGGCAACCATTGACCAGACGTTTTCTATTGGTGAAATATCTGGAGAACGTGCTGGCCAGGGCAATAGCCTAACATGTTCCGTATCAAGAAAGGTCCGTACAATACCGGCAACATGCGATCGGGCATTATCCTGCTGAAACGTAGGGTTTCGCAGGGCTCGAATAAAGGGTAGAGCCACGGGTCGTAACACACCAGAAATGTAACGTGCACTGTTTAAAGCACCGTCAATGCGAACAAGAGGTGACCGAGACGTGTATCCAATGGCACCCCATACCATCACGCCAGGTGATGGACCAGTATGACGATGACGAATGCACGCTGTCAGTATGCGTTCACCACGATGCCGCTAAACACGGATGCGACCATCATGATGTTGTACACAGAACCTGGATTCATCTGAAAAGGTGACGCCTCACCATTCGTGCACCCAGGTTCGTCATTGATCACACCATTAAAGGCGCTCTTGTCTATGACGCAGCGTCATGGGAAGCCCAAGCCATGGTCTCCGAGCTGAGAGTCCATGCTGCTGCAAACGTCATCGAAGTGTTCGTGCAGACACTTGTTGTCTTCCAAACGACCCCGTTTCTTGACTCACGGCTCGTGACGTGGTTGCACGATCCATTACGGCCATGCGGATAATATGCCTGTCTTCTCGGCTGCTAGTGATAGGTGGCCGTTGAGATCCCGCATGGCGTTCCGTATTACCGTCCTGAACCCATCGATTCCTTAATCTGCTAAACAGTTATTAGATCTCGACCGACGCGAGCAGCAATACTGCGATAAGATAAACCGCAATCCCGGTACGCTACAATTCGACCTTTATCAAAGTCAGAAACGTGCTGGTACGCATTCCTCCTTCTTACACGAGGCATCACAACAACTTTTCACCTGGCAACAACGTTCAAATGAAATTTGTGTATGAGGAACCGGCTAAACAATTTCCTCATTTAAACACAATGTAGGTGTCGCTACTGGCGCCTGCTTTGTCTGAATTCGCTGTAAAGCTAATCATTTGCATATCACAGCACCTTCTTTCTTTCGTATAAATTTCACGTCTGTAGCATGTCGCCTTTTTGGTGTAGCAATTTTAATGGCCAGTAGTGTATCTAGTAGTCATTTTGAGTCTAACATGAAAAAGGAAATATATTCACATTAATTACTGATTTCAAACTTCTTATAGAAAAGTTCAGGTTTTTGATTTCGATCTCAATTTAAACAAAATTTTTTATATAAACTTGCTAATGAGTTATAAAAAAGGGAATTATCTTCCTCTATTATTCCGGTATCAATTAATTCAGGCATCATATAAAACAACAGATATACTTCACACGGTAATCGGCAAAAGGAAGATACAGCAGTGTGTTCTTTTCATTGTAATCACGATAAATATCAATTGCTTCACAATATTCTTTGAATATTTATTAACTGCATCAGCAATGCCACCGCTACTAGTTTATTAGAGTAATAAATGCAAATATGAATCACTGTTTTTATTCAGTATAATACTGAATCGAATTTAGACGGTATCAAAAATAGCAAATGAGAATCAATGATGGAATATATTTTGGTATATGCTATTCCAAATCAGGATATATCTGCTCGGATATAAGAAATAATAAACAGCAGCTAGAATTTTGCTGTAATCTTGCTTCTCAATTTGAAGATGGAGTTCATTAAATCAAAATAATAACATTTAGAAGATATTTATTAGTTTTTTTTAATTATTTAGAACAATTGAAAAACAAAAGGAAACTGAAAAAAATTGAGTAATTAATTTCAATATAAACTGAAAAATAGTATTCTGCATTAGAAATTCATAGTTTTAAAAATATTCTAATACAGTTTTAGAAATTAAAATCTTACAGTTAAAACATGACGAAAATTTTATTTACAGTCATAAAAATAATTTTTAAGTACAAAGTAAATTATATGAAACAAAATTTATAATACGAGAAATCGGTAGCTTTAAAATTTGAATCCGGCTGTAAAAATAGAAAAATAGCTTTAAAAATACATTTCCTCCAAAAATGTATAAATGTAATATAGTTTTAACTAGCTTTTTTTAAAACAAGTTACTGTGTGTTTAAAATGAAATCGAAGAGGTAATACGATTAAGATTGTAATTCAATAAAAAAAATTACTAGAATGTAAGAACAGTAACAAAAAATGCATTATTATTTTCTTTCTATTCTCGACGAATTGGGTATTTATGTAAGAATAAAAATAGGAAAATGCGAGCTTCAGAAACTTAAGAGTTAAATAACAATTTTTTATTCTCCAGGGACAAATGTTTCGTACCCCATACCCCTAGCTCAAGAAAACAAATATGGGCACTTGGCCCATGTATGAGCGTTAGTGGCATTTTTTAAGCTTTATTAGTTTTAAAATCCACATATAATAGTTTTATGAAACTGAATTTCATTTTTTCAGAAAAAACAATAGTATTCCGATTTAACAATGTATATTTACAATTTTCAATAAAGAAAATAAATTTTAAAGCATTTCAATGAAATTCAATGGTCTATAACAGTTCAAAAAAATTAAATTTATATAAGTTTGAATTAGTCGAAAATTTAAATATTTATTCTGTCCATTTAAACAATGGACAGAATAAATATTTGAATTTTCGACAAATTCATCAATTCTTATAAAACTTGTTTTATAAAAGTAAAGAATTCTTACGTTATGAGGGCTCATTTTGTTTTTAGTGATATTCGAATTCGTGTTCCAAAGTCAATAGAATGATAAGCAAAATCAAATCAAGAAAATTAGAGCTCAGTGATTCAAAATTGTGAACTAATGGTTTTTGAATATATTGTCTGTTAGTTCTTCGTTTTAATAGAATACTAGAAAACATTTTAAAAAGTTCTCAAAAATAAAGCCAAATTTTTTGACCTATACCAAAAAAAGAAAAAAAATCATAAAATTGGTTTTATTTTTATTTATTCATTACACTATTATTATTATTTAATCTTAAATCTAAAGTACAAGACACATTCAACTAAAGTAGGATGTCACACTACTGTTTTTAAAAGTTGTTATATAGCCAAAATACATTTATTATGATCTAGGACGTGCATTACTTAAATTAGAATATCTTTATCAAAATTACAAAACAAACTTTTAATTTCAAATTTGTTTCCTCTTAAAAAGCAAAGAGAAATTGGTAAAATCATATTTCTGATACATAATATTACGAATTTTAATATTTTTAATACTACAAGTGAATGTACAATTTGAATTAATTTCTTTTATTTAATTCTATATTTTTAGCATTATATTCTGTTCTAACCGATGCACATTTATCACAGATAGAAATCCGCGATTTTCTTTTTAAAAATAATTAACTTTATGAATAATATGCACAAAAGTTATAAGTTTAATAATTTATATGATGCTAAATTAGTTTTATTTTACTCAAAAGTAGATGTTACCATTAGTGGAGTTAATTTAAATAAAACCGCAGTAATTTATTTGACTCATTAAATCGATTATCTACCCATTAAACCTATTTATACACTTCCTTTTCTTAACTTAGTTATGATTGAGTTTGACCTGTGTGTGTGAGTCATTTTTCAAAGTGTTTTTATTTTGGTTCTCATCCATACTTACTAACATTGCATTCCTAACAGAAATTCTTTTTCTATTCTTAAAATTTTTACCCTTTTTTGTTGTTTGATTGAAACTTTCTTGCTTCATTTTTCCAAATCGTTCGATCTGGTGAAGCCGGGCTGGCAGCCGAATTGGTTAGCGCTCTTGCCTTCGGTTCCACAGTTTGTGGGTTAATCCCTCCTTGGGCATGGATGTTTGTAGTGGTTCGAAATCCACTTTAAATTGTAGGTCCCGGTCTAATTAGCCCTCTTGTGCAAAAAATGACTGTTGAGCGACAAACAAATCGAAACTATAGATCTAGTGAAACGCTGAGATTGTTCAAGAATGCAAAGCTTGCATAAAACGTTATATTTTTTTTTATTTATTTTAAATAATTATGAACATTTAATTGCTTATCTACAATAACAGCAAATAAAAAAATGGTATACGATATTGAATTTTTTTATTGCAAAACTTTTTTCGTGTGTATTTTATTTTTATCGAGATTCTAATAGATTCTAAAAAGTGAATTCACCGTGCACTATAGTAGAGCTTAATAAGTTGCGTTCCACATTTGACATTAAAATATTTTTGACGCCATAATGGGGATTACTTATCTGCCTAAGGCTGTTTTTGAGGCATTTTAACGTTCACTTCCGGAGAACATTTTCAGAGACAGTGAAAAATCCCAAGCAACTATATCCCGACAGACGTACATCCATCTGCTGTTAAACTGGAATTGAAGTAACTGGAATTGAACCCGTGACTTTTCAGTATGAAGAAATGTGTCTTACCACTGGGCTCTGATATGCTATACTTTTTTGATATGGAGAAATTTTTGGCATGAAACCTGACTCATGCAAAAATCCGTCACACTGAGAAGACCTATGCACGTTAAAACTTCTGCGGGGTCCACTGTCTCTTCGCTAGTGTGACATCGAAAGAAAGGTTCTAGCTTAGGTGTCGAAAGCGTTTCTTTATTGTGATTCAAAATTATGAGACAATTTTTCTAACGGCATCCGGAAAACAAGCTAACGATACATAGAACTACCTTTCTATTTTTATTATTACAAGACAGTGTCAGGAAATGTGCGAGCTGACGCACTGGCGAAAGAGGGCTCTTCCTCTATTGTTTCTCCAGATCTGGATCTTACTTACTCAGAACTATACTCTGCTTGTAAAAATGCTATTTCAAATACTTGGCAGCATCCCCCTGCTCATACTTTCTACTGCCGTAGACAGCCAGGGGCAGCCATTGACTTTGTTGGTTCCAGAGCTCACCAGACTGCGATGAGTAGATTTATTAGTGATCACATCAATTGCCTATCCTTTGACCATCGTATTAAGCCTTTCTCTATCTGTAAAAAGTAATAAGCTGTATTTACAATATTATATATATATATATACATACATATATATATACATACATACATACATATATACATATATATATATATATATACATACATACATATATACATATATATATATATATATATATATATATATATATATACATATACATACATACATATATATATATATACATATACATACATACATATATATATATATACATATATATATATATATATATATATATATATATATATATATATATATGATAATTTTAATTTTAGGGAGTTTCTATTTTTGTGTGCCACTGTATAATGGATAAGAAAGCTAGAAGTATGGTGATTGCCTCATTTAAAAAGGTATATTTCTAATTTTTAATTTTCTTTATATGTTTATATTTTTATTTAATAGAAATTGGTTATTTCATTTGAAATAAAAAATTTCTATTTCCTTTTACAAACTAGAACAATAAATGCTTAATACACTATTGATTCTTCGAACTAAAGTATTTAGCCAAGTGTCGTATTGAGAAACAGGCTATAACTCCTGCATGTGTCTCCTTTGAGTTAATGTCTTTAGAATATTTTCGAGCTACGAGCAATTTCTTCTCCTGATTGTATCTAGTGATCAATGATGAAATGATGTAACATCATTTCATGAATGAATGTGTGGCGAAATGAATGTGTTCTTAATTGTGAAGAGACGTGGAGGTTTTAACATGTGCATTTACTGCAAATACCACTCCTTTTTCGCAGAATGTTTGCGGTAAAACTGCATTTGAAAAGTAAAAATTCCTAACATACAATGCATTCTTCCAATTTTTTGAAAATCGAAGATCTTACTAAAATTTGCTTTTGTACAGTTTTGTGCTTTAGAATAAAAGTTGGCTCTCTTAGTTTATCTAGGTATGTAGGTTATAATATCATACAACTTTAAGACTTTCGTCATATTCTTAATCTTTATGCAGTAAAATGCATTACACAAAATTTTATTGTTATTTGTATGTTTATCCTACAGAGATTTGTATAAGTTAATATGGGCAAATACAAACTGTGTACATAAGCATTTTTTAAATGAATAGCTAATTTCGAAGTTCATTCGGTAAAGAATTTGATTCGTTGATAAGCTTACGTGTTCTTTTTGAATATTTTTTAATAATATGTTGTTTCTAATTATGTTTGAATTAGCTAATATGTCAGTGTGGTCCACATAGGTAACTGAATCTCTTTTTCTCACTTTTTTTGATCATATATAAAGCGCGTCCCAAAAGTTTATAGACAGGTGTTTTTTTCAAGTGTAAGCGACCAATAAGCGAGTGCGAATGACGAAATAATTTATGCAAATACATAAAAGGTTAATTCAAGTAATAAAATTCTCAAACAACTGTGAAAGTTCATAAATTTATTTTTAAAAATTAAAAACGAAAAAATGATGTCCCAAAAGTTTATGGACAAAAGTTCTTTAGAGCTTTTTTTGGAAATAAAAATACAAATTTGCATATTCCACTATTTGTACACGTGACGTAATAGCTTCCTGAGATAAAAACTAGTGGGTGGTTCCTTTTTCAATTGATTGCAAAGATGCCTGCCAACGCGCAATTTACGAAAGCTGAAATTTTACAAATTTATCGTTTAAAAGCTCGTGGGTTGAGAGCTGTAGATATTGCTAGAAAAATTAAGCGCAGCAAAGCTGTAATTTATCAAATCTTAGCGAAAGGTAACAACTTCGAACCAAAATCTCGTTCTGGAAGACCGAAAAAACAACAAAGAGGCAAGACAGAGAAATTGTGAGACTTGTTTCGACCGAAAATTTGTCTGTACGATCTACAGCCAAAAAATTACAGCTTCAGTATCGAAATCTACAGTCCACCGAAGGCTAAAAGTAAGTAAGTTTTAAAATATCATAAAATGCGACACACGCCAATGCTTACGAAACGCCATAAGGATGCTCGAGTTAAGTGGGCAAGAAACTACATGCATTATAAGGACAAATGGCTAAGTGTTGTTTTTAGCGACGAAAAAAGTTTAATTTAGATGGCCCCTGATGGGTGGAAGTACTATTGGCACGATCTTCGGAAGGAACCAAGGTCCTTTTTCAACAGGCAACAAGGAGGGGGTTCAGTAATGGTGTGGGGAGCCTTCTCCTTCAACGGAACAACTGATATTGCTTTTTTGAACGGTCGACAATATTCTGATGATTATCAAGAAACTCTTGAAGCCCACTTACTTCCATTTGGGGAGTTGTTAGGGGGTAAAAAATGGGAATACCAACAAGACAACTGTTCGATTCATGTGTCTAACTCCACTATGCAGTGGTTTAGACGCCACAATGTTAAAGTTATGGAGTGGCCAGCTTTAAGTCTGACCTGAACCCCATGGAGAACCTCTGGGGAATACTTTCAAGGGACGTTTACGCAAATGGGCGCCAATTTGCAACAGTTCAAGATCTGAAGATGCAAATCGAACAAAGTTGGTTTAATTTGAAGCCCGAAATTCTCCAAACTCTTGTTTTAAGCATGCCTGATCGAGTTTTTCAAGTGATAAAGAAGAACGGTTTAAAAATTTGAACAACAGTGCAAAATTAAATGAAAAAATCGACTTGTCTATAAACTTTTGGGACACCAAAATCGAACAAATTTAATTTTTCACGAAATGTGTGATGTTTTTATTTTATTTGTATACAGTATTAGTATTGTATTGGTTTTTTTGATAATTAAAAATTAAAAAAAATTCTTGCAAAACGTTTCCTACTATAAAATTAAAAAAACACAGCAGTCCATAAACTTTTGGGACGCACTTTATAATAGACAACGAGAACGGTCCCACATTACTGCCTTCTGGTAAGTCGGTTAGCATATATGTGATAGAATATGTAAAACCTTTGATTTTAATATGAGAAATATGTTTTTAAATATGAATTCAAAAGGAGAATACCTTTTTTAAGAAAAATTTAACTTATAAGTTACTTCGTTGCATCAAACTTTGTCAAAAACTTTAGATACGTCGATCATAAAAATGTCATTTTTGTTTTACCAAAAAATTTGATTATTTGTAAAAGTTGTTTAACTATTAACAAACCTTTCCTAAATTCATATTATTGGTAACGTATAAATGTTACCTAATTTTATTGCATTATGATTAATTCTTTCTAAAATCTTTCTCTTGTCGGATAAAAGATATATTAATGATCACTACATCTGTTTACTTGGTTTTTAAATTCTATTGCAGAGCATTTTTCTAAGCTATTGGATTGTGAGCATTTCTTTAGCAGTTATTTCAAAATTTGGTCTAATTAACATTTGTTTTATATTTTATTGTACTATTAGTGATGTTATCTTTTGCTGGTGCTTTCTGTAGATTTAGGTATTTGATAATTGAATTATCTGTTTTTGCGTAGTTGGCTCTATTATGCCATGGATATATATTTGAGCGCATAAAACAATTTACTTTCTCTTCCATTTAAATTTTTTTGAATAATGATATTTTTTCCAAAATGCCTTTAATCATATTTGCAATCTGGGTGTAAATTGGACTGTTTTCTTTTCGATGGCTTCCATAGACTCTTATTTATTTATTTTTCTTCTTAATTTCCAACCAAACTACTACCCGTGTAGTTTTTACTTTCTATAAGATTTTACTTTATGATCCCACTCCATGCTTTTATGTTCAATACACTTATTGCTTAGTTTAACTTATTTATTTTCGATTTAATTCCCAGTTGCCTTCACTACTGAAATTATTTTGTAATTTCTTTTTTCTTCCTATAATATAATTTCTTTCTGAAATTGCATGTAGCTATCACCAGAGTTAAATTTTTTAATGGCGTCTTCATATGTTTATTATTGCTTACATTTAATTTTGGGATTTCATATATGTTTGATTAAAGTTACATATATTTTTTCTATATAACTGTCTCCCTCATATTGCTCACAATTTTTAGGTAAGTTCGGGTATCTCTATCCTAAGATATCCAGGGATCTTTAGTCTCTCAGTTATTTTTCTCTTCTCTTTCTAATCTTTTCCTTATCCTTTCCATCCCCTAACGAAAAGCAAGGGCACTCTCCATGAATAGCTGTAGTTGCTCTGTTTGTTGTACTCGTTTCTAGTCTATTAGTTGTAGTCGCTTCTGTTGGACAGTCAAAATTGCCACGTATTTGCCTTATGTGGAAACCTTTTGGATGGGTGGTACATTGTGGACCCCAATTTATCAATCGATTGGTTGCTATCTAAAGTCGTGGATAGTCTTCTAGGCATCAACCGAAGGGGTCACATCCTAGGGCTTGGCATTAAAGGTGGTCCTTATCTCCCGGGGTGATTTCAAGCATATGGGTGTCGACTAGAATCATGGTAAGCGCCGAGGCTGAAAATATCCTCTTTCCTGCCATACCATGAGGGCGATACCGTCAAGCCTGAATGTTCATAAATATCTTATGGATTCGAATTCTTCCATAGTTAAAGCCAATTCTTCTACTCGTTACATGTTGATAAGCACTCTGAAAACTTTTCATGCAATATCGCATTTTCTAGTACAAAATCTTCTCATTCCATCTTTTGACAACATACAAAAGGTTAAAAAATTACGATCTAGAGATATACTTGTTCAAGTTGAATCAAGACAAGCTTTGATTATTGTCTTTCAACTCGTCATTTCATAAAATTTAGAATGAAACTTGTGGTTTCTCTCTAATCCAGATTTCATAAATATAACAGAAACAGAATTTTTGGGAAAACTTTAGATCAGGGAAGTTGTGATGCATGCCGTATAAACATTCAACGTGTCAGTAAACTCATTCCTACTCAACATCTTATCCTAACTTTTCACACACCAGTATTACCAAAATCCATGAAATCAATTTACATAATAGTTTCAATAAGCTGCAAAGTTCATCCATACATTCTTAAACATCTTAGATATTTTAAATGTTAAAGATATGATCAAATATTGTGTAATGAAACTAATGCTTCTACTTCAGAAATTTCCAAATGTCATAATGGTTTGGTTCACATGCTGCATTTTTCGAAACATGCCCTTTACGGATTTCAGAGTAAGTAGTAAATGCCACCAAGATAAAACAAAATATTACTTTCCCGGAAGCAAGACAAATATTTAAAAAACAGAACACCAAAAGTTGAAGGTTCCTATTCTTTTATTTTACAAACAGAAGATAAAATAAACAACAATCCAGAAAAAAGAATGGTTTACCAATATTTGCTCCAAATTCAATTTTGCCATCTGAATTTCCTTTTTAACACCTTCTAATAGTACAAAAAATCTACTTGAATTATAAATAAATTCAGGACTGGTGTTACAAAAATTAAATCTCTATATAAAAGCTTTAAAAAACAAGGAATATATCCTCATTTGACAAATATGGAAAAAATTTTTACATCCCAGATAAGAAGATAAGAATAACACACTCTAATAACATACACGATAATATCTGTTGATATTATAATTACTGATTTTAAAATTTTCATTAAGTTCTAACATGTGTTTCAGAGATAAAGAATATGTCTATGTCAGTATAATTTATTATTCTGATAATTTATTAAATTTATTAATTCACAACTTGCTTTGATTTTATTGCATTTGAATTTTTAATTGTAAAGACGAAAAGAGGAAAGTTAATTACTGTATTATTTCTTCTTCTTGCAAATTAATTAATTCCTGTTTTTTTTAAAGAAATTAATTAATATATTTATGACTCATTGTATATTTGTTTGCATTGTGTAGTTGCACTAATATTTGTATTCAAAGATTATACATTTTGATGAAGACATCTGAGTATGAGCAATTAGTAAGGATTAGAGAGTGGAAAATTTTTATTTGCATAAGGTTTGTTGTCACGATATTTGAACTTTTTTCCTTGGGATTCTATTGCAAACCCTTGAAATTGTCTGCTCTTCACCGCAGTTAGCGCTCATTGATTTTGCTTTCAATGATATACATACGTATTTTACACACATTTTTAAAACTTTAGTTACACTCAACCTTATTCTAAGAACTCAAACCAAATAATTTCTAAAGCATAATTTCAATGTTTTCCTTCATTTTTTGCATAAATTAAAAATTATTTTCTTATTTCTTCTATTCTATAAATTCAATATTCTCTTCCATGTATTTTAATAGTGTAAGGAATCATTGATAATTAATTTCATTACTTCTATATTATAATATTTATTATGGCTTTTATGTTTATATAATCTCTTATATCTGGTTGTATTTTAAGAAAAATGCATCTGTGAACACAGGAAGCACTGGGCTAAAGAAACAAAACGATCCTGTAGAGAAAGTAAGCAATTCAGTAAGCAATGGCACTTCAAATGGTATCAAAGATTCGAATGAGCCTCAACGGCTTCCAACAAACGAATCGTGGAGGAATTGGCGCAAGTGGCGCATGCCCTGGACATTTTGCTTCGACATGCCTGTGTCAGAAAACTCAAACAAGAACAACTCGAATAATTGTGAACTGGCTCCCAAACCTATAATAGTCCAATGGAATAATTTAAAAGAGCGGACTTCGTAAATACTTTGGAATTAAAATAATTCTTTTCAATGAGCTACACATTTCTTAAATTACAAAAGACTAGTCAACTTCCATCGATCTGGTAGAGAAGAATGCTTATTCTGTTGGTGACTGATTGTAAACACTTGTATCGAGAGAAAAAGCTTCATTACCTGTCATATCGATCCTTTGTTATGTCTGTTAATAAAATCTTTCAACTATAAATATTTGTTGCGTTGATAATTCTAAAAAATTATAAACAATTATTAAAGTGGAATATTTTTTAAAATGGGATTTATGTTCTGAAAATAAATGATAAGCTTAATTTAGTATCCAAATTTTAAAAATCATGAACTGATTACTGGTATAATCATGATAATATTTTGCATAAATCTAACTAAAAACTTTATTTGAATTATGTTAATTTAAAAAAAAAAACTATTATTATTTTCAGCATACAGTGAAATTTTTTTCAGTTTTAGTTACTACAAGAACAAAAATGTAATAGAGAGAAATTCGAAATAAATTATTCCAACGCAGTGTATTGCAAATTTAAAAAAAAAAAAAAAAAAAAAAAAGAATATTTACAATCAAGGAAATAGAAAATCTTGCGTTCAAGTTTGATTGTACATGCCATTATATTATGTATATAAATTGTTTCTATAAACTTACTTCTATACAAAAGGTTTAAGCGTTCAAAATTAAACGAAGAATTAATTCCCATTTTCAGTAGAATCATATAAATTAAGTCATAAAAAAGAATTTCATAAAATTCAACATTTGGGGAATAATTTTGCTTCGTTATTCAAAAAATATCTAAACAAAAACTTGAACATCATTAAATAGTTAAAATTGTAACCATTTCATAAAATTCTTATAAATGCTTTTTATTTTCAATTTCTCTAAGTATCATAGAAAAATATCCATTGATTTCTAAATATAAAATTTGCCTGCTGAATGCCACTTAAGAAGCAATTCATTATTTTGAATTAAATTAAATACCATTAGATATTATATTTAAAATGGAACACATGATTTTTTCTATGTACAAAAATTTAAAACTTATGGGATATAGATATTGGCTTAACGATTATCTAGTTGCTTTCCTCAAATACACTTGTTTCTTTTGTGGACAATCATATTTCTTTTTTTATAATAGAAAATTTAACTCGTATCTTACTTTTAAAAACAAGAAGCATCAGAAAACATTCTTCCGAAATTTAAAGGAATACTAGGAAACCTCAGCTTTTCTAATCTATGCTGCCGTTAATTTTAAAAGTAAAACTCCTATTGCTTTATATACAACCTACCAAAGGCGCGGAAACAAGGCTGTAGTTATTTGTTACATAAATAATTGCCAGTTAAAGCTCTCGAATTTGAAGAAAGGTACAATATCGTCGATTATTACAAAAATAGCTCTTACGTTATATTTTAAGTTATCTGAAATTCCAAAATCTGTGCTAAGGTAAAGAAATTGTTGAAATGTGTCCCTTGCAGCATACCTTGGAAATGGACGTTTAGAATCGAAGGCAACAGTTCGTGGTTTCGATTTATTTTTCTTTTAGATATTCTTAGTGGTTTGGAATTCACTTTACATATTTAGTTGCAGTCTAATTGTCTCTATGTAAAAGAAGAGAGATTTAAAATAATATACTAAAATGACCTGCAGCTTGTTCTATATGTTACACCGCGTAGTGAATAGCTTAGCATTTGAAAATTTATCATGCCAAAAATATGTGCATTAGAACAAGACTCAATTTATACAATAACGAGACAACAAATTGATATCAATAAAAGTCGCATCTGACTGAACAACTCAGTATTTGGTCCAAAATTTAAAAAAATAAATACATACAGAAATGATAGAAAAATCAGAAAAATTCCCCATAAAATGCTGAGTTTAGTACAAATGTAGAAAATAAAGTTTGCTGTAATCAGCAAGAAGAAATTAAAATACTCACTCAATTGAACTAATAATCTCAGAACTCATTAAAATTATTTTCTTTCTAATTCTAAGTCTCTAAATCCTTGTCCGAAGCGACAACATTAAAAACACAAAATTCTTCCCACGTTACCATTGCATAATTATTTCATATTTTTAAAACTGCTTAAAAAATTTATTTTTTCCAAACGTTTTGAAAAATACATCCATTATTTTAGATGTAAAGCTTGGCAAAAATAAGAATGGCATGATTTGAAAAATCATATATAATTGTGTTCACCACAAATGAATACAATTTAATTTTCTTGTGGTTGCCAATGGGATTTATTTGTGAAGAGGCACTGGATATGTTCATATAGAGAGCGCATGGCGAAATGAAGTAACGAGATTGTCAGGAACCTGTTCGTCTCCAGCAAGGGAGAAAGGGAGGTCGAAAGTTTTGGGAGAGACATGTTCCGTACATGTGGAGTTGCCGGGCAGAAAAGCCGAGACTGGGGTGGTGCAAAGTGATTTCGTCGAAAAATACGGGAGATCTGCTTCAGGGGTGAACCAAATTAAAAGATAATTTTGGCGGCTGTGACACTTCTGCAAAATCCCTCGAGACTTGAAGTAGAGTAGCATCGATTTACATTATTATATTTCCCGGTTATCAGGCGCGGCATTGAGCCCTGCCCACGTGGGCTACCCTACCATTCCCGGATTACTTCGTAAGTTTTATTAGTATTAACCATTATTTATGTTATCCCAATTTACTCTGTAAGTTATTATTTATGTTACCCCAAATTACTCTGTAAGTTATTATTTATGTTATTCCAAATTACTCTGTAAATTATTATTATTTATGATATTCTAAGTTAATCTGTAAATTATCACATTTGTGTTATTCTAAATCAATCTGCATTAAACTTAATTAACTAATTATGAACCTGGAACCTTATTAAGTGTCTGTTAGTAATATTATTTAACAAATAAACTCCAGCATAAGAAAAAACCTATATAAAACACTTGTACATAATTCATCCTTTTCTTAAATAGGAAAAATATTTGAAAATTGATCACTATCAATCAACAATATATATTCTGTAACGTTTAATAATTTTTAAGAATAAAAGAATGCATAGATCTGGATGGAGACCTCGTGATTTTGAATCAGGGACCCAGCAAAAGACTCCCAATACTTGGTCTGCCACCCCCAGAGGTATCATTTCCTTAAAGAAAGCGTTGAGCGATTCATAAGCAAACGAATCATTCAACGCATGCGCAGTTACTTAGAATGGTCATAAATCTGTGAATGTGTTAATGTTTTAGGAAAAGCGACAGTGTCTGTTTTTATTTATAGCTGAAATATTAATCAGTGTAACAGAATAAATAAGTAAATAATAAATTCACATCATGTAGAGATTTATATGAAAATATTTTTTCATGAAAATAAATTCCATAAAAAACCTGTGATATGATATATGGTTTTATTTTATTTTCCTCTTATAAAAATAAATTTCGATTTCACTTTGTATATTTTTAATGGGCTCACTTAATTTTATGAAAAAAAAAATTTAAAATATTTGTACAGGATAAATTTTTTGAGTAATAAAATTTACCATTTTATCAGCTGTTAAGTAATAAAAGACACTTTCAATTTTTTTTTCAAGATGTGAATTTTTATTTCTTTTGTGTATGGAAGTAATTTGAAATAGTAATGAGATGTTATGATTTATATGAAATATTTTAAAATACTTAATAATAATTTTTTTAGGCTTTGCCTCAAAGGAAGTATCATTCTCTCATGAACATACCCTATTATTTATATAATTATAAAAATCATAGAAGAAATTAATTTGTAATGCTAACATTCAAATGTAAACAGTTGATAAAACAGTCAACAAATGTTAGAGTGAATTTAAGAGAAAATTTTATATGTAAATGATTAAATGCTGAATAATGATGTGGTTAGTTAAAACAGAAAATATTAACTATCTAAATAAGGTAATATAGCCTTTAAAAGAAAACTACAAATTAGTTATGGAGGAAAATAAAATTTTTGATGTTTGGAAAACCTAAATTTTTGATACAATATGTATTTTGTTTCATTAAGCGAATGCTCCTAGAAAAACTATGTGACCACCTTTCTGTTGATAGAACTTTTTTGAAGAGATAACAGAAAGATAGACATATTATTTTTTCGATATGATAGATAATAGATTCGATATGATGATAGATATGATAGATAATTAGAGTACTTTCAGAATCAATTTCTGGCCCTAAATTTTGTTTACGATGATACAAAAGCTAAACTCCGTAAAGGCCTGAACATGCGCAAAATGTCTGAACGTTTTACCTAATTACGCATACGTTTGTTTATTAATACCTCAACGCTTTCTTTCTCTCTAGACGCTAGTAACATAGAGCGACCACACCAAGTTTTAATGTGCCCCAACCGCCTTTAGTGAATACGATGGGTCTTCAGTAGAACCTGTTTGGAGCTCGACCACAGAGGATGTGTTTTTGTTGCTGTCAGTACAAGAATTGTTACTGATTTACCTTTTATTCTACCCGTGAGGGAAAGCGTCTCCTTCCAGGACTCTGTTACAAAATGTGACGAACCGACCGTACTTTTACCGATGCACGATTTATATTGTTTTGCGGAAAAAAATGTGGATAAAGTGCTCCGAAAAGTGTGTTGGATATCCTTCCATATATAGAAATCCTACAGACTCCAATAACGAAATCGGATATTTCTTTAGTGATTATCCACATGTTTCACATATTTTATTACAAAAATTCCGTGGACGTTAATACTGATATAACGATGAAGCGAGTCACTAGTGAACTGGATAGTGACTTTAGGTAAGTTCAAGTCATTTCCTAATAATTCTGATGTTGTTGTCTTCTATTGTGTTAATAGCAATGGTGAACATATAGCCGTAAATGCTAGTATTGATTAAAATATAATTAAAATTATTTTTTGATAAATATTTGAAAAATTATGATGAGGAGGAAACCACAGTATTAAACTAATTAGTAGTTAATTATGATTAATTAAATCATTATATTTGGCATTATAAATGCTGATTCATATCGCTACTAAATATTATTGGAAATAACTTGTACTTAAAATCAAAAATAGGCGAAAAAGAGTCTCTCTAAAAACAGTTAGAAGGAAAAGGAATTCCAAAAATGATAATACCACCCCGGTAACTTAAAAATTACTCGCTGATAATAAATATGATAGTCTCTCTGAACTAAGTGACATGAATGACCCCATTGGAGATAATAAAAAAAAATAAATACTGTAAATACTAATAATGATAAGGAAATGAACGAAAAAGGAGAGAGGCAGTTACTGTCATTATTTCATGTCCATTTCCCTAATAATAAGGAGAGAGAAAAATTTATGAAATTAATGAACATGGATATTATAAGGTTAAAATAGAAATGTATATAAGTTTAGGAGGGTTCCCCAGTGCCATAGATGTCAATTATGGTATCATACTAGTGACTCATGTTCACTTACAGCACATTGTGTTAAATACACAAGTGCACATCTAACTACACATTTCACTGAAAAAATTGAAAAGCCTAAATGTGTTTAACTTCCTAAAATTATCTAGTTATCATATATTGTCCACATATAAATAATGAATAATATGACTTCAAATATATTTCCTTAACTTATATTGTCTTAAATTAAGTATAATTATAAACTGTATTGAAACATAATAATGGCGACAGCATCATGGAATTAGTAAGGAGTGCACTTACAAATCCTGCAAAAATTATATGAACTTGTAAATAGATTGTCAGTAATTTTGTACTGCATATTAATTATAATACTATGTATAATATTCTGTACTGTAACAATCATCATTATTGTATAAACAACATGCTGTAAATAACTACCATGGACGTGCAGATAATTAACAACAAAATGTAAATAACTATTAACGAACTGAAATTGTATAACAAGAAATCTCTATATGACCAGATTTGTTTTTCAACTAATGCAGAATTGTTAATCCTGGGGGGTATATACTAGCTATTTGTACTGTGTATTTTGTTTTGTAAATATTTAACCAAGATTTTGTCACTAAAGGAGTTCAAGACATATATTACAATATTAACAATAATTAAATACCTCTTGTAGGAAACAGTCATGAGATGAAAATTTTTATATTATATCCTATATTTTATGACTAACATCTTTAGATAAACTTAATCCTTCCTTATATTGGAGATATGTGCACCCTGCACAGGAATTCCGTCTGATCACAAGACACTCCCTCATCCATTGGATCTTCAGTTAAGCTGGGATTTGAACTCACTACCTTCCGATAATGAGTATGACGCCCTAACCAACCAAGTTACCAAGACCTTATCAAAGCTGGTGTGCGTCAAGAAAGCATTCTCATTTCATACTATTCTACAGTAATGTTTAGTTTGGTTTGTTTGTCGCTCAACGGTCATTTTTGCACACGAGGGCTAATTACTCCCGGACCTACAGTTTAAAGTGGACTCCGAACCACTACAAACATCCATACTCAAGGTGGGATTTGAATCCACTAACTGTTGAACCGAAGGCAAGAGCACTAACCATTCAGCTGCCAGCTCGGCTATTCTACAGTAAAGATTTTCCAAGAACAGACTAAGGAGCCATTATGCATTCCATGTATATGACACCGTTAAACAAGGTCAGTAAGTATAAAGATTCATAAACTAGCGATTATGTTATATTTAAAATAGAAGATTAGTACAAAAATTGAAAAATGGATATTAATGAAGAAAAAATTAATTTAAAATTATTAATAAAAGAAGTAAGAAAAAGGAAGTAAAAGTTATAAATGACTAAATAACATTTGAAAAATAAATTCCTATGGTTGATTCCATAAAATAATTGGTAGTCAAACAACTATTTATAAACTGAAATTATTATGATTCATACCAAGGTAAAAAAAAAAAAAAAAAAAAAAAATAATTAATAAGAACTCTAAGCTTCTCTTATATCATAAAAAAGTTGTTATATTCATAATTCGTAATAGTTAAGAAACAATAGACTAAAAGATTATTTCAAACGTAATGATATTGAAGATCATATTCACAAAATAAATGCAAATTCTTCGTGGAAACATTATATCATAGCAAATGTTAATAGCATATTTAACTAGGTGCCTACAGTGAAAATAAGATATAAATTTTAGCCTCACAAAAAAATTTGGCACTTGTATAAAAACCTGTTGATTAGTAAAGGTGATCAAAATTCCCCCGAAATTGACTCAAGATCTTTTTACCTAGATCCTATGTACATATTAAATGATAATAAAAACAAAAAGTGAATTTATTTAAAAATGTTAAACTTGATGTGTTTTGTGATTGAATTTTTATTGCTTATTTCTATTTTCAAATATAGCAAAACATAAGGAGGATTTAAGTTCATTATTTTAATTTATTACTAGAAAAATAAAAATGTGATGAATAGTCGGATAAAATAAATGATTTAACAACGGAATGAGTCTTGGATCTTCTGCTTCCACCAAATCTCATTCTGATGAATATTGAGCTTCAAGGAAAGGTTGATAATTGTTGAACAAACTGAAAACTCCGAAAGCGAAGAGAACTTATTGGAGGGGTCCAATATCGCTGTTTTGATTGCGCTAAGATATATTAATTGTGGATATTAAGAGTAACAACTATATTAAATTGGACAAAATGTTATTTTTGGTTTTTCATTTATATTTGTTATGTTTTCATGCTTTTTTCTTTAAAATATCCTCCTGCTTAGTCAATTTTGCAAATAAACAATGCCACTTTTTCTTACACTAACACACTTTTTCAATCTTTTGTTCTACTTTTTCTGATTAATTCTCGTTTAATAATTGCCAGTTTAATGATTTGGTGTGAAATTGCTAACATTTGCCCAAAACCTTTCTAGCCTTCGGGATTTTACACAAGTACCATTAAACAAAATCCTAAAAGTAATTCCACAGTTCAGTAGAGTGATGTAAACACATTTTTAATAGTACTGTATGTATCAAATGATTATAGAAATCTCACCGAACTCTTTTATTAGAAGAAGGTTAAATGCCGTATATAGTTCTTAGAAAATAAAAAGGATGTGAAAAAAATATTATGTGTAAGGAGTTGAAATCATAGATCTACAATTGAACCATATCAGAGTGGATATAAAAGAGGCATTGAAAGAGCATGGATTCATTAAAGATCATTAAAAAAGATAAGAAGACATGTTGAAGGAGATATCATTTTATTGCCTTTATACATATATTTTTGAATACTGTTTTGAAATCCCACATTCTAAGACGGTCATTTCCAAAATCTGAAGGTCCAAGTATAATTCTATCATCTAAGCAAATTTCTAAACCAATGTTACAGATATTAACGTTATGGATGGAACAAGTAGGTTGCTGAAACGTTCACAGTTGCATGAAGTGCGGTGAGAACTTCACATTCAAGCAACAGAAACCATGAACTGAACCAGCCAAAAGAGCAAACTTGGTAGTGAACCATAGAGATACCCTTGATTCAAGCTGAATTGACAAAACAATCAACCTACTTCAAAATCTAAAGAATCTGGTGAACACAGTTGCTCCTCAGTAATAAACTAAAGCCACCATTTCCCGACTCCGTGAAGACATCAGAAAGATTCTATTTGTATTTAAGAATTTTGAAGAGATTATTAAAATTGCAATATCATTTTTGATTTGCAGCAGATCGGGAAAATATTCTTTCTTTCAAAATAGATTTTCTAAAGCCTATCTTTACCTTTAAAGATTCAACGGCTCTATGTGATAACGGAGTGGTGAAAAAACATTTTGCATTTAAAATCAAGGGCAAAAGCACAAACACAAAATGCTATTTTAATAATAAATAAACTATTTAAATAAGAAAACTTCTTGTATTTTTATTATTTGTGGTATAAAGCACAGAGCAAATTATTCAACTCTTATTTAAACATAAATGGTTTATCAAAATGGCAACAGGGTATTTAGTATTTAATACCCTATTATTGGCATAATAATTATGCTATTTGACCGCATTTTTTCATGGTAGATGAAATTTTGCGCATTAATCAAATTTCTACTCTTTGTAAGCAGCAAGATTTAAGAAAAAATTATTATGAATGTACGTATGTATGTAAATATATGTTATTCAGGAATTTTACATATTTCATTTTGAACTTTTATTTGCATTTGATATTTTTAATGTGTGTGTGAATCCCTCAAGACCTACTCCAAAAAATTATTTGCAATTAACTTTAAAATGCTTCTTGTCAGACTCAGAATGGAAACTATGAAAATCGCTCATATGAAAAGCTCCCTTTGAAATCAGAAATCTTCTACAGCAATGGACGTTTCATAGAATAATGATTCCAAATATCCTTATTTGGTAGAAAAGGAAAAGACAGTGAAATAATATATACAGGCCAATGAAATAGAGATCTATGATTAATATTTTATGGAACACAATTTTGTGAATAACAACTCGTTTTTATTTGATAATTGAGTCTACATGCTTCTAAAGTGAATTCATGTTCAGAAAATACTATGCATTGCCCATGATTTCCAGCTTATTGAAAATTAGATAGAAGAGGAGAGTTACTTTGGATGTGTATTTCTGCCATATATCTCTCGCATTTTTCATTAGGTTTAAAATCATGGTTCTATGGAAGCAGAAAAAGTGTTGAAAGCCATATGGTGCTAAGACTAACCAATTTTGAACAGTTCTGGATCAATGTATAGTTGCATTATTATTCAAGAAGTATTCGTAGTTATTAGAGTAAAGTTGTAGAATTGCAAGGTGCTCATGCCTGTTTGCTTACCAATGAGAAACCCCAGGTCATGATATTCCGACTAAATCCATGCACAGCATGAATAAGACAAAATGGATTAATGACTTCGTGAATCGCTATAAACTAATTATCAGAAAATAACTGATTTTCCCATTCTTATTCCAGCTGGGAATCTGTTATACGTGTTTTCAGAGTACCTGTAGCTGAGCTCTTATCTTCAGTATTTCAGATTTTAAACAGAGAAAAGAGAGAAGGAAGAATGAAGAGAAAAAGAAAAGAAAATATAATAATAAATATTTAATGAAGACTTATTTTTGTAATTGTTTTTTCCCTAACTTTTTGCAATTTATAGCTTAAAAAGTACTATATATAAAACTTTAATTCTTTATATATATATATATATATATATATATATATATATATATATATATATATATATATATATATATATATATATATATATATATATATTGGCTTGGGCTTCCATACCAAGGAGAAATGAGAGTAAAGGAGTGACTGTATCCAGAGCTAGGGAATTAGCACCTTTGTCCTGGCTGTTTTCCCACTCTTCCATTGTTTTTGCAAATAAAAAGGCGTGTCAGTCTTCATGTGGCTTAACTCAAACCTCCATTAGGAGAGATGCTTCTGACCTGTCTTCGTACCTCCTCCTAGAGATAATTTTGTGTTTGATGTTTTACTTGTAAGTAATCCTGTTGGCTTATTTGAATTTTAAGGGTACAGTAGACTATCAAAATGACCAATTCGACAAAAATATGAGTTTTCTTTTTTAGTTTATAAAAAAAATATAAATCATTCTCTATATTATACAAAAAGAATTATTGAATTGACCCAATTTTATACAAAGTTTTTAATAAAGTAAAAGTGCTTCATGCCCCTTTTTCACGTTTGCTCGAAAATGTTAACAAGTAACACGAGGAATGTGAATAATAACTAATTTCCAATGAAGTATATGTATTTCTAGAAAGTAATAAGTTTTAAACATCACATTTGGCTAATATTTGCTTGATTTACACTAATAAAATTTTAAAGTTTTAAAATGTATTATAATTTTGCGACATCAAAATGATTTAGCTTTTATTATTTGTATGATTTCATTAGGTAACACTAATCTTGTTGATTTTTCACAGTAATCATTATTTTGATTTCAGTGCTTGATTTCTGTTTTGATTTTGAAACTTGTATTTCTGTTGGGTGTTCTTTTATAAAACAGTTCTTTTCAGAATAACTCTCTCAAATAATATTTTCTTGAATCAAAAATTGTAATTTCCATCATAATTCATGCAATTAATTCAAGATACAGGAAGCCTAAAAGCAGACAAACGAAACGAAAACTTGCTGCGATTGAATCAGCTCGTAAAAGACAATTAAAATTTGCTGAGAAAGCTGTAGCAAAACAAACAGTTGACCAAAACTTTTCTGTTATACTGGATGTATATGTTCCAGAATTTCGTCATTTACGTAATGATATTCCTCCTGCAAGTGGAAATGAGTATATTCTTATGAATAAAACTGCTTCTCCAGGAATCTAAGGAATTTGCAATGCAGTAACTGTAGTGTCTGCTTTTTAGATGTATCCACTCAAGAAAATCATGGTTTTTCATTAAAACTAGAAATGTCCTGCAAATCTTGCAACAAAAATTTTGGCTCAATTTTTTCCAGTCCAAGAAAACCATACTCACGGAAATTTGATGTCAATAATAAAGTTGCTGCGGCTTTTGTGAACTTTGGAAAAGGCCATGCAGCAATGGAATTATTCTTTCGAACAGTAGATTGTGGAAGCATGAATAAAAAAAGTATTTTCTCAATTCTTCTCTAATCTAATAATAATAATAATAACAATAAAACGAAGGGTTTTGAGATGAAATCTTAAAAGAAAACCACAGTGCCGTTAGGAAATCACAGTTGGATTAAAATGCAAGTTTTAATCCTAAGGATTAGTTACGTATTTCTTGTCCTATGATGGAACTTGGCAGAAACGAGATCATACTTCTTTTACGGTATTGGAATAGCCATTGATACCCTCACCGATTTAGTAGTTAATTTTGAAATCATGTCGAAGTACTGTTCGGAGTGTGCAGTTGCATCTCGAGATCTCTGGAAAAACTGTACTGAATTCCATATTTAGAAAGAAAGTCACAAAAAAATTGCCAAAAAAACTTTAGCGGATCATTTGGGAGCATGGAAATCGTTGCTGCATCACGAATTTGGAAATGTTCATCTTCATATAATATGCTGTATCCAACAATTATATGTGATGGTGATTCTAAAACATTTATTCACTTAAACAAAGCGAAAATGTATAGTGATATTCCAATTGTTTAAGAAGAACGTATTAATCATGTTGCGAAAAGACTTGGCACAGCACTTCGTGATGTTGTAAAAGAATGGAGAGTGAAAGGCATCACACTTGGTGGTTGAAAACAAGGCAATTTAAAGGAAGGAACTGCAGTAAAACTCAAAAATTTTTATCTGAAAGCAATAAAAGATATTGCTCCTGATATTCAAAAGATGAAAACTTCAATTTTGGCGGCTCTTCATCACTGTATGTCTACAGATAAAAAGCCCAAACATAAGAAATATCCCACGAGACTTTGGTGAGAGATCATGGTGCTTTTATTAAAGACATGTGGCAAGCAATCAAATAACATAAAGTCACACATTAATGAAAACTAAACTTTAGGAAAAAGTTGTCGAGAAGATCTACCAGTGTATCAAAGTAATAATGTGTGTAATTTCTAATGAAATTATTCGTTGCTGTAAAAACTCAAAATGCAAATGAAAGTCTTCACAATTGTACATGGAAAAATCCTCGAAAGATATATTTGTATCATAAAAGAGAATGGAATATGCTATAACTCTAGTCATCAGCGAGTTCAATTTTGGAGTTTTAAATACAATAGAACAACGTCAGGAATGCTGTCTGATCACACTTATAGCTTGCAAAGAAAAAAATCGAAGGTCATTAGATTTTTATGTATTGCAACAAAAGCCAAAAAGTTTTGCGTACAGTGCTGGAGCATTTAAAAAATTTAAGATTTATGTGTTTAAAATTTTAGAACATTAATATTCTTCCTGCAAAAAGTAAACATGTATATAGTAAAATCAACAAATAAAATTGTTATGCATATTATAAATAAGAATATATGTTTTTCTATTATTTTTCCAATACCTTTGTATGTGAAATAATTTTTAAAATACGTTACCTTTCATAATGTTCTTCAATTTTGTATTTATCTAGAATTTTAAAATTAATATAGTATATGCTTGTAATTTATGCTTTCTATGCAATATATGTGTTATAATATAATTTTTTCAAATGTTGGAAAAATTTTTAAAAGTGCAATATGTAAATTTTAATCAATTAAATTAATTTTAAATATCTTTATGTTTTTTTTTAATAATGAAACATACTTTGATGAAAAATTCAATAAAAAGCAATTTAAATATGAAATATTATTGTCTCAAGTACCTCACATATTTAAAATACTGTTTTTCTCAGATTTAAATTTTTTGATAAATATGTAAAATGCTCCATGTGCATTAGTTTTTTTCCCATGTACATGGAATTTGCTACAGTTGTTCATTATGATGTTTTCTTCAAATGTTCATAAGAAATTTGTTATAACTTTACATAAAATTAAAATTTAAGTTCTGAAATTAATGTTAATGTGATATTTGTATGAAAAATTTTATAATATGTATTTAAAATTTTTTTAATCAATTTTCTTAGTAAAGCGTTATTGTTAAAGATAGATAATTTCATATACATAAAAATATTATAATTTATGAAATTTGAAAGAATTTTCTGTTTTTAAGGCACAGAGGTTTCTTTTAGTATTGAATATTTATCGGATATTATAATTACATTTATTGCCATAAATCACTTTTTAATTTATATTTTAAGCTGAAATTTTACAATTTAACTTAAACATATAAGCTTAATATTTGTGCCAAATTTCAAGAAATTTGAATAAAAATTGAAAAAATTAGTTTTGAAAGCCCACTGTTCTCTTAAAGAGTCTTTTGTTAATTTGGTTGTATTTTTGAAAGAAAAAAAAATTATTTTATTTTAAAATAATCTACGTCTACGATTCTCTTAATTCATCCTCATAGATGAATTTGTGATGTTTTTTAGTTCTGGGTTTCTTTGGGTGTTCCGTAATGTCTGTGTTTTTTTGCTTGTTGCATGACACATTTAATTACTATTGGTCTAATGGTTTTTGTAAGGTTTCTAGCCTGAGCCATTTACCTCAGTTTAGCGAAGTTGAGGATTCATATGGAGATTGAATATTGAACAAAAGAGGAGTTGAACATAGCGAAACAGTCTAAGCCATCAAGCTGAAAAATGGTGAACTTACTTGGTCTTAGCTGATCCCGCTCCCAAAGAGAAAGAGCAATTATTAATCATTCAAAAGAGATAACAAGGTCTTGCAGAGCAAGAAGGGTTATACATAATTGGTTTACAATTCTTAGATGCTATTAGCACATTATTTGGACATTTCGATATGATTATATTTGAAAATTTACAGTGGTTCAATTTTACAGAAAGTACAAAGTTTACAAAACATACATAGTTGAATTTCACATTAACATAGTGACGCATTTAATTAGTGGTGGAATACCTATTTCATGTCTCCTTGAAATTCATTTTGTAATAAATATTTACTGTAAATACTATGTTAAATTACGTTTCAACTAATTGGAAATCAACAAAAGTTAGATTTCTACCAAAACCACGGAAAAACATAGCTGATAGTTATCCACTCATAAGTTTATTATCTTCACTAAGCAAAATTTTACTGGACATAATGCTAGAGAGAGTGAGAAAACTCTGTTACATAAATAAAATTCTCAAACCAGAGCAATTGGAGTTTTAACTCAAGCTGTCAACAGTACACCAATAATTAAGAATTACTGAAAATATACATGAGGGATTTAAACTTAAAGAAAATATAGGAGCCGTACTATTAGATATCGCGAAAGCATTTGAAAAAGTTTCGATTAATGGTTTAATTTATTGATTATTTTTTCTAAAATTCTCAGGTAATTTAATTAAATTGATTCACATCACAACTTAAATAATAGAAAATTTCAAGTTAAATGTAAAGATACTTTCTCAGAAGTTAGGAAAATTTTTAGCGGCGTTTCGCCAGGTAGTAAATTAGAAGCCATGTTATTTTTAACATATATAAATGGCCTCTCAAAATAGACGAATACAGTCTTAACCCTTTTTTCACACGATACAGCAATATCAGGTAAAAATAAAGCATTTATAGGTAATACCTTAAATAAACTTAGGATCTGGTTTAATGAGTAGAAAATAGAATTAAACGTAGGGAAAACTTAAGCAATAGTTTTGTGTAAAGAAAATAAAATGCCGAAAGTAACATTACTTACCAATTACTCCTAATGAAATAAAATACTTAGAATTAACTTTAGATAAATATTAACTTATAAATCCCACTTTACAAAAATAATTTTAAAAAACTAAGACAGCACAGACATTTTCTTATTTAGTGGTAAGCTATAAATCAAAACTAAATGTAATAAAGTGGAAAATTCAAATCAGACTAGCCGATTCAAAATAACCATATAATGGATGCTATGATTTGTCTTTTTCATTTTGCTTTAACGTCTGTATTATAGTCAACGTGTTAATGATTTAAATCAATGGAAAATGGTTTCGCAAACAAATTTTTTAGTGTTAATTAAAAAAAATCTTTTTATTAACAAAATGACTTCGACAATATTATTAATTTTGACCCCAAAGAGTTGAAGTCATAGATTTGTTACTCGATATGGGTATGCCATGTCTAAATCTATTCGACTATTGCTTAGGAGCTTTTGGCTCAAAATATAAAAATTAGACAATAAGAAAAAAAGAATTAGTTTTCACATTACAATACTTTTTATTTCTCTTTTATATTTAGCGCTTCCTTTTAGAACTACAAACACTTTAATTTTGATTTCATAAGAAAAAGAATCTCAAGTGTTAGTAAAAGTAAAAGTTGTTGTACCAGCATGCTTCCCTGTACCTAGCTCTGAGTTGGGCTCTACTAGTTGGAGAGAAGCAGCCGAGTGAAGTCTTCGTAGTTTTGAATCAGGGACCCAGCAGAAGTTCCTCAATACTTGGCCTGCTACCCCAGAGATATCTTTTCACTTGAAAGACATTGTGACAACGCCTAGTTTTAATGCTTCCCAGCCAGCATTAGCGAACACAAAGAATCTTCGGTTGGCCGGCATTCAAACTCAATACCTTCCGAAAACGAAATGGGTATCTTAACCAACTAGGACGCAAAGGCTCCATAAAAGTAGAAGTAGTTATTAGTGCGCCATTCACACTTTCGTTTTTTCATCAATAAATGTCACCGCCAAAATATCATGGCAGCCCTAGTGTGACTAAGCAG
This sequence comes from Latrodectus elegans, assembly GCA_030067965.1. NCBI lineage: Eukaryota > Metazoa > Arthropoda > Arachnida > Araneae > Theridiidae > Latrodectus > Latrodectus elegans. Next base: position 34,723,295 of record CM057813.1, read on the forward strand.
CTGACATGAAACTTTTCTAACGTCATGGATATATTAAATTGACCTCCTCGCATAGGAGGGTGTGTGTTTTCATTCATAATCGAGCAGTAGAACAAATATGCTGGAATTAGAGGTTAAATGAGTAGAATATTGGTAATTCGAGATATAGAAAATTCCTGATACCAAGAGAAAACCGCAGTTGAAGGGCTTAAGTCACACAATGTGATGATATGCTGTGAAGTTTTTTTATGTTAATTTTAAGTGTATCAGGAGGGTTGAAATTAAATAAATAACAGAAATAATAAAACAGTTGGAAAGCCAGTATATTTCGGAGCCTCATCCACGAAACTACATTCGCATCGAAGCGGTGTAGTTAAGTATTCTTAATTTTTGATTCTATTGTTAATTTTAAGTAATAAAAAATGTACATACTAAAAATAAAAATATTAGAATTAATTAATTAGTTCAACTATATCTACCAGCTAAACTAAGATTCGAGTTTACGCGCCTTGATATTGAGAGTGGACAGGTCTTACTCAACGAATTCCGGTAATGAAAAGCTCAAGAATGTGTTATCACGGTAAAAAAAAAATCGTCTTAAGTTGAAAAATTAATTTAAAAAATAGTGCTAATCTACACAATCACCATTCTGAGACCAATAGTACGTATCACCAATTTACGGTTCCACAGCTAAATCAAATTTCCGAAAACTAGTCTTACAAATATCTCACTAATAATGATTATAAATACCTCATGGTATGCCAGAAACTAAAAAATTAGCCATGAAATACAGAGAAACGGTATTAGTTTTTATAGAGCTCCAGAAAGAAAGTTCAATCTCATTTAGGATAAGTGTACCTGGGAAATTTCTGAAAAATAATTAATAATTCTAAAATAGTAAAAATTTATCAGTCATAATTAATTTACTCCTGATTTTCTGTGAGAAGAAGAGAAAACAAAAAGCAGAAATATTAAATTAAATTTTGATAATTGAAATTATATAAATGAAAAGTGATTATACACTTGGTGTTCATGTTGTTGTCTCTCTTCTTTACAGCTCTAATTATGGAACTTCTGTCTTAATATTGTTCTCGGTCTGTTTTTGTTTGCAGTATTAAAATGCTGTATATGGGTATCTTCGCTATTTCCTAATTCTGAAAAATTTTTGAATTTTCTGAAAGAAGTTACTGAAAATGTTAGTGACACAGAAATCACGCATGATAGCTTCATCTCTGAAGTACCATGGTGCCTTAGAAGTTATTCTTAGAGATTTATTTTGAATTATTTGAAGTTTCTTAACATAACTGTCAGCTGCTCCTTCAAAATTTTGGCATTAGTAGCTGACCACTAAACACAGCATTCACCTGTTCAAAAGTGTTTTATTTTTAACCAAGATAGATTGTTTCTTTCGTTACAGTTGAGATCATGATTACACCATTTTATTACATTTCTCATAGGTTTATACAGGCAGCTGTGTAGATTGTTACGGTGGTCTGTCCTTCTTAGGATTACCTTAGTCTGCAGTCAATGATGCGGTATCTTGCACTAGCGATTCTAACGCGGTTAGGATAACATAAACAATACCTTAGTTATGAATGCAGCTTTTAAGGAATATGTTAATATTTTACAGCAAATTGCAACAATAGAAAATCAGTAAAATTCCCGATTTTTCTCAATTAAATAAATTATATAGAGAAGCTATGCGCATTTTAGCAGCAATAGCTTTTAGAAATTTAAATTCTCAATAAAAATTCATATTCTATTTTGGGTAAGCAGAGCAAATATGTGGAAATGGAAAACAATCAGATTCATCTGATAAGAGTCCACATATTGAGGTTAGATCCGCTGAAGAATAATGCTTCGCTACCATTGATCGAAATAAGATCAGTTGGAAACGCTGCAAAGCGTGCAGGAAAGCTAGAAATTGAAGAAAATAAATTCGAAAAATATTTTAAATAATACAAGTTTAAATGGAAATTCTATATTGAATGATGGATATTACTTCAAATATTGCAAATAATAAATTAGAAAATTTTGTGTGTGTGCGATAAAATTAATGACGAACAAGATAAAACCTCTGGATTCCAATTTATTGAAGAAAAAAAGTCTTTGAAAATTCCCTTCCACCGATTATTATAAAAAACATAAAGTTACTTGGAAATAAATTAATAAAAAACTTGATATTATTATCCACACAAATACACTACTAAAATTAATGGGCTTTACGATTAAAGTTGCATCTCCTGATGTTCACCTAAAAACTGCAAAATTATTTGAAGATAAAGATTTTAAATTTCATTCCTATATTTTACTTGATGACAAGGATATTAAAGTTGTTTTCAGAAGTTTATCTTATGATGAACAGATCTCGTTGAAATCCAACAAAAACTTCTTAATCTTGGATTTATGGACACCGAAGCGGTTCAATTAAGTTCATATAGAAATGGGGAAAGAATAAAAATTCCATTTATTTAGTTACATCATCCAAATCTAAAAAATCGGAAAATATCACATTCAATATCTAATACGTTTACACATATCTGTTGAATATTATTGAGACAGAGAAGACCACCTTGACGCCAACAATTCTTTCATGCTTAAAATTCGTGCAGGTGGTAAGCATCAAATTACTGAATGCTCTAAAATAAGGATGGCGAACCAATGGCAAGCGTGCCACAAGAGGTACGTTTGTATATTTTGATGGCATGCTAAAAAACTAAATTATTTTTTTATAAGTTATCTTTTTTGACATAGAAATGAATTAAAAATTACTATAATCTACACTTTATTTATAATTTATGATATAAATTTTTAGTACTGAATACCTATTGAAGTATGTTAACTAGAACCGTCAAATTATACATTTTATTATTAAAATATTCCATGAATTCTCTATATAAAGATGCACATTAGATAAAAAGTTTGCGTATCCAGTTTCGCCTTCTTTATGTTATTGCAAGTTGTTGCCATCACAGCGCTCGAATCAGACTATAGATTGCATTACCCATTTTTTGTAAAGCGTCATCTTTAAAACTTCACTGATTTGTTAAAAATATAACCGTTTATTGTAAACAGATATAGTGTTATTTTTAGGTAAATATTTTTACTTATTATTTCGTATTTCATATTCTGCATTCGTTTGCAAGAACATATTGCGTCACGACTGAAGTTTTACCATATATCAATCTCAAGGAATTAAAAGTTACTAAACTTATAATTTGTTTTGCTTATTTTTGAGCAACAAAATATTTAAATATTATGAGAAATTATTTTACCATTAAATCAGTGTAAAATATAGAAATAATTATTAAAATTACCTTGAATTAGTATATTATTTATTATTCTCTTGAGTTGGTAATATTTTTAGTACTTTAATATGTTCGAAATGTGTTCTTGTAAGCGAATGCAGAATAAATTATTTATTTTATAACAATATTATTAATATATATATATATATATATATATATATATATATATATATATATAGATATAGATATAGATATAGATATATATATATAGATATAGATATAGATATAGATATATAATTACTTACGATGACTAGTTCAATGAACAAATCTAAATTACCCGAAACATGTAGTAGCAGAGAATTTCAAACTTGGTGGACCGATAAATACGGTATATTAAAAAAAACAATATAGCAATATTTTATGTTCTAAAACTGTAGTCTGTAGAACATCTTCAGTAAAGCGGCATTATGAAACCACCCATAAATTTCTTCTCTATTGAAGAGCAAAGGGAATATATTTCACTTGCCTTAAAAAATAAAAATGTTCAAACAACTTCGTTAATGAAATATATTGGAATTCAATCAAACACTACTTATCAAGTTTCTAAAACTATTGCTCATAACGCAAAACATTTTAATGAAGGCGAATTTTTAAAGGACACTTGGCTGCAATGGGCCCCATACTTATTTGATGATTAAGAAAACAAAGAAAAAATTATCCAAAGAATTAAAGACGTACCAAAAGCTAGGAATACAGTGAAAGAGAAAATTTTGGGTATGGCGGAAAATATAAATTTTCAACAAAAAATTCATATAAAGTCTTGCGATTTTATATCCATTTACTTTGTCGAGTCTAACGATGTAACAGGCTATACCCCTCAGGGGCTTTACCTTCTTTAGGTAAACACGGGTGTCACAATCCCGAGGTACCCCAATGATCTGTCCTCGTCTTTAATTTCTTCTTTCCTCTCCTCTTCTGTTTTTTCTTCTTTTTCTCCCTCGTTGTGGTTGCCTCGTAAGAGGTTGAGGACTCCCCTTGAGTAGCTTTCGCCGTTCTGTTGCTATTAGCTCCTCTTGGGGACTAAGTCACCCACGTGTTTGCCGTGCTTGGAGACCCGTGTCCCTAAAAAGGAGGGTCCCTGTAATTGAGGCCCTCAGAGATCAACACATTACTTTGGCCTCTGCTTCAGGTAAACGGGAGGTGTGTTGTGTTCCTCAGCACATCAATCGGCTTTTTGGATCAAGCGATCGTACATCTACTGGGTGACTCGTTAAGGGTGGAGGCCACTTCAGGGATGTACTGTGAGCGTATAGGACCTGACTAGCACTGGTGCAGCTGGTCTGCATCCCCTTGTTGGACTCGGTGGTAAGTGGTGCGGTCAAGTCCCGAAATTTTAAAATCATAATATGGAGAATAAAAATTATACTTTTCTCCCAAGGGAGCAACAATTTGAAAATATGAAACCTAAATTTTTTATTATCAAAAGAAAGGAGGGAAATTTTACTAATATATCTCCTTTCTTAATTTCCAAAGGAATATCGGGAATTGTTGGGGGAGTCAGATAATGCGCTCAGGTGATCTGCTTGTTGAGGCTGCATCAAACTCACAAGCAAACATTTTGGCTAGAATGAAATCCTTGTCAAACTTCGAAGTGACTGTTTCACCTCACAGCAACCTTAACTTTTCATGTGGAGTAATCTCAATTAGGGATTTATTATACTCGCCGACGGAGGAGATTCTGGAGAATTTACAGAACCAGAAGGAGTGTGGTGTTAGACGCATTACAGTCAGACGGGATGGCAATGTAATTGGTACTAAGAACCTTGTTCTGATTTTTGCGACGCCAGACCTTCCGCAGTATGTAAAAGCTGCGTACATGAACTTACCCGTCAGGCCATATATTTCAAATTCCTTGCGATGTTTCCAATGTCAGCGCTTTGGATACTCGAGAAACTTTGCAGAGGCAAAATCACTTGCACCCGCTGCGTGGTGGTTGACCACGATTGCACGTACTGCACAGCGAAAGAGAGATGTTCCAACTGCCAATTCGAGAATAGGAGGGATGCAAAGGTGACCATCACTCCTATTCTCGAAGTTGTCCTCAGTATTTCCTGGAAAAGAAGATAGCCACGGTTAAGGTTAACCATAAATGCCCATACCTTGAGGCGAAACGATTAGTCACTTCTCGAACTCCTCAATCAAGAGTTAGTTATGCCACTGCTGCCAGAAAAATCATCACATCGAGCAGCACACAAACTGATACCTTTTCTGTTTCCCCAGTAAGATTACCCCCAAACATCTAAAAAGCCAAAGTTAAAAAAACGCCAACAATTTCAAGAAAAGCTCCTTTTACTAAATAAAAAGCGGAGAAAGCTTTACAATTAAAAACAGATAAAAAAAAACCCTACAATTTGCACTCCTAATTCTTTCTCTTGCTTGGAGACTGACGCGGTTTCCTTAATATCCTCGGACGATGGTACACTGTTCGAAGATATGACAGAAACCCCGCCTTTCAGCTCCACTAAAGCAGCTTTTCAATATCAAAAATAACTTCCTTTGTTTCTTTGAACTGCCATGGTTTGCGATCATATCTTGATGACATCAAGTCTCTCATAACAACTTATAACCCCGCATGTGTTGCACTTCAGGAGACATTCCTGAAGTCTTCCAACATCATTTCTATGCGAGGGTTTAAATGCTTTAGAAGAGACCGTGGTCATGATGGTGCAGTGCCTGGTGGTGTATGTATATTAACATCTAATACTTTCCCCAGCGCTGTCCATCAGTTAAATACTACTCTACAGGCTGTAGCGGTGAGAATTCACACCATATGTATGATTACAGTCTGCAGTCTATATTTACCACCACATAATATTATCCACCAAGAAGAACTCGATGCATTAGTTGATCAGCTGCCTATGCTATTTTTATAACTCGGTTATTTTAACGGACATAATTCTTTGTGGGGAAGTGATGATATCATTTCTCATGGTCGGCAGATAGAACAGTTTATTTCTGATTACTGTCTCTGTTTGCTTAATACCGACGAGAAGGCATGCTTCCGTGTACCCACAAGAACGTTTCATTAATTCGATTTAGCCATTCGTTCTCCATCTCTTCGCCATTGTTAAATCTAACAGTAGGAAATGATCTGCATAATAGCGATCACTTTCCTCTCGTCATCTCCCAGACTGGAGGTAGTAGTGTAGGAAAACACTTACCTACTTACGTGTACAGTCGGACAGATTGGACGTCATTTACACAATTGGCAGTTGTTGATTATGAAATGGTTTCAGTCGAGGATATTGATGATGCCGTATCAAAAGTTACCAAAACAATTAAGAATGCAGCTGATACATCAATTCCTAAGAGTTCCCATATACTAAACAGACGTAGCAAACCTTGGTGGAATAAAGAATGCCAAGAGACTAATGAAAAACAAAGGAAGTTATGAGGTCATTTAGGAGATACCCCACAACGAAGAATATTATCGCCTTTAAGAGAGCTAAAGCATTAACTCGCAGAGCTTGTCATCGAAGTCAGAAAGAATCTTGGTCTCGCTATGTATCGTCAATTACATCTTTCATATCCAGTAAACAGTTGTGGTGTAAAGTGAAAGCAGCCAATGGGATTTATAAGGATTTTTCAATTCCTATTTTAAAAACCCGAGCTGCTGTATACTCTTCTCTTCAAGACATTGGTTATACCCGTGGTGAAACTGTTGCTTGTGTCTCAAGCAACGACTCTTATAGTCCTTCGTTCTTAACGACTAATAGTCGTGCTGAGCGAACACCAATTTGTTTTAACCATGGGGAAGCCTTGCCTTACAACTGTGAGTTTCGGATGTTGGAATTGAAGACAGCATTAAAGTAGGCCCATGATACCAGTCCAGGACCAGAGGGAATCAGCTATCAAATGCTTCGAAATTTAAGTCCAGACTCCCTATCGAACTTGTTATTTTTGTTCAATAGGATCTGGACTGAAAAAAAATTTCCATCAATTTGGAATGAAAAAATAGTGATTCCGGTTCTTAAGGCTGGTAAAGATCCTTCACATTATCGGCTAATAGCTCTGACGAGTTGCTTCTGTAAGACTCTTGAACGTATGGTCAATGCCTGTCTCGTATGTCTTAGAAAAAAATAAATGTATACAGATTAATCAGAGTGGCTTCCGAAAAGGGAGATCCACTCTTGATAATATCACATATTTATAGACCCTAATCCGCAATGCTTTTGTGCGGAGGAACCAACTGGTCTCCATTTTCTTTGACATCGAGAAGGCATAAGACCGTTCCTGGCGGTATGGAATTCTCCGTTCACTATATGATTTTGGCTTTCGGGGTAATTTTCCGATATTCCTGCAAAATTTTTTAAGCTCCCGTGTTTTTAAAGTTCGTATTGGAACTGTATTTTCCAATACTTTTATTCAAGCCGAGGGCGTTCCCCAAGGTTCCATTTTAAGTGTCACCATTTTTAATTTATTTATTAGTAACATCTTGCATCAGTTACCATCTTCTGTAAATGGTACACTTTACGTTGACGACCGGCAAATATCATGTCATGGATCAAATATGCTGTTAATTGAGAGACAACTACAAACAGCAGTTAATAAGCTTACTGCATGGTGTGCTGAGAATGGCCATACAATATCACCAAGCAAGAGTAGTTGTGTCCAATTCTGTAGAAAGACTAGCCTTCACAAGGATCCAGTTATTAATATCAACAACATTCCAATACAAGTAGTCAATGAAATAAAATTTCTGAGAATAATCTTTGACCGTAAATTAACCTTTCTTCCGCATATTTTACATTTGCGGAAGAAGTGTGAGCGATCGCTTAATATCCTCAAGGTGTTGTCAAATACATCTTGGAGTGCAGATCGCACATCACTACTTCGAATTTATCAGTCATCGATTCTATCCCGCATTGACTACGGATGTGTTGTTTATGGATCTACAAGATCTTCCGTTTTACGAAGACTAGACACAGTTCACCATTCTGCTTTAAGGATATGCTCTGGAGCATTCCACACATCACCCGTCCAGGGTCTATACGTGATATGTCATCAACTACCGTTAGACCTGAGACGAATGCAGTAGTTTCTCAGTTATTATGCTAAGATCATGTCAACCCCTAACCATCCACTACGTTCCATGATACCTAATGCCTCTCTTAAAAGACTATATGATGCTCGTCCATTGAGCATATCCCACCTTTTCTCACACGAGCCAAATCACATCTGTAGCTCACAGATCTATGTGATGTTCGGATAGAGTCTATTGATCAAAATCTCTATACACCGTGGTATGAACCAACAAATACCCTTATAAATACCTTTGCTCAATTCAGAAAATCCGACACAACACCTATTGTTTTTCATCAGTTATACTATTCTCATCGCTGTCAGCATCAATCTTACAAACCTGTATTCATGAATGGATCTAAAACCGCAGGACATGTTGACTGTGGAGTTTTTATCAATAATACGTCTTTCAGCTGCAGCCTACAATCGTCCTGCTCCAGCTATACTGCTGAAGCAACAGCAATCTACTACGCGCTTCAGCATGTGAATGCAGATGATTGTCATAAATTTTGCATATATACTGACAGCAGGAGTATTATTGAAGCCTTGAACCCTTGCTGGCAAGGGAAAAGAAATCGTATTTTGTTGGATACCAAGCCACATGGGTCTTGAAAGAAATGAAAAAGTAGATGCAGAAGCAAAGACTGCATCAGATCCAATTTCACCATCGGTTCCTCTCTCAGATGTGAGAAAGGTTATAAAAAGTTTTATATATGGTCTTTGGCAGGAATCATGGAACTTGCAGTTTGGCAACAAGTCTCATCCCTCATCTCATTATCAATTTTACTGTTGCGAAGTGCTGATGTTAGATTAACTCGCCTTCGTATCGGACACACACGCTTCACACACAGACATTTTTTTAAAGTGAGCTATTTCCATGGTGTGAAACGTGTGATGAACCATTTACTGTTCATCTTGGTTAAAACCATTACATATTTTAATTTCATGTCATGATTTTAACCAAGAAGGTTTACATTTTTTTAATACTGATTTTATAGCTTTGTTGGATTTAATAGGGGATCCACCCGATAGAAACCTATTCGCTTTTTTAAGGGCAATAGGTTTTTTACACTATATCTAATTGCTATTTTAAATTTTAAAACTATTTATATATATATTTGATCTTATCCTTTTTTATAATTAGATTTTAAAATTAACTATACACTGATTTTTGTCTTTTAAATTTTTAATGTTGCTGTGGTTTTCCTTGAAAACAAAAATAAGAAAAGAAAAATAAATAAATAAAATAAAAACAAAGCTACAAAAATCTTATTCTTGGCGCAATATGTCCAATTTTGGACCTCGTGCCATAAAACCCAACCAACCAACAAGTAACAGGCTCTGCTCTCGCAATTTTTGTACGTTATTTTGTTCAAAACAATATTAAAGTGTTAATAAGTTTATCAACATTAATAACAAAAAGATTAAACATTTGTAATGCATTTATAGATGCATTGGAAAAAAAAGAGAAATATGTCCTGTTAAATTTGTGTCAGTTACAACAAACGGTGCCCGCAACTTAACTGGACGGGGAAATGGATTTATAAATTTGTTTACAAAACATATTGGACACACAATTCTTGATTTTCATTGCATTATTCACCAACAAGTGTTATGTGCCAAAACATGTTCAAATATGTTTGATGATATTTTGAGTTTTGTAACAAAATTGGTCAATTTTATGTCAGCACGAGCATTAAATAAAATAAAATTTTAATAATTGTTAAATGAAGTAAACTCGTCGTACAACAGCTTACATTTATACAATAATTTATGCTGGTTAAGCCGCGGAAATGGTTTGCTAAGATTTGTAAATTGTTTGGAGGAAATAAGATTATTTCTAAATAATGAGAACATTACTGACCAATACAATCAATTATTGGATGTAGAATGTCTAGTAAAGTTATATTTTTTCACTGATTTATACTCTCACTTAAATGAATAAAATATAAAACTACATGGTATTAATAAAACAGTCATTATAATTTTTGACTTAATCAAAGCATTCGAAGTCAAATTACAGATATTTAATCATGATATTCTTTCAAATTCGTATAAATATTTTCCGAATACAAGAAAAAATATTTCTGAAATTGAATGTCACAAAAAGCCAAATAAAGAGTCATTAACGAAAAAATTTTCAATGGTAATTCAATCCTTGATTCAGAAATTTTCTACAATATTTACTCAGTTTTAAGAATTTGAAGAAACTTTAAAATTTATTTTATATCCTGATATAATACCATTGAAAAATTTAATTTAAAAGTCCTTGAGTGGTTAAATTTTAATGAATTAGAAATGGAATTAGTTGTCTTTCAGTCAAGTACCATATGGAACCAAAGATTTGTTGATTTAGGAATTGACTTAGAATTTATTAAAAGTAATCGATTATAGGATAAAATAAATGAAATTGCAGAAGATAATATTCTAACTACATGGAATTCAATTCCCGACACGTTTAATTGTTTAAAAATATTAGCAAAGGCAATTTTATCAATATTTTCATCGTGACGTGGGTATGTGAATCCCTATTTTCAGAATTAAATTTAAAATAAATTAAATATAGGAATAGAATGACGGATGAGTCGAACTCTGCTGGCGTACTGTTGATATTAGTTAAATATGAGCCAGATATTAAATCTTTATCATCTTTTGTACTGCTACAAAATTCATATTAAAAATAATTGTTTTTAACGTGAATTTTGTTTCTTGTATATTGCTATTTGTAAAACATTGATTAATAAAAAATTGCGTAAAAAAGAATTGCTTTTATTTGTTTATTTAATTATAATTACGTATAGTTTCACCATAATTACATTTCGAATGGCATTTCATTGTGGCACGTTACCTATTTATAAAAGAATTTTTATGATTTTGTGGCACAAACATTAAAATAGGTTCGTTATCCTTGCTTTAAAACGAAGAACCACCAAAACGTGCAAGTCGTAATGGTAATCACCATGCTAACTTCTAAGGAAGCCAAAAAATTAAATAAAAAAGAAATGAAATCTATTTTTGATAGAATTATAATTAATAAAATTATAATAAACCATATTCAGATGTAAAAATTCCATAACATGTCTGATAATGTTTTCATGTTAAATTCATATAATATTTCAGAGTTTATTAAATAATTGGAAGAATTTGTTGTTCCTAATGTTTTTTAGATTGCTTGAATTCTAGAAATTTCGACTACATGTAGTTGAAAAATCTTCCATTTAATATATGTATAGCACTATTTTGCAAACAAGTTTTTTTTTGTTCGATTTAGATTTACTGTGTTGATTAAAGAATAGAGAAATTTTCATATAAATTTTTTTGTTACATTACGGTCTTGAGTTTTTTCACTTTAAAAACTCATGTCGGAAAAATTTTACAAATTTGATCTTTCATCAGCCTTTTATCATGTGTGTAACCATAATTCATTTTTTACTTGCTTTCTCCACGGTGTTTGTAGGCATGCTTTTAGTTTTAGATTTTCATGCTTTTAGCATGATGTTACGTCTTTATTGATATTTTCTCTTGCACAGAGCTATTCTCATTTATTTTAATTTTCAATCCAATTAGTTATTTTTAAAGTTTTAGCATGCAATTTTGAAAATGAAGGGTGATTTTATGAAACTCACATACTGCTAAAATTGTTGAGTTGTCTGCAAAGACACAGAGCAGCAGATTGCTAAATTATAGTAAATCATAAATTTAAGGAAAGATTTAACCAATAAGAGATCCGTAAGCTTATAGGAATTTCACAGATTTTTGTTATTTTATTTTTTATTTTAAATAGGAATCTGGTAGTTTCTAAATAAATTTGAATTATTTTGATTAAAATTGGGAGGGAAATTAGTTTCTATTAACTAATAGGTGATTGTAAAAAGCTCTGTGGATGACTTTTCAGATCCATTTCTTTAGAAAAAAACGAGTCTGATATGCTGGAAAATATCATGATTAATTCTGGTAAGAAACAGTTAAAATACAATGATTAAATATTGTAAATCAATAAATCTAAATATAACAAGAAAAAATTTCTTGGTATTTAATTTAAAATTTAATATTAAATTAACTCATTTTAAGTAAAGTTACTAGAAAAGTATAAAGATGTCGAATTTCAGTCTGAATTAGCTAGCTAGTCATAATATCTAATAATATCGTTTCTTAAATGGCAAATATATGCATTTAAAAAAAGAAATGCAATCTAATATTAAAAAATATTTTTGTAAGAAACCATTATGACCCAGAGTCATCATAAATTCCAAAACAAACCTTTTTATTCAAGTGGATTCTTCTAATGGATAACAGGGAAAGTAATTTGCAATAATATTTAATGGTAAAATGCTTATTCCTGTTATGATCATCAAAATTAAAATTTCTTATGAACTACATATTTATTTGTCACTTTTTACTGATATTCAAATCATTTCTGTCAAAGGGAAAGTAAGTAGAGTACAGGAGGTGAAGAACAGGACTTAGTAGATTTCTTTGAAAGGGACACCTACTTGTATGCTCCTTTTAGAGGAATAAATATAATTATAATTAATTTTGAGAGTTCTTTCACGGTAAGAGTTTGTAAGGAAAATTATGTCAATAGGGAAATTAAATTTCATTAGCTTATGTACGAGGACAGCATGCCACTGTCGAAGGCTTTACCTATATCAATGAAAAGTAAAGCAGAGGATTACTTTAGATGTAAACCTTGACCAATAAATTCTAATATTAGTAGCAATTATTTAGTGATGTCGTGATCTTGAAAAAAACTAAATTGTTCAGAAGGAGGAATGTGTAGAAATAGCATGATTCTCTTTGAAAAATAATTTTCTTATAGATTTTTCTGAAGCAAGAGAGTAAATTAATGGGATGGTAATTGTCAGGAATAATAGGATCCTTAGTTGGTTAATGATTCATTATAGTACTTACTGTTTTCCAGGAGGATGGGAAATTGATAAGTTTAAGACATGCATTGAATATATTCTGTAATGTATTTACAAGATGGATAGGAATATTTTTTGTCATATTATTTATTATTTTATCAATATCAGGGGCTTTTTTTCATTTAATTTTTAGATATTATGTAAAATTCCATTACTATTAGTACTGTCAGTGCTATTAATAAATGGATTTTTTTTACACTTTCTCTTCTAACATTATGTTTCAAATAATCGTTACAATGATGGATATTTTCCGTGAGTTGACTTTCCATTGAGCCAACAAAAGCTTCAGATTTTTTTTTATTAGAATAAGGCCAGGAAATTTATGTAGAATACTAATTAAGCCGATATTCTTCTTGTAGAGTTTCAGTAACTTTCCATACCGAATTATGTCGAAATTTTAAATAACTTATTTCAATGTACTTCTATTTGATAAATTCTAATGGTTGATTTGTATTGTCAGATTTTTCACGAATTCAGTCTTTTTAATTGATAATATTTTTTTAGCAGGTGGTAATTTGATATAGTCTGGAGTGTATGGTTTAATTTGAGTAGAGTTATAAGCTTCGATAATTTTATGAATATCTTCATTTATTTTAATTTTATTATCAAGATTACCAGCGCGGAGTAAGTATCAACTTCAAAAAAAATCATGAAAATTTTAACAATCGATTTTAATTTTACTATTTTTAAAATTTGTAGATTTTTCAAAACACTTAAAATTAGGGAGCTGAGCAAAACAAAGTATTTATTACTTCGGCATTTACTTTCAGGTTAGTATTAGTTAAGAAAAATTCAAGAATATCTGGACGGTGATCAAATATATTGGAACATAAGTTGGTTCAACTGAAGAAAAAAACTTTGGATATTATGCTTATTTATTAATTCAATGAGTATTTTTCCATTATTCTTGTCTGTAGCACAAAACCAAACGGTGTTTTCTTGAATTTAAGTTTCCTGAAACAAAAGTGACAGAGTTTGGGGGGAGGGAGATCATTAAGGAATTTATCAAATCGTTTAATGTCTGAAAAACATTATAGCGCAGCTATTTTGAGTGATAGAAAATCATTTGTTGTTAACATGAATACAGTTTCTTCATAACCTTCATCATTTCTAGTGCTAATTAGTAAAGTTTGAATAATTCTTTTGGTTATAATAGCAGTTTCACAACTTTTGGTCTTGGAAAACGATCAATTCTATAAATTACATAGTTAGGTATACAGTGATCCCTCGTTTATCGCAGTCAATAGGGACCAGAACCTTCCACGAAAGCTGAAAAACCGCGAAGTAGGATATGTTTTAAGGAATACTTATGTATGCGGATACACGAATGTTTTAAACATGTAAACAGTATTTATGCTTTACATATTTAAAACATTCGTACACATTTAGGACAAAATTACAACAGTATATATATTTATTTAAACATATCAGTACTAATTAATAAGGTTAATTACGAAACCTTATTCAATAATAAACATTAATCATCATTGCTTTCGGAGAGCGAAGAGTCTTGTGTTGGTGACGGAGGAAAGGATCCCACTAACTCGTAGAAACTTTTGGCTCTTTCAGAGATTCTTCAGCTGAAGCAGACGACGCAAGTTCCAGGGAAGAAGAGGAACATGGTGCTGGATAGCTGTTCTCTTTGTTTTTTTTCTTTTTTTTTAAAATGGCTCTGTTCATGAACATACTCCTCTCAACGCGATGGCTGAACAAGACTGCTCGAACCATATTGTCTTCAATGTGTTGTGCTAACTATTACATCGCTCTTGCCCCGTTGTACTATTGTTGCAGATTCTCCAGGGTAAGGCTACGCTTTTTATATTCTGATTCATCTTCTTCTTTGTTTCTTCCTCACTCGCAGGCCTCCTTATTTCATCAGTGGGTCCGAGTGACAATCGATAAAGGCGCTAATGTCTTTTTTTGTTATGTCGACAAATCCTTCATTCTTTATGATGTGAGTCAGCCTCACCATCTTCTTCACCGCTGTGTGATGAAGTTCTTCAGGAGTGAAGTCTGGATAGTCGTACACCGCATTCGGCTATAATTTCTTTCAACTAGAATTTATGGTCTCACTCTTCATGTTCTTTAATGCTTGCTGAATATTAGACAAACATTAGGCAATGTCGTAACTGTGCCAGTATACTTTCAAGGTGAATTCATCATGGGCATCGTTAACTGCCGAGATAAGGCCCTCTATCGTGGAGAGACTGAGAGTGTCTTAAAGGTGTGAATGCCACCTTGATCCATCAGCTGAATTAGAGATGTAGTGGTCAAGGGCAGAAACTATCTGCACACCGTCGTATTGCAGGTGCGTTGCATGGTTCCCTTCACAGTCCATCACGAGCACGACCTTAAAAGGGGGCTCTCTTCAAATAGATACAGCTTCACCTGTGGAATGAAGAAATGAAAGAACCATTCGAGGGCAACAGCTTTCGTTTTCTAAGCCTTGGAGTTATGCTTCCAGAATACAGAAAAAGAGCCATATTTTTGTTTCTTAATGCCACTGGATTTTCAACTTTATAAATAAGCCATGTCTTAACCAAAAAACCGGCCGCATTGCAGTCATGATGACAATCACATGGTCTTTGTGAGCCTTGAAGCCTGGCCTCTTCACTTCAACCTTGAAGAGGAATATAAGCAAAGGCATCTTCTTCCAGAAAAGACCTGTTTCATCCAAGTTGAAAATTTATTCATCCCTTACTGATGAGGTTAAGAAATTCTTCCTCCGCGTAACGATAAGAAGAACCGTTTTCAGCAGAGGAAGCCTCACCATAAAGAAGCACGTTTCTGAAGCCATATTTTTTGAAATTTTTCGAACTAGCTTTTGCTGACTGTAAAGTCTCGTCTTCGAGGAGGCGAATCACTCCTGGCAACTCTATTACAGGCTGGATGTTCATCAGTACCTTTTTCATCCTCTTCATTGACGTCATAGGGCAAGATTTTTTTGTCGAGAGATTTGGCCTTTGTTTTCATCCTATTTGTGTCTAAATTTACTACTTTTTTCCTACAGTCGGCAATCCATAATGCCAGTACAGCTCCCATTTTCACAATTCTGTTATTACATGACGTTACCACGTTTCGCTGCTTCATTGAAGATTATTAAAGCAGTTTTGCGGATGTTTTCTTCCTCTTTCTTGACATACCGCTTTGTGGATTTATTCACTCCTGTAATGACGTGCTACAGAAGCATAACTTCTGCTCTCTTTGATCATATCTCAAGTTTTACATTTTATAATCATCATCTTCCTCTTTTTCTTTTTTATCACCCTGGAGGAAACTTTCCCAAGGGCACAGTGCCTAAGCGGCATTATAAGGGCATAGTTATTAAAAAAGTTATCACTTAAACAAAACAAGTTATCATCAACACAACACTAAAGTACTGTATATGTGACTGTCAACATCATGGATAAGACTGGAGAGATACAACAAGAGAAGATTCTAAGGTGAGATTGCGATGATGCGAAGACAATTGACTGACAGGGATAAGTGCACTCTTATCCTAATTGGTAGATGACGCACCGGAAACCAATCACGTGCCTTTATGAGAGCGTGTGGTATGTACTTTGTGTCAATTCCTCTCTTTGTTTCATTAGCAGGGACCCTTCTCTCATTCATCAGCATGAAACAGAGCTTCTTTCCGCGATGTAGCTGCTGATATGGTTGTATTTTTTATTTTCATATTTGATGAATATTTTGGAAAAAACTGTGAAGCACTGAAACCGCAAAACATGAAGCGCGAAATGGCAAAGGAACACTGAATTAATTTTGGTAGAGCCATTTATATGTAGTTCAGAGATAAGGGCAGTTTGCATATTTTTAGTACTCTCCTTTGGTATTAACATTCTTATGTGAGATGTGAACCTGTACATTTAATACATTTTGATTCCTATTGGCTTTCATAAGGGTTTGCGAGTGAAAGAAACATTGACAACGGAAACATTGGCTTGGTCTTTTTCTACCAATGTATGTTTCAGCTTGTATACCTAGATTTAAAAAAGTATTCTTCGTTGTAAAATTCCTTTCACTCTTTATAATTGTATAACGTTATCATATATAAAGGTCTTTGAATAATTTTTCTTTCCCTTCTTCTTGTCAATTGGACAATTTTAATGGTATTATATTGCTTTTCAATAAGTTCAGCATGTAAATCATCAAGATCAGCATTTATTGGTAATCGACAAATGACAGCTTTAAGATAATTATTTTCAGCAAGTATAGCATTGAATTTTATAATTCTCGAATAAATTAATTATTTTCTGTTTGAATCAGAAACAGAAACTTTTAAACAACTAGTGTCATTTACAGTAGTGTTTCCAGTATAAGAGGTGATTTTTTATTTCTTAAGAGAATTTGTATTTGTTTCAAGGTGAATTTAGAATATTTAATTACGATGGATAATTTTACTTTTCTTGTTTTGAACTTGTTGAAAGTCTTCTTCTCAATTGGTTGCGTCCATAACCATAAACATAACAGCTTGAATATCAATTTCTGGATCACTTTGAAAAGGGTTAACATTACATTTTTCCGTAATAATATTATTTTCTGGTGTTGCAACTATTAAAACTTCGATTGAGTAGGGTTTTTGTTAATTTGGATTCACTACGATTTTTTTCTATTTTCTTCTTATACTGGCAGCCTCATTTCTTTTCCTTGTAGTTTTAGAAGACTTCTTAATTAAGAGTTCATCTTTAGTTCCTATTTCTGGGCTAGGAATATTCATTTCAGAGTCATTTTTCAATGCAAATAAATTTTATTAATGTTGTGGCGTCCACTATCGGCAGATTTGGGAGTGAAAATATTTTAGAATTATTGTTTTCATAATTAATTGCAGTTTTTTCCTTGTTTTTAGATGTTGTTCAAGTTTTGCTTATTTATTTTGAGGAGTCTTCAAAATTCCTTGTGAAATTAGAAAAGATTCCAGATATTTATATTTTATCTATAGAATGTATATACATTTACATACACATACAAAAAAAAGGTACACTACCAGTTTTTTATTTAAAGTACTTACAAACGTTATAAATATAAAAGTGATCCGCTATGACTACTGGAGGCGAAAGTTTCAGGCACATCGGATCATGATCGCTCTCGGTTAAGCCGATCTGGTCAGAACAGTGTCGATTCTCTCTTTCTCTCTTGGACCCCCTCGCACTTTCTTGCGTAGTTGAGGTTCTTCTCTCTTACGCCGAGCTGCTGGTTGGTTCGCCAGCGGCTCGGCGCTGGGTATATTCGGCTCTTTCTCCTAAATTCTTACCTACTGGGGGGAGGGGCTTGCTGTTGCTGAATACTTACGCCTCCTACATGCGGCACTACCAGGTGTAGTATGCCCTTTTTTAAATTTTTAAAATCATACTAATATTGATGGCTTTGTGTTGGGTCGCAAGATATAGAATTGGTCAAGTTGCATAAAAAATTAACTTTTAAGTAATCGTTTTCCATTTGTTTTAAATTCAAATAAGAATAAAATAATTTATATACACTAAAGTTAAAATATATAAAATGAAGATACCATAGCAGTTAACCCCTTAACAGGAGGTAACTCGGGCAAACAATTCTGTGTGTTTTCCGGCTATCCCGAACCCTTTGGTTGGGGCAACTGGCTTCTCTACAATGCTATAAATTCAACCCCCAGAATTGACGGATTACCGTGAAATCGTAGCTGGGGAATTTATTTACTGATCGGTTACGGTTGATTTAACTAATGCAAGCGAAAATCGAAAGTGTTTCAAGAAAGGAACAGCTATTTACGTTTTCCTTTTCTATATTTACGCGCATTTAGTTATAGTAATTAAAGGCTATCTAACAATTGAAATTTATAAGCAACGTATATACTCGTATAATACCAGTATACGTTGCTTATAAATATATCTTTAACTTTTTTTTATCAAGTTTTTAAATTATTAATATTTTTCAGTTTTGTATAAAAAATATGTGACTTGGAGACAAGGTTGAAATATAAGAAATTTTTTTACATAATTTGTTCAAAAATATGAAATTTTAAAAGGTTAAAAATTTGTTTAAAATTAGAAGGGATAAAATAAATAATAAATTAGATGCTAATTTTCTTTTTAACTTTGGAATGAATTTAAAATTTTTATTAATTTTGCAATGATTTTTGTACAAAATATATAATCTAATTTTAATAAAATGCAACTATAAAAAGTTCTTTCACTTTTTAGAGTTACATTTTATTAATATTAGATTATATATTTTGTTCTGCGAATAATTAATCTTTGTAATAACTCAGGTATTATTTAATTTCATAATGTACCTAATTTTAGCTTATCAATTGATTAACTTGCTACTAATTATCTCATTTTAAAGGCTTACATAATTTATAAAAGAGTGTCAAAAATCGGAATTGCTTAACTGTCAACTGGGTACCAAATGCGAGTCTTAAAAGATCATCGAATTTACAATCCGTGTCCGAAGAGTTATCTTCATAATAAAAATTAAATTCTTCTCCACTGCTTGAACCAGACATAATGTTCGTAAGCCGGTAATATTTTCACATATACAATTATCTACTACTAGAATAACTTCTGAGAGTGAACGGCACTCATATATATGCTTGTATATATATATATATATATATATATATATATATATATATATATATATATATATATATATATATATATATATATATATATATATATACAAGAATAGGGAATTGACAGTGACAATATGGCATTTCAATAATTTGTTCTGGCCAACTGAAGGCGATTTATTGACACGCTCACCTGAAACGCATCATGAAACAGATGTTTCCAAGATAATTCGATTGGAAATGTGCATCCACTACATCTCAGTTCTACATTTGATTTAAATTTACATTTATCAATTTCCCACGGAATTTGAAAAAAAATCCCAAGTTCCACTAGTTAGGCATTTGTTAATCCTGTAGTCAAATTGATATAATCAGAAACACCAATATATCATTCTGCTATCTTTATTCTACCTGTAAACAATTGAAAATTAACTACATGTGCATTAATTTTCTGTTTACTTGAGAATTTGACTAAACATGTTTTGAAATTTTTCATATTGTTGTTCACTTCACACTACTCAAATTTTCAGTACACATATATCAAGCATTGGCTAAAATACCAAGATCAAGGTAATTGCAAAATATGAAGGAATAAATCCTTTTACATAACTATTTTCGAATTTTAGACTGGGAGTTCTGTTACTCTTGATCCCACATAAAATTATATTATTTTGTTACGATTAAAATCTAAAACTTTACAAGGAAGCTATTATTTTTAGCGAGAGAATTTTAATTTTGATTAAAACTTTCACTAAATTTAAATTTTGGTATATGACTGGCAAATGATATTAAAATACATGAAAAACAGCTAATTTCAGAAAAATTGTTCGAAATTTTCTGAAATTAGAAATTTTCGAGCAGAACATTAACACAAAGCAAACTGCGAGCACATGTGGGTTTCTACAGCTAACATCGATTGATGGGCTTCCCCGCTGTAAGTCATTATAATGTGATTATTGTGAGCTGGTCCAGGGTACAACTTAAATACTTCCCATCAAGAATTAGGGACGAAAAAAGTCCTGAAAGAGTAGAAATGCCAACAAACGAAAGTAAGTTTTTAAAATTTAAAAATTTTCAAAATATTTTAAAAGTACCATTTGTTGTATATGCGGATTTAGAGTGTTTAACAGTAAAAACTGATACTTGCCATCCTAACCCACAAAATTCATTCACAAATATTTATCAACAACATATCCCTTTTAGTTTCTGTTATTTCATTTGTCAGGACGGCAAGCATTATAAGGACCCAGTTGTATATCGAGGATTAGATGCATCTAAGAAATTCGTTGAAATGATAAAAATGGAAGCCTCAAATATCATTGAAATTTATAGTAATCCTAAACCCTTAAGGCCACTCAGTCAAATAGAAAAAGAAGTTTATAATAATGCTAACAATTGTTATGTTTGCTTAGAACCTTTTACTCTAGAAAATAAAAAAGTTCGCGACCATTGCCACATCTCACAAAAATTTAATGGGAATTGTTGCAATATATAAATGTAATTTATCTCTAAAATTGCCTAAATTTTTACCAATTTTTTTTTCTAATTTATCTAGATATGATGCTCACATTTTCATAAAAGAATTGGGATACGATTACAAATCAATATTTTTAACACCTAACACAGAGGAAAAATACATATCCTTTAGTAAAAACATAACAAGTACCTTTCATATTAGATTCATAGATACATTAAAATTCTTACCATCTAGTCATGACAAACTCATTTTCAATCTTACTTTCGATGAATTCAAATTTATGAAAAGATATTTTGATAAATAAAAATTATTGTTACGAAAAGGAGTTTTCCCCTATGATTATTTAGATGATATAGCAAAATGTGATGAAACTTGCTTACCTGATCATGAAAAATTTTATAATGAACTTAATGAAGAGCAAATTAGTATTGAGGAATATGATCATGCTAAAAATGTATTTAATTCTTGTAAATAATATGATCATGCTAAAATGTCTTAATTTTTTAATCTTAAGAATTTAGGGGAGTATTGTGACTTATATGTCAAAACTGACGTTTTATTGTTATCGGATGTTTTGGAAAATTTTAGGCAAATCTGTTAGATTTTGTGGCACGAACATTAAAATAGGTTCGCCATCCTTGCTTTAAAACGAAGAACCACCAAAACGTGCAAATCGTAATGGTAATCACCATGCTAACTTCTCAGGAAGCCAAAAATTTAAATAAAAAAGAAATAAAATCTATTTTTGATATTATAATTAATAAAATTATAATAAATCATATTCAGATGATATTAAAAATAAAATTTCACTGAAATTTTCAGAAGCTTAAACTGTATTGAATAAATTAAAACTAATCCTAAACTGGATTAAAAATTCAGGATTAGTCGAATCAATAAATGCCATCAGATCTGGCCACATACCTACCTCAGTCTCCACTCCTCAAACCAATAATGGTTAAGAAAGCTAATACTTCTAGGCCTTGGTTACTGTGCACTTCGGATGCTAATGGATTTACTACAAAATTTATGAATTTAATGCCTTTTGTTGAAAATAATATTGATGTATGCCTTGTTTCAAAAAACAAATTCAATACTAATAAAATTGTTAATATTCCAAATTATAATATCTAAAGGAGAGATGAGTACCAAGGACTTAGAGAAATTGATACTTCTGATAGAAAAAATAAAAAAAATTATTCGAGCTGCAGTGAAAATTCTACAGAAATTGCTTCGATTATTTTAAATCTTACAAATATTGATCTTAAATTTTCTAGCGTCTATAATTCTCCACAAGTATCTCTATCCACATCTAAAATTAAAATTATCTTTCAAGATAATTATCCTACAAACAATTGGAGGTGATTTCAATGCCAAAAATACTGAATGAAAATAATGAAAGACTAGTTGATGAACTGAAATTAAATTCACATTTTACTCGTTCTCCAACTTATTTTCCTGATTTCTCTTATAGGACATCGAACATTCTGGCATTTTTTATTACACAATACAATTTTAAAGTTGTGGATGATATAGTATTAGTTTTATCATTTGACTATACGTCTTTTATTGTTGTAGCTTGAATCGATCACGCAGACATCCAATATAATATCCTTAAAAGTGACTGGAACTTATTTCATGATGTCATGTCTATCAGTAATTTATCAATATCGCATGGCCACAATAGAAGCTGTTTGTTTTTTGGTTTTTAATACGTGCCACAATAATACCCTCATGAAATTATTACACTTGATGCATTTTGAGTATACCACCGATTGTTAATATCAGCATCTAATCTTTTTATCTTTATAACATTTCATTTTTATGATTTGATATCTTTTAAATGTTTCATATGATTTCTTTTTTACATAACACCTGCGAACTTGATTCATTCTTGGACTACAAAGAGACATGTGCAGGCATTCCAGAGTTTGCGGAAATAGACATTTAATAGGAAAGAATAGTTGCATCGAATTCGACTTCTACCTTTGTGGCATATAAAAAAATAGAATTGGGAAAACTCCTCTCATCATATGCGAGAACACAGAAAGAGGCAAATGAGAAAAAGTATAAGCTCTATTCTTCCGTACTTGGTATCATTTCGTCTGAACAACTAAACTCATGATATTTTTTTTTTTTTTTTGAGAATGGATCGCTGATCCGGATCCATTGAGGATTTACCGCAGCTGAATAATGTCTGAATTGAAGAAAGGAACTTTTTTTTATCAATCCAAGTTAAAAATAAAATCCTAAAAGAAATAGATAAAAAAATATTAATTGAAATGAAAATTGAAAAATATTGGGGAATTCCCAAGAACAGCTCTCTTCAGATTTTTAAACTCATAAAAAGCCTTTGAAGAAAGAAACAGAACTAGAAAATGTGCCTCTTTCCGAAAATATTACAGAGAAGCAAAACATCAGAAGCTGTAACGTGTTTCGCCAGCTTGGCTGTGAAAAAGCGAAAGAAATAAACATTCTTGATGGCGATAAAGACTTTAAAAATATCCATTTGCTTTGTTTGAAGCTTGACATAAAATATTTCAAAACATACGCGGTTGCTACAAAAAATTTAAAACCAGACATGGTGTGAGCTTTACAAAATTGGGTGAGGAACCTTTTTCCATAAAGTAGTACATTTTTATTATATATAGCATATGTTAGGTAATATTTTGAATATAATCGAAATCTTGTTAAAGGATATGACATCCATCAAACAAAATTAATATATCTTTCAAATTTCATAAATTAAATATTTTTTGCTCGTGAAAATTTATGCTCAGGACATTAAGGAATTATTCACCTTGTTAATAGATAAATATACTTTTTTCTGAGGGTTTGATATTTCGTACTAGTAAAATCTTCCGCTAACCAAGAAAATTAGAATAAATATTGCCAAATTAGCACCAAATCGCTTCATATTTTTCCTCAATGTAGATTTAATGAGAATTAAAAGAAAAGTATAATACACAATTGAAAAAAATATGGCATAGATTATTTGCAAAATATAGTATTTAAATATTTATAATGGATTTAAAATCCATTATTTAACAACAACAAAAATGTCATTTAAAGAAAAAGTCTTCAAAGTATAACAATATAAAGAAAACATAACCATTCCATTGTTGTTAACACTTTTCAGAAAAATGAATAAATCTGAATGAAATCAAAACAGTAACATTGAAACCTTTACAACAAATTCCTTTTCTAATTCTGAAGAACACATGGACTCTGAGGCAAGTTTAGTCTCTACCATGATCACCGAGATGACGATTAATATTGATCCAAAAATCATCACAAACTATTCGTCCAAACTACAGTTGTCTTGCCCATTTCTTGACCCAAGGCTTGTTATGGGACTATAAGATATACTGAACCTATGCGACAAACAGTCTGTTTAGCTATTAGCACTATTTTCTGCTATTAGCATGCTATTAGATCCTGCACGATGTTCTGTGGGGCCGTTCTTAAATCATCGATTCCATGTTCTGTTGATAGATATATGAGAGCGGCCAATGCGAGCACATAAATTTTAATTTCGTTTGATTACAATTCATTCTCTGTCAAAACAGGAATCGTAATTGTAAGCATTTTTATTTTTGAAACGAGATCTTATAAAAATTTTCCAACAGGCAATGATGTTCAAATGCAATTTATATATGAGAATCTACTAATCTTCCATCCTCTAAACATGTTTTAAGTGTCACCATCACCACTTATTTCAAATGAATCTGTCAATATTCAAATAATTTGTACTGCTCAGCATTCTCTTCCTGTCAAATAAATTTCACGTGTGTAGAGTGTCGTGTTCTCGGTGCAGCAGTTCAGAGGCTTGCTATATAATAGCACTCACTAGAGGCTCAACTTATTTGATAGTAACACATTAATCTAAAATTGCACTAGTTTTCGGGATCACGTGTTAATCTTCAAAATATTGGATTCAGCGAGTTTATAATATAACTGGCAATTTTAAATATTAAACTACCGTCTAGGTTAACTGCCAATCACACCTCTTTTAATACTTTGGAATAAATCTTTAAAGTGTTTGTATATTTCTTAAATAGGACCCCCCAATTTATAGATTTCATATTAAATTATACATTCAAAGAATGTGTGTGTGTGTGAGTTTTTAATTTTCAACATTATCTATATAAATATATATATATATTAATATTTATATGTATATGTATATATATACAGATAGATAGATACGCTCCTATAATGTGCTTCTTTTTTATACTTAAATAATATTTAAAATTGAGTAATATTTTTAATACGTATTATGAGCTGTTGATTTTCCAGTTTAAGTGGCACTGAGTCTGTAATGATTTTAGGAAAAAAATTGAAATTTTAAATCTTTGACAAAGAAAATTAAAATTACACAAAGAAAATAGTCCCCTAATATGTAAACAAATACGTTTCAAATTTCTCACTTTTATGTTATTCTCGATAGTATAAATTTATATTTCCAATAAAATTGCAATGATTAAAAAAGAATTTTTGTCAATGACAATTTTATAATTCGATTAAATGTAATGAACTCGTTGAGTTCCTCTTTCAAAAAATCAATATTTTTATGCCTCATGATTATTGGGTAATATTAAGCAATGATGTCTAAAATTGATTTTTATTTTATGGCAATACAGGTGGAATATTCTAGTATTCAAAAATGTAGCTTTACTTGTGGGTAAAAAAAAAAAAAAAATTCAAAGATAAAATACGCAGAGTAATTTAAATCGATTCATGATTGAATAAATATATAATATAATAATATACTTCAGTCATTCATAATCATCTCTCATTCCCAGAGTCCGGGCAAATACTCATAACTGAATCAGGAATTGAAATACTAAATTGATTGTAGAATCCACATATAGCACTTAAATAAGCCCTCACATGCAAAATGGAACAAACTAACTAATTGAACTAGCATAATTGAAATTAGGGATAAAAATAATACTTAACACTCTAAGAAAAAGTAGAACTGAGTGTCTACAGCTTTAAAATTTAATTTTTCAATACATAATTATTTGGTAAAGTATATTTTATTATTTGCTTCTAATAAGCTTAGTTGTGTGTGATAATTAAACACAGAGATTACAAAACATAAATTATTTTTAGTATGTTTGATGTAAAAGTTTTCTAATTGTTTATCTAAAATTGAAAAACGTAAAATTAGTTATGTTTTGTTAAAGGAGGATTTTGTTTATTTTGTCAAATGAGACAAATTCTCTTTGTTTCTGTAAGTTAATATTATTAATAAGGTTATTCAACGTAACCAAATACAAATGATTGGTAAGCTTAGTATAAACAAAGGAATATGAAGTTGAAACTTGTGAGTATAATTAGCAAGATTTTTAAAAAGATACTACTGTTCTAGAGTTATATTACTATAATTTCAATGGAGATTTAGAGTAATCACACAAAATAAGCACTCCTTTATTTTATGAGTTTTTGAGCGTTTATGCCAGCTCGATGATCCACACTAAGGATTATAAGAATACACTGAGGTAATGAATAAAGCAGAGAAAGACTGGCCACCCCGTACATTGGATAGTTTATTTTAAGGCTCTGAAATAGTTAGTTTATTTTATTTATAAGTTGATTTTATTTATAAGAACAACTTCAGACATTTTGGCTGAATAATATCTTCTTTTACGTATTACCACACATTCTTGACTATTAACAAATTAATTGTATTCATTATTTTACAAAAAGGTAATAAAATATCTTAAATGAAAGAGGCGACACTAACTCAATAGCTTTGCTACAGTTCCTTCCTTTTCTTTGCTCACCCCCTGTGTCCTTGAAAGATCGAGGGAACAATTCGTATTCACTCCCAGATCTTCTGAGCACCGGAAACACCAGGACCGGTTTTCCAGGAAGTAAATCATCAAAGCGTTTTCTGTGCACGATGCTACAGCTCTTATTTTAGTTTTTTCCTGTATAAATTGAAAAAATTATATTCCATTATTTTAACATCAATTGACAATGCGGTCGATACTGCACTTTGACAATCGAGTAGTGAAGATGATTCGGTACAAATTACAACAACTATATATGGATTTAACCTAAAATAATCTATACAAACTTCATCCGGAAGAGAAAATGGATCTTTTCTATTTCTGTGACTCGGCCGACGTTTTGAATTTACCCGATTTCTAATTTCATACAATATGGCGAAACAAATTACCGCTCCCATTCTAAACTGTCGATGAATATCAACACGCAAACACTTGTCGATGAGTCGCGACTACAAAGAGAGCGTGCGCTTGTGTGTATCAGTAAGAGCAAGATGCAAAGTATTGATAAAATATCGCTGAACTATCAAACGTTCTTTGGTTGAATTTTAAAAAAAAATATCGCATTGGCAGGGCGGAATACGCGTCCTGGAAAACTACCACTTTATGGTTAAAAAGAGAGAGGAAAAAAAAGCGGAGAACAATTCCAGTAACATATGAATTAAAATATTGAAAATTTTAAAAAGATAGTTAAAGAAATCATATTTATACAAATAGTTCTTGATAGTTAGTGCTTAATGACTTATTAATGTAATTAAACCGTATTTACTGAACTCAGTTTTTGCTTTAAGAAGATATTTCTTAAATATAAATAATGTAAAAATTCCATAACGTGTCTGATAATATTTTCATGTTAAATTCATATAATATTTCAGAGTTTATTAAATAATTGGAAGAATTTGTTGTTTCTAATGTTTCTTAGATTGCTTGAATTCTAGAAATTTCGACTACATGTAGATGAACAATCTTCCATTTAATATATGTATATCACTATATTGCAAACAAGTAAGTTTTTTTTATTCGATTTAGATTTACTGTGTTGATTAAAGAATAGAGAAATTTCCATATAAATTTTTTTGTTACACTACGGACTTGAGTTTTTTCACTTTACAAACTCATATCTGAAAATTTTTACAAAGTTGATCTTTCATCAGACTTTTATCATGTGTGTAACCATAATTCATTTTACTTTCCTTTCTCCAGGGTATTTTGTTGCCATGCTTTTAGCATGATGTTACGTATTTATTAATATTTTCTCTTGCACAGAGCTATTCTCATTTATTTTAATTTTCAATACATTTAGTTATTTTTAAAGTTTTAGCATGCAGTTTTGAAAATGAAGGGTGATTTTATGAAATTCACATACTGATAAAATTGTTGAATTGTCTGCAAAGACACAGAGCAGCAGATTGCTAACTTTTAGTCAAGTTTAGTAATCAAGTCATAAATTCAGGAAAGACATAACCAATAAAAGATCCGTAAGCTTACAAGAATTTCACAGATTTTTGTTATTTTATTTTTTATTTTAAATAGGAATCTGGTAGTTTCTAAGTAAATTTGAATTATTTTAATTAAAATTGAGAGGGAAATTAGTTTCTATTAACTTATAGGTGATTGTAAAAAGCTCTGTGGATAGCTTTTTTGCTTTAAAAAAATACCCAGAAATCGACTTTTTTTGTATAAATATTGGTCTTTTTCTAAATTACGGGAATCCTGGAATCTGAAGTGTTTCAAAAAATTTATGTCGAAACTTCAATTGTTCTAGCATTAGTAGATTTATTGATAATGTTATCTTTTATTTTGAATTATTATTTTCACAGTTTTTCCAATACTATGTAGTAAAAATATTAGTCTGTAACCTCTCTATGGCATCGCTTTTTCTCCCAGCTCGGACTGGTGCATTAATTACGTGTTTTCGTATTCTGGGCAAATAGTCAATCTTGAAAATTCTTTTAATTATAAATATTAAAATTGACTGAGAACCTAATGATTCAGAAATTGATATTATAAAAAGACTGCTTATAAACAGAATACTTAGATAATTTTGATTAATATGTTTGGGTAAATGTGTCATTCCTTATAAATAAATTATATATGCCCTTGTACTACTGCTAACAGTTAATAACATTATAAAAACGACACTCCAAGTCCTTAAATAGAATAGTATATGATATGAATAAATTGAATGAAAGCATTTAAGTCAGTGAATCGATGTACCGTATTTGCCAACGTGTAAAAGCTAACCCACTTTTATACATATTTTTAAAGGATGAAACTTTATTATTGTTCATTATTATGAATTAATTGTATTTTAAACCAATTCAAATGCAGAATAATACATTCTGCAAATACCAAATATGTTTGGAATTTTTATCTTCGTCAAAACGTAGACACTCATCTCAAGAACTCCATGAAGAATCACATGAAATTTCTTCTAAATGAACATCTGAGTCCTTATACAACAAATTGCCCTCTGTATTATAAATTGTATTACTTATTTCCCACTCTTCTTAAATGATTTAACCAGTCTCTGTTCACTGAATCATATTTTATATAACCCATAAGTTGTGTTTAATGTGAGGTGTTAATCATGATTCCTCCAAACTCATCATTTTCTTAGTTGGGCATGCCCGAAATACTTTCTCGTAATCCTGTTTTTCTGTTTTTTAGCATGCGCAATTAAATGTAACTTTTATAAATTGGCTTTTAAAACGCACATGGCTTTTCAGATCCATTTCTTCAGAAAAAAGTGAGTCTGATATGCTTCAAAATATCTTCATTAATTCTGGTATAAAACAGTTAAAATACAATGATTAAATATTGTAAATCAATGAATCGAAATATAACAAGAAAAAATTTCATGGTATTTAATTTAAAATTTAATATTAAATTAACTCATTTTAAGTAAAGTTACAAGAAAAGTATAAAGATGTTGAATTTCAGTCTGAATTAGCTAGCTAGTCATAATATCTAATAATATCGTTTCTTAAATGGCAAATATATGCATTTAAAAAATGAAATTCAATGTAATATTAAAAAATATTTTTGTAAGAAACCATTATGACCCAGAGTCATCATAAATTCCAAAACAAACCTTTTTATTCAAGTGGATTCTTCTAATGCATAAGAGGAAAAGTGATTTGCAATAATATTTAATGGTAAAATACTTATTCCTGTTATGATCATCAAAATTAAAATTTCTTATGAACTGCATATCTATTTGTCACTTTTTACTGATGTTCAAAAACATTTTTGCTAAATTATAAACAATATAATTAAATTGCTGATCTTTTGGCCTAGACAATCATAGGTCCAAAGACTTAATTTATCATATTTTTTATTACGTGGCTAAATTCATGATAAAGTTAAAGACAAGTAATTGAATTTTTGAATTATTAATATCGAATTCAATTATTCGCCTTTAACAGCAAACATAAATTGTAACTTGTAGAGATCTGAGTGCCAGCTAAAGAATAGCTTTCCCTCATTCATCATTGGATTGCTTCAAAGAGAATGTTCATAAATCGAGGAAAAGAAACATTTTAATTGTATGAGAGATGAGTCACAATGACTTATTGGCTGAAGTAAGAATTTGCTTTCATTCAGTTAGAATAATATCTGATGTGAAGTAGGCTGCCACTGGTTTTATTTTCTTGCCTTCAGTTAACATCTCGTAATTAAGGAGATCAGTGTGAAGCTTTTAATTTTACTGTTTCTTGCTTTATAGTAGTAATTTCTATTCAGAATGACTATGCATTCAATTAAAGGTTTCATTTTGAGATCTCATTAAATGGAGTTATTTCCTATACACCAAAGTGAGTTTGTTGGAATACGGAGACGTTTATTTTGGCAGGTGCAGTTATTTCATTTCAGAACTGCTACTGTTAGACCATGCTGGAGAAGCATATGTAAATATAGTTCTTACAGTGAAATTGTAAATTACTCTTTTTTTTTGATTTTGTATATATTTTCCAAGAAGCCTCTGAGTTTTGAACCGACCACCTCAAATCCTAAGCGTTCTTTTGGCTAGATTACAGGACCACGCCATCGGTCTCCACCTTATAAGAAGGCTGTAAGGTTTGTGTATGGTGCATTAATATTAAATATTGCTTTAAAGACATGAATTTTCCAAATAAGTTTATTATTAATAATAATGCCAAGATATGTAGCACTATTAAGAATGTAAACTTCATATCAAATAGGATGATATTATTGGTTATTCTTGTATTTTTTTTCTTAATAATAAGTCATTGTTAGTTTTGCGCATTAATTTTAATTTGCCAGTTTTGACACTAAATTTTTACAATTTCCATTTAATTTTCCAGTTTTTGTAGCGGAAAGTTGGCAAATTTTGATTTCATAATAATAACAATACCATCAGCAAAATCTCGTAATTGTGTTAGAATCATTTCTGTCGATAGGAAAGTCAGTAATGTACAGGAGGTGAAGAACAGGACTTCTCTTCGAACAGTATGTTTAAAATAATCGTTACAATGATGGATATTTTCCGTGAGTTGACTTTCTATTGAGCCAACAAAAGCTTCAGAATTTTTTTTTTATTAGAATAAGGCCTGGAAATTTATGTAGAATACTAATTAAAACAGTATTCTTCTGCAGAGTTTTAGTAATTTTCCATAACGAATTATGTCGAAATTTTAAATAATTTATTTCAATGTACTTCTGTTTGATAAATTCTAATGGTTGATTTGTATTTTCAGATTTTCCACGAATCCAGTCTTTTTAATTGATAATATTTGTTAAGCAGGTGGTAGTTTGATATAGTCTGGAATGTATGGTTTAATTTGAGTAGAGTTATAAGCTTCGATAATTTTATGAATATCTTCATTTATTTTAATTTTATTAACAAAGATAACCAGCGCGGAGTAAGTATCAACTTCAAAAAAAATCATGAAAATGTTTCCAATCGATTTTAATTTTACTATTTTTAAAATTTGTAGATTTTTCCAAAAACTTAAAATTAGGGAGCTGAGCAAAACAAAGTATTTATTACTTCGGCATTTACTTTCAGGTTAGTATTAGTTAAGAAAAATTCAAGAATATCTGGACGGTGATCAAATATATTGGAACATAAGTTGGTTCACCTGGAGAAAAAAACTTTGGATATTATGCTTATTTATTAATTAAATGAGTATTTTTCCATTATTATTGTCTGTAGCACAAACCCAAACGGTGTTTTCTTGAATTTAAGTTTCCTGAAACAAAAGTGACAGAGTTTGGGAGGAGGGAGATCATTAAGAAATTTATCAAATCGTTTAATGTCTGAAAAACATTATAGCGCAGCTATTTTGAGTGATAGAAAATCATTTGTTGTTAACATGAATGCAGTTTCTTCATAACCTTCCTCATTTCTAGTACTAATTAGTAAAGTTTGAAGAATTCTTTTGGTTATAATAGCAGTTTCAACTTTGGTATTGGAAAACGATCAATTCTATAAATTACGTAGTTAGGTATACAGTGATCCTTCGTTTATCGCAGTCAATAGGGACCAGAACCTTCCGCGAAAGCTGAAAAGCCGCGAAGTAGGATATGTTTTAAGGAATAGTTATGTATGCGGATGCACGAATGTTTTAAATATATAAGCA
This sequence comes from Latrodectus elegans, assembly GCA_030067965.1. Lineage (NCBI taxonomy): Eukaryota > Metazoa > Arthropoda > Arachnida > Araneae > Theridiidae > Latrodectus > Latrodectus elegans. Next base: position 34,755,954 of record CM057813.1, read on the forward strand.
TTATTTATGCTTTACATATTTAAAACATTCGTACACATTATGTACACATTAAGGACAAAATTACAACAGTATATATATTTATTTAAACATATCAGTACTAATTAATAAGGTTAATTACGAAACCTTATTCAATAATAAACATTGATCAACATTGCTTTCGGAGAGCGAAGAGTCTTGTGTTGGTGACGGAGGAAAGGCTCCCACTAACTCGTAGAAACTTTTGGCTCTCTCAGAGATTTTTTAGCTGAAGGAAACGACGGCAGTGCCAGGGAAGAAGGGGAACATGGTGCTGGATAGCTGTTCTGTTTGTTTTTTTTTCTTTTTTTTAAAATGGCTCTGTTCATGGACATAGCCCTCTAAACGCGATTGCTGAACAAGACTGCTCGAACCATATTGTCTTCAATGTGTTGTGCTAACTGTTACATCGCTCTAGCCCCGTTGTACTATTGTTGCAGATTCTCCAGGGTAAGGCTACTCTTTTTAGTTTCTGATTCATCTTCTTCTTTGGTTTCTTCCTCACTCGCAGGCCTCCTTATTTCATCAGTGGGTCCGAGTGACAATCGATAAAGGCGCTGATGTCTTTTTTTGTTATGTCGACAAATCCTTCATTCTTTATGATGTGAGTCAGCCTCACCATCTTATTCACAGCTGTGTGATGAAGTTCTTCAGGAGTGAAGTCTGGATAGTCGTACACCGCATTCGGCTATAATTTCTTTCAACTAGAATTTATGGTCTCACTCTTCATGTTCTTTAATGCTTGCTGAATATTAGACAAACATTAGGCAATGTCGTAACTGTGCCAGTATACTTTCAAGGTGAATTCATCATGGGCATCGTTAACTGCCGAGATAAGGCCCTCTATCGTGGAGAGACTGAGAGTGTCTTAAAGGTGTGAATGCCACCTTGATCCATCAGCTGAATTAGAGATGTAGTGGTCAAGGGCAGAAACTATCTGCACACCGTCGTATTGCAGGTGCGTTGCATGGTTCCCTTCACAGTCCATCACGAGCACGACCTTAAAAGGGGGCTCTCTTCAAATAGATACAGCTTCACCTGTGGAATGAAGAAATGAAAGAACCATTCGAGGGCCACAGCTTTCGTTTTCTAAGCCTTGGAGTTATGCTTCCAGAATACAGAAAAAGAGCCATATTTTTGTTTCTTAATGCCACTGGATTTTCAACTTTATAAATAAGCCATGTCTTAACCAAAAAACCGGCCGCATTGCAGTCATGATGACAATCACATAGTCTTTGTGAGCCTTGAAGCCTGGCCTCTTCACTTCAACCTTGAAGAGGAATATAAGCAAAGGCATCTTCTTCCAGAAAAGACCTGTTTCATCCAAGTTGAAAATTTATTCATCCCTTACTGATGAGGTTAAGAAATTCTTCCTCCGCGTAACGATAAGAAGAACCGTTTTCAGCAGAGGAAGCCTCACCATAAAGAAGCACGTTTCTGAAGCCATATTTTTTGAAATTTTTCGAACTAGCTTTTGCTGACTGTAAAGTCTCGTCTTCGAGGAGGCGAATCACTCCTGGCAACTCTATTACAGGCTGGATGTTCATCAGTACCTTTTTCATCATCTTCATTGTCGTCATAGGGCAAGATTTTTTCGTAGAGACATTTGGCCTTTGTTTTCATCCTATTTGTGTCTAAATTTACTACTTTTTTCCTACAGTCACTAATCCATAATGCCAGTACAGATTCCATTTTCACAATTCTGTTATTACATGACGTTACCACGTTTCGCTGCTTCATTGAAGATTATTAAAGCAGTTTTGCGGATGTTTTCTTCCTCTTTCTTGACATACCGCTTTGTGGATTTATTCACTCCTGTAATGACGTGCTACAGAAGCATAACTTCTGCTCTCTTTGATCATATCTCAAGTTTTACATTTTATAATCATCATCTTCCTCTTTTTCTTTTTTATCACCCTGGAGGAAACTTTCCCAAGGGCACAGTGCCTAAGCGGCATTATAAGGGCATAGTTATTAAAAAAGTTATCACTTAAACAAAACAAGTTATCATCAACACAACACTAAAGTACTGTATATGTGACTGTCAACATCATGGATAAGACTGGAGAGATACAACAAGAGAAGATTCTAAGGTGAGATTGCGATGATGCGAAGACAATTGACTGACAGGGATAAGTGCACTCTTATCCTAATTGGTAGATGACGCACCGGAAACCAATCACGTGCCTTTATGAGAGCGTGTGGTATGTACTTTGTGTCAATTCCTCTCTTTGTTTCATTAGCAGGGACCTTTCTCTCATTCATCAGCATGAAACAGAGCTTCTTTCCGCGATGTAGCTGCTGATATGGTTGTATTTTTTATTTTCATATTTGATGAATATTTTGGAAAAAACTGTGAAGCACTGAAACCGCAAAACATGAAGCGCGAAATGGCAAAGGAACACTGAATTAATTTTGGTAGAGCCATTTATATGTAGTTCAGAGATAAGGGCAGTTTGCATATTTTTAGTACTCTCCTTTGGTATTAACATTCTTATGTGAGATGTGAACCTGTACATTTAATACATTTTGATTCCTATTGGCTTTCATAAGGGTTTGCGAGTGAAAGAAACATTGACAACGGAAACATTGGCTTGGTCTTTTTCTACCAATGTATGTTTCAGCTTGTATACCTAGATTTAAAAAAGTATTCTTCGTTGTAAAATTCCTTTCACTCTTTATAATTGTATAACGTTATCATATATAAAGGTCTTTGAATAATTTTTCTTTCCCTTCTTCTTGTCAATTGGACAATTTTAATGGTATTATATTGCTTTTCAATAAGTTCAGCATGTAAATCATCAAGATCAGCATTTATTGGTAATCGACAAATGACAGCTTTAAGATAATTATTTTCAGCAAGTATAGCATTGAATTTTATAATTCTCGAATAAATTAATTATTTTCTGTTTGAATCAGAAATAGAAACTTTTAAACAACTAGTGTCATTTACAGTAGTGTTTCCAGTATAAGAGGTGATTTTTTATTTCTTAAGAGAATTTGTATTTGTTTCAAGGTGAATTTAGAATATTTAATGACGATGGATAATTTTACTTTTCTTGTTTTGAACTTGTTGAAAGTCTTCTTCTCTATTGGTTGCGTCTATAACCATAAACATAACAGCTTGAATATCAATTTCTGGATCACTTTGAAAAGGGTTAACATTACTTTTTTCAGTAATAATATTATTTTCTGGTGTTGCAACTATTAAAACTTCGATTGAGTAGGGTTTTTGTTAATTTGGATTCAGTACGATTTTTTTCTATTTTCTTCTTATACTGGCAGCATCATTTCTTTTCCTTGTAATTTTAGAAGACTTCTTAATTATGAGTTTACCTTTAGTTCCTATTTCTGGGCTAGGAATATTCATTTCAGAGTCATTTTTCAATGCAAATAAATTTTATTAATGTTGTGTCGTCCACTATCGGCAGATTTGGGAGTGAAAATATTTTAGAATTATTGTTTTCATAATTAATTGCAGTTTTTTCCTTGTTTTTAGATGTTGTTCAAGTTTTGCTTATTTATTTTGAGGAGTCTTCAAAATTCCTTGTGAAATTAGAAAAGATTCCAGATATTTATATTTTATCTATAGAATGTATATACATTTACATACACATACAAAAAAAAGGTACACTACCAGTTTTTTATTTAAAGTACTTACAAACGTTATAAATATAAAAGTGATCCGCTATGACTACTGGAGGCGAAAGTTTCAGGCACATCGGATCATGATCGCTCTCGGTTAAGCCGATCTGGTCAGAACAGTGTCGATTCTCTCTTTCTCTCTTGGACCCCCTCGCACTTTCTTGCGTAGTTGAGGTTCTTCTCTCTTACGCCGAGCTGCTGGTTCGCCAGCGGCTCGGCGCTGGGTATATTCGGCTCTTTCTCCTAAATTCTTACCTACTGGGGGGAGGGGCTTGCTGTTGCTGAATACTTACGCCTCCTACATGCGGCACTACCAGGTGTAGTATGCCCTTTTTTAAATTTTTAAAATCATACTAATATTGATGGCTTTGTGTTGGGTCGCAAGATATAGAATTGGTCAAGTTGCATAAAAAATTAACTTTTAAGTAATCGTTTTCCATTTGTTTTAAATTCAAATAAGAATAAAATAATTTATATACACTAAAGTTAAAATATATAAAATGAAAATACCATAGCAGTTAACCCCTTAACAGGAGGTAACTCGGGCAAACAATTCTGTGTGTTTTCCGGCTATCCCGAACCCTTTGGTTGGGGCAACTGGCTTCTCTACAATGCTATAAATTCAACCCCCAGAATTGACGGATTACCGTGAAATCGTAGCTGGGGAATTTATTTACTGATCGGTTACGGTTGATTTAACTAATGCAAGCGAAAATCGAAAGTGTTTCAGGAAAGGAACAGCTATTTACGTTTTCCTTTTCTATATTTACGCGCATTTAGTTATAGTAATTAAAGGCTATCTAACAATTGAAATTTATAAGCAACGTATATACTCGTATAATACCAGTATACGTTGCTTATAAATATATCTAACTTTTTTTTATCAAGTTTTTAAATTATTAATATTTTTCAGTTTGGTATAAAAATATGTGACTTGGCGACAAGGTTGAAATATAAGAAATTTTTTACTTAATTTGTTCAAAAATATGAAATTTTAAAAGGTTAAAAATTTGTTTAAAATTAGAAGGGATAAAATAAATAATAAATTAGATGCTAATTTTCTTTTTAACTTTGGAATGAATTTAAAATTTTCAACAATTCTGCAATGGTTTTTGTACAAAATATATAATCTAATTTTAATAAAATGCAACTATAAAAAGTTCTTTCACTTTTTAGAGTTACATTTTATTAATATTAGATTATATATTTTGTTCTGCGAATAATTAATCTTTGTAATAACTCAGGTATTATTTAATTTCATAATGTACCTAATTTTAGCTTATCAATTGATTAACTTGCTACTAATTATCTCATTTTAAAGGCTTACATAATTTATAAAAGAGTGTCAAAAATCGGAATTGCTTAACTGTCAACTGGGTACCAAATGCGAGTCTTAAAAAGATCATCGAATTTACAATCCGTGTCCGAAGAGTTATCTTCATAATAAAAATTAAATTCTTCTCCACTGCTTGAACCAGACATAATGTTCGTAAGCCGGTAATATTTTCACATATACAATTATCTACTACTAGAATAACTTCTGAGAGTGAACGGCACTCATATATATGTTTGTGTATATATATATATATATATATATATATATATATATATATATATATATATATATATATATATATATATATATATATATATATGTATACAAGAATAGGGAATTGACAGTGACAATATGGCATTTCAATAATTTGTTCTGGCCAACTGAAGGCGATTTATTGACACGCTCACCTGAAACGCATCATGAAACAGATGTTTCCAAGATAATTCGATTGGAAATGTGCATCCACTACATCTCAGTTCTACATTTGATTTAAATTTACATTTATCAATTTCCCACGGAATTTGAAAAAAAATCCCAAGTTCCACTAGTTAGGCATTTGTTAATCCTGTAGTCAAATTGATATAATCAGAAACACCAATATATCATTCTGCTATCTTTATTCTACCTGTAAACAATTGAAAATTAACTACATGTGCATTAATTTTCTGTTTACTTGAGAATTTGACTAAACATGTTTTGAAATTTTTCATATTGTTGTTCACTTCACACTACTCAAATTTTCAGTACACATATATCAAGCATTGGCTAAAATACCAAGATCAAGGTAATTGCAAAATATGAAGGAATAAATCCTTTTACATAACTATTTTCGAATTTTAGACTGGGAGTTCTGTTACTCTTGATCCCACATAAAATTATATTATTTTGTTACGATTAAAATCTAAAACTTTACAAGGAAGCTATTATTTTTAGCGAGAGAATTTTAATTTTGATTAAAACTTTCACTAAATTTAAATTTTGGTATATGACTGGCAAATGATATTAAAATACATGAAAAACAGCTAATTTCAGAAAAATTGTTCGAAATTTTCTGAAATTAGAAATTTTCGAGCAGAACATTAACACAAAGCAAACTGCGAGCACATGTGGGTTTCTACAGCTAACATCGATTGATGGGCTTCCCCGCTGTAAGTCATTATAATGTGATTATTGTGAGCTGGTCCAGGGTACAACTTAAATACTTCCCATCAAGAATTAGGGACGAAAAAAGTCCTGAAAGAGTAGAAATGCCAACAAACGAAAGTAAGTTTTTAAAATTTAAAAATTTTCAAAATATTTTAAAAGTACCATTTGTTGTATATGCGGATTTAGAGTGTTTAACAGTAAAAACTGATACTTGCCATCCTAACCCACAAAATTCATTCACAAATATTTATCAACAACATATCCCTTTTAGTTTCTGTTATTTCATTTGTCAGGACGGCAAGCATTATAAGGACGCAGTTGTATATCGAGGATTAGATGCATCTAAGAAATTCGTTGAAATGATAAAAATGGAAGCCTCAAATATCATTGAAATTTATAGTAATCCTAAACCCTTAAGGCCACTCAGTCAAATAGAAAAAGAAGTTTATAATAATGCTAACAATTGTTATGTTTGCTTAGAACCTTTTACTCTAGAAAATAAAAAAGTTCGCGACCATTGCCACATCTCACAAAAATTTAATGGGAATTGTTGCAATATATAAATGTAATTTATCGCTAAAATTGCCTAAATTTTTAATAATTTTTTTTTCTAATTTATCTAGATATGACGCTCACATTTTCATAAAAGAATTGGGATACGATTACAAATCAATATTTTTAATACCTAACACAGAGGAAAAATACATATCCTTTAGTAAAAACATAACAAGTACCTTTCATATTAGATTCATAGATACATTAAAATTCTTACCATCTAGTCATGACAAACTCATTTCCAATCTTACTTTCGATGAATTCAAATTTATGAAAAGATATTTTGATAAATAAAAATTATTGTTACGAAATGGAGTTTTCCCCTATGACTATTTCGATGATATAGCAAAAAGGGATGAAATTTGCTTACCTGATCATGAAAAATTTTATAATGAACTTAATGAAGAGCAAATTAGTATTGAGGAATATGATCATGCTAAAAATGTATTTAATTCTTGTAAATAATATGATCATGCTAAAATGTCTTAATTTTTTAATCTTAAGAATTTAGGGGAGTATTGTGACTTATATGTCAAAACTGACGTTTTATTGTTATCGGATGTTTTGGAAAATTTTAGGCAAATCTGTTAGATTTTGTGGCACGAACATTAAAATAGGTTCGCCATCCTTGCTTTAAAACGAAGAACCACCAAAACGTGCAAATCGTAATGGTAATCACCATGCTAACTTCTCAGGAAGCCAAAAATTTAAATAAAAAAGAAATAAAATCTATTTTTGATATTATAATTAATAAAATTATAATAAATCATATTCAGATGATATTAAAAATAAAATTTCACTGAAATTTTCAGAAGCTTAAACTGTATTGAATAAATTAAAACTAATCCTAAACTGGATTAAAAATTCAGGATTAGTCGAATCAATAAATGCCATCAGATCTGGCCACATACCTACCTCAGTCTCCACTCCTCAAACCAATAATGGTTGAGAAAGCTAATACTTTTAGGCCTTGGTTACTGTGCACTTCGGATGCTAATGGACTTTACTACAAAATTTATGAATTTAATGCCTTTTGTTGAAAATAATATTGATGTATGCCTTGTTTCAAAAAACAAATTCAATGCTAATAAAATTGTTAATATTCCAAATTATAATATCTAAAGGAGAGATGAGTACCAAGGACTTAGAGAAATTGATACTTCTGATAGAAAAAATAAAAAAAAATTATTCGAGCTGCAGTGAAAATTCTACAGAAATTGCTTCGATTATTTTAAATCTTACAAATATTGATCTTAAATTTTCTAGCGTCTATAATTCTCCACAAGTATCTCTATCCACATCTAAAATTAAAATTATCTTTCAAGATAATTATCCTACAAACAATTGGAGGTGATTTCAATGCCAAAAATACTGAATGAAAATAATGAAAGACTAGTTGATGAACTGAAATTAAATTCACATTTTACTCGTTCTCCAACTTATTTTCCTGATTTCTCTTATAGGACATCGAACATTCTGGCATTTTTTATTACACAATACAATTTTAAAGTTGTGGATGATATAGTATTAGTTTTATCATTTGACTATACGTCTTTTATTGTTGTAGCTTGAATCGATCACGCAGACATCCAATATAATATCCTTAAAAGTGACTGGAACTTATTTCATGATGTCATGTCTATCAGTAATTTATCAATATCGCATGGCCACAATAGAAGCTGTTTGTTTTTTGGTTTTTAATACGTGCCACAATAATACCCTCATGAAATTATTACACTTGATGCATTTTGAGTATACCACCGATTGTTAATATCAGCATCTAATCTTTTTATCTTTATAACATTTCATTTTTATGATTTGATATCTTTTAAATGTTTCATATGATTTCTTTTTTACATAACACCTGCGAACTTGATTCATTCTTGGACTACAAAGAGACATGTGCAGGCATTCCAGAGTTTGCGGAAATAGACATTTAATAGGAAAGAATAGTTGCATCGAATTCGACTTCTACCTTTGTGGCATATAAAAAAATAGAATTGGGAAAACTCCTCTCATCATATGCGAGAACACAGAAAGAGGCAAATGAGAAAAAGTATAAGCTCTATTCTTCCGTACTTGGTATCATTTCGTCTGAACAACTAAACTCATGATTTTTTTTTTTTTTTTTTGAGAATGGATCGCTGATCCGGATCCATTGAGGATTTACCGCAGCTGAATAATGTCTGAATTGAAGAAAGGAACTTTTTTTTATCAGTCCAAGTTAAAAATAAAATCCTAAAAGAAATAGATAAAAAAATATTAATTGAAATGAAAATTGAAAAATATTGGGGAATTCCCAAGAACAGCTCTCTTCAGATTTTTAAACTCATAAAAAGCCTTTGAAGAAAGAAACAGAACTAGAAAATGTGCCTCTTTCCGAAAATATTACAGAGAAGCAAAACATCAGAAGCTGTAACGTGTTTCGCCAGCTTGGCTGTGAAAAAGCGAAAGAAATAAACATTCTTGATGGCGATAAAGACTTTAAAAATATCCATTTGCTTTGTTTGAAGCTTGACATAAAATATTTCAAAACATACGCGGTTGCTACAAAAAATTTAAAACCAGACATGGTGTGAGCTTTACAAAATTGGGTGAGGAACCTTTTTCCATAAAGTAGTACATTTTTATTATATATAGCATATGTTAGGTAATATTTTGAATATAATCGAAATCTTGTTAAAGGATATGACATCCATCAAACAAAATTAATATATCTTTCAAATTTCATAAATTAAATATTTTTTGCTCGTGAAAATTTATGCTCAGGACATTAAGGAATTATTCACCTTGTTAATAGATAAATATACTTTTTTCTGAGGGGTTTGATATTTCGTACTAGTAAAATCTTCCGCTAACCAAGAAAATTAGAATAAATATTGCCAAATTAGCACCAAATCGCTTCATATTTTTCCTCAATGTAGATTTAATGAGAATTAAAAGAAAAGTATAATACACAATTAAAAAAAATATGGCATAGATTATTTGCAAAATATAGTATTTAAATATTTATAATGGATTTAAAATCCATTATTTAACAACAACAAAAATGTCATTTAAAGAAAAAGTCTTCAAAGTATAACAATATAAAGAAAACATAACCATTCCATTGTTGTTAACACTTTTCAGAAAAATGAATAAATCTGAATGAAATCAAAACAGTAACATTGAAACCTTTACAACAAATTCCTTTTCTAATTCTGAAGAACACATGGACTCTGAGGCAAGTTTAGTCTCTACCATGATCACCGAGATGACGATTAATATTGATCCAAAAATCATCACAAACTATTCGTCCAAACTACAGTTGTCTTGCCCATTTCTTGACCCAAGGCTTGTTATGGGACTATAAGATATACTGAACCTATGCGACAAACAGTCTGTTTAGCTATTAGCACTATTTTCTGCTATTAGCATGCTATTAGATCCTGCACGATGTTCTGTGGGGCCGTTCTTAAATCATCGATTCCATGTTCTGTTGATAGATATATGAGAGCGGCCAATGCGAGCACATAAATTTTAATTTCGTTTGATTACAATTCATTCTCTGTCAAAACAGGAATCGTAATTGTAAGCATTTTTATTTTTGAAACGAGATCTTATAAAAATTTTCCAACAGGCAATGATGTTCAAATGCAATTTATATATGAGAATCTACTAATCTTCCATCCTCTAAACATGTTTTAAGTGTCACCATCACCACTTATTTCAAATGAATCTGTCAATTTTCAAATAATTTGTACTGCTCAGCATTCTCTTCCTGTCAAATAAATTTCACGTGTGTAGAGTGTCGTGTTCTCGGTGCAGCAGTTCAGAGGCTTGCTATATAATAGCACTCACTAGAGGCTCAACTTATTTGATAGTAACACATTAATCTAAAATTGCACTAGTTTTCGGGATCACGTGTTAATCTTCAAAATATTGGATTCAGCGAGTTTATAATATAACTGGCAATTTTAAATATTAAACTACCGTCTAGGTTAACTGCCAATCACACCTCTTTTAATACTTTGGAATAAATCTTTAAAGTGTTTGTATATTTCTTAAATAGGACCCCCCAATTTATAGATTTCATATTAAATTATACATTCAAAGAATGTGTGTGTGTGTGAGTTTTTAATTTTCAACATTATCTATATAAATATATATATATTAATATATATATATATATATATATATATATATATATATATATATATATATATATATATATATATATAAATATATATATATATATATATATATATATATATATATATACAGATAGATAGATACGCTCCTATAATGTGCTTCTTTTTTATACTTAAATAATATTTAAAATTGAGTAATATTTTTAATACGTATTATGAGCTGTTGATTTTCCAGTTTAAGTGGCACTGAGTCTGTAATGATTTTAGGAAAAAAATTGAAATTTTAAATCTTTGACAAAGAAAATTAAAATTACACAAAGAAAATAGTCCCCTAATATGTAAACAAATACGTTTCAAATTTCTCACTTTTATGTTATTCTCGATAGTATAAATTTATATTTCCAATAAAATTGCAATGATTTAAAAAGAATTTTTGTCAATGACAATTTTATAATTCGATTAAATGTAATGAACTCGTTGAGTTCCTCTTTCAAAAAATCAATATTTTTATGCCTCATGATTATTGGGTAATATTAAGCAATGATGTCTAAAATTGATTTTTATTTTATGGCAATACAGGTGGAATATTCTAGTATTCAAAAATGTAGCTTTACTTGTGGGTAAAAAAAAAAAATTCAAAGATAAAATACGCAGAGTAATTTAAATCGATTCATGATTGAATAAATATATAATATAATAATATACTTCAGTCATTCATAATCATCTCTCATTCCCAGAGTCCGGGCAAATACTCATAACTGAATCAGGAATTGAAATACTAAATTGATTGTAGAATCCACATATAGCACTTAAATAAGCCCTCACATGCAAAATGGAACAAACTAACTAATTGAACTAGCATAATTGAAATTAGGGATAAAAATAATACTTAACACTCTAAGAAAAAGTAGAACTGAGTGTCTACAGCTTTAAAATTTAATTTTTCAATACATAATTATTTGGTAAAGTATTTTTTTTATTTGCTTCTAATAAGCTTAGTTGTGTGTGATAATTAAACACAGAGATTACAAAACATAAATTATTTTTAGTATGTTTGATGTAAAAGTTTTCTAATTGTTTATCTAAAATTGAAAAATGTAAAATTAGTTATGTTTTGTTAAAGGAGGATTTTGTTTATTTGGTCAAATGAGACAAATTCTCTTTGTTTCTGTAAGTTAATATTATTAATAAGGTTATTCAACGTAACCAAATACAAATGATTGGTAAGCTTAGTATAAACAAAGGAATATGAAGTTGAAACTTGTGAGTATAATTAGCAAGATTTTTAAAAAGATACTACTGTTCTAGAGTTATATTACTATAATTTCAATGGAGATTTAGAGTAATCACACAAAATAAGCACTCCTTTATTTTATGAGTTTTTGAGCGTTTATGCCAGCTCGATGATCCACACTAAGGATTATAAGAATACACTGAGGTAATGAATAAAGCAGAGAAAGACTGGCCACCCTGTACATTGGATAGTTTATTTTAAGGCTCTGAAATAGTTAGTTTATTTTATTTATAAGTTGATTTTATTTATAAGAACAACTTCAGACATTTTGGCTGAATAATATCTTCTTTTACGTATTACCACACATTCTTGACTATTAACAAATTAATTGTATTCATTATTTTACAAAAAGGTAATAAAATATCTTAAATGAAAGAGGCGACACTAACTCAATAGCTTTGCTACAGTTCCTTCCTTTTCTTTGCTCACCCCCTGTGTCCTTGAAAGATCGAGGGAACAATTCGTATTCACTCCCAGATCTTCTGAGCACCGGAAACACCAGGACCGGTTTTCCAGGAAGTAAATCATCAAAGCGTTTTCTGTGCACGATGCTACAGCTCTTATTTTAGTTTTTTCCTGTATAAATTGAAAAAATTATATTCCATTATTTTAACATCAATTGACAATGCGGTCGATACTGCACTTTGACAATCGAGTAGTGAAGATGATTCGGTACAAATTACAACAACTATATATGGATTTAACCTAAAATAATCTATACAAACTTCATCCGGAAGAGAAAATGGATCTTTTCTATTTCTGTGACTCGGCCGACGTTTTGAATTTACCCGATTTCTAATTTCATACAATATGGCGAAACAAATTACCGCTCCCATTCTAAACTGTCGATGAAAATCAACACGCAAACACTTGTCGATGAGTCGAGACTACAAAGAGAGCGTGCGCTTGTGTGTATCAGTAAGTGCAAGATGCAAAGTATTGATAAAATATCGCTGAACTATCAAACGTTCTTTGGTTGAATTTAAAAAAAAAATCTCGCATTGGCAGGGCGGAATACGCGTCCTGGAAAACTACCACTTTATGGTTAAGAAAGAGAGAGGAAAAAAAAGCGGAGAACAATTCCAGTAACATATGAATTAAAATATTGAAAATTTTAAAAAGATAGTTAAAGAAATCATATTTATACAAATAGTTCTTGATAGTTAGTGCTTAATGACTTATTAATGTAATTAAACCGTATTTACTGAACTCAGTTTTTGCTTTAAGAAGATATTTCTTAAATATAAATAATGTAAAAATTCCATAACGTGTCTGATAGTATTTTCATGTTAAATTCATATAATATTTCAGAGTTTATTAAATAATTGGAAGAATTTGTTGTTTCTAATGTTTTTTAGATTGCTTGAATTCTAGAAATTTCGACTACATGTAGATGAACAATCTTCAATTTAATATATGTATATCACTATATTGCAAACAAGTAAGTTTTTTTTATTCGATTTAGATTTACTGTGTTGATTAAAGAATAGAGAAATTTCCATATAAATTTTTTTGTTACACTACGGACTTGAGTTTTTTCACTTTACAAACTCATATCTGAAAATTTTTACAAAGTTGATCTTTCATCACACTTTTATCATGTGTGTAACCATAATTCATTTTACTTTCCTTTCTCCAGGGTATTTTGTTGCCATGCTTTTAGCATGATGTTACGTATTTATTAATATTTTCTCTTGCACAGAGCTATTCTCATTTATTTTTATTTTCAATACATTTAGTTATTTTTAAAGTTTTAGCATGCAGTTTTGAAAATGAAGGGTGATTTTATGAAATTCACATACTGATAAAATTGTTGAATTGTCTGCAAAGACACAGAGCAGCAGATTGCTAACTTTTAGTCAAGTTTAGTAATCAAGTCATAAATTCAGGAAAGACATAACCAATAAAAGATCCGTAAGCTTACAAGAATTTCACAGATTTTTGTTATTTTATTTTTTATTTTAAATAGGAATCTGGTAGTTTCTAAGTAAATTTGAATTATTTTAATTAAAATTGGGAGGGAAATTAGTTTCTATTAACTTATAGGTGATTGTAAAAAGCTCTGTGGATAGCTTTTTTGCTTTAAAAAAATACCCAGAAATCGACTTTTTTTTGTATAAATATTGGTCTTTTTCTAAATTACGGGAATCCTGGAATCTGAAGTGTTTCAAAAAATTTATGTCGAAACTTCAATTGTTCTAGCATTAGTAGATTTATTGATAATGTTATCTTTTATTTTGAATTATTATTTTCACAGTTTTTCCAATACTATGTAGTAAAAATATTAGTCTGTAACCTCTCTATGGCATCGCTTTTTCTCCCAGCTCGGACTGGTGCATTAATTACGTGTTTTCGTATTCTGGGCAAATAGTCAATCTTGAAAATTCTTTTAATTATAAATATTAAAATTGACTGAGAACCTAATGATTCAGAAATTGATATTATAAAAAGACTGCTTATAAACAGAATACTTAGATAATTTGATTAATATGTTTGGGTAAATGTGTCATTCCTTATAAATAAATTATATATGCCCTTGTACTACTGCTAACAGTTAATAACATTATAAAAACGACACTCCAAGTCCTTAAATAGAATAGTATATGATATGAATAAATTGAATGAAAGCATTTAAGTCAGTGAATCGATGTACCGTATTTGCCAACGTGTAAAAGCTAACCCACTTTTATACATATTTTTAAAGGATGAAACTTTATTATTGTTCATTATTATGAATTAATTGTATTTTAAACCAATTCAAATGCAGAATAATACATTCTGCAAATACCAAATATGTTTGGAATTTTTATCTTCGTCAAAACGTGGACACCCATCTCAAGAACTCCATGAAGAATCACTTGAAATTTCTTCTAAATGAACATCTGAGTCCTTATACAACAAATTGCCCTCTGTATTATACATTGTATTACTTATTTCCCACTCTTCTTAAATGATTTAACCAGTCTCTGTTCACTGAATCATATTTTATATAACCCATAAGTTGTGTTTAATGTGAGGTGTTAATCATGATTCCTCCAAACTCATCATTTTCTTAGTTGGGCATGCCCGAAATACTTTCTCGTAATCCTGTTTTTCTGTTTTTTAGCATGCGCAATTAAATGTAACTTTTATAAATTGGCTTTTAAAACGCACATGGCTTTTCAGATCCATTTCTTCAGAAAAAAGTGAGTCTGATATGCTTCAAAATATCTTCATTAATTCTGGTATAAAACAGTTAAAATACAATGATTAAATATTGTAAATCAATGAATCGAAATATAACAAGAAAAAATTTCATGGTATTTAATTTAAAATTTAATATTAAATTAACTCATTTTAAGTAAAGTTACAAGAAAAGTATAAAGATGTTGAATTTCAGTCTGAATTAGCTAGCTAGTCATAATATCTAATAATATCGTTTCTTAAATGGCAAATATATGCATTTAAAAAATGAAATTCAATGTAATATTAAAAAATATTTTTGTAAGAAACCATTATGACCCAGAGTCATCATAAATTCCAAAACAAACCTTTTTATTCAAGTGGATTCTTCTAATGCATAAGAGGAAAAGTGATTTGCAATAATATTTAATGGTAAAATACTTATTCCTGTTATGATCATCAAAATTAAAATTTCTTATGAACTGCATATCTATTTGTCACTTTTTACTGATGTTCAAAAACATTTTTGCTAAATTATAAACAATATAATTAAATTGCTGATCTTTTGGCCTAGACAATCATAGGTCCAAAGACTTAATTTATCATATTTTTTATTACGTGGCTAAATTCATGATAAAGTTAAAGACAAGTAATTGAATTTTTGAATTATTAATATCGAATTCAATTATTCGCCTTTAACAGCAAACATAAATTGTAACTTGTAGAGATCTGAGTGCCAGCTAAAGAATAGCTTTCCCTCATTCATCATTGGATTGCTTCAAAGAGAATGTTCATAAATCGAGGAAAAGAAACATTTTAATTGTATGAGAGATGAGTCACAATGACTTATTGGCTGAAGTAAGAATTTGCTTTCATTCAGTTAGAATAATATCTGATGTGAAGTAGGCTGCCACTGGTTTTATTTTCTTGCCTTCAGTTAACATCTCGTAATTAAGGAGATCAGTGTGAAGCTTTTAATTTTACTGTTTCTTGCTTTATAGTAGTAATTTCTATTCAGAATGACTATGCATTCAATTAAAGGTTTCATTTTGAGATCTCATTAAATGGAGTTATTTCCTATACACCAAAGTGAGTTTGTTGGAATACGGAGACGTTTATTTTGGCAGGTGCAGTTATTTCATTTCAGAACTGCTACTGTTAGACCATGCTGGAGAAGCATATGTAAATATAGTTCTTACAGTGAAATTGTAAATTACTCTTTTTTTGATTTTGTATATATTTTCCAAGAAGCCTCTGAGTTTTGAACCGACCACCTCAAATCCTAAGCGTTCTTTTGGCTAGATTACAGGACCACGCCATCGGTCTCCACCTTATAAGAAGGCTGTAAGGTTTGTGTATGGTGCATTAATATTAAATATTGCTTTAAAGACATGAATTTTCCAAATAAGTTTATTATTAATAATAATGCCAAGATATGTAGCACTATTAAGAATGTAAACTTCATATCAAATAGGATGATATTATTGGTTATTCTTGTCCTTTTTTTCTTAATAATAAGTCATTGTTAGTTTTGCGCATTAATTTTAATTTGCCAGTTTTGACACTAAATTTTTACAATTTCCATTTTATTTTCCAGTTTTTGTAGCGGAAAGTTGGCAAATTTTGATTTCATAATAATAACAATACCATCAGCAAAATCTCGTAATTGTGTTAGAATCATTTCTGTCGATAGGAAAGTCAGTAATGTACAGGAGGTGAAGAACAGGACTTCTCTTCGAACAGTATGTTTAAAATAATCGTTACAATGATGGATATTTTCCGTGAGTTGACTTTCTATTGAGCCAACAAAAGCTTCAGAATTTTTTTTTTATTAGAATAAGGCCTGGAAATTTATGTAGAATACTAATTAAAACAGTATTCTTCTGCAGAGTTTTAGTAATTTTCCATAACGAATTATGTCGAAATTTTAAATAATTTATTTCAATGTACTTCTGTTTGATAAATTCTAATGGTTGATTTGTATTTTCAGATTTTCCACGAATCCAGTCTTTTTAATTGATAATATTTGTTAAGCAGGTGGTAGTTTGATATAGTCTGGAATGTATGGTTTAATTTGAGTAGAGTTATAAGCTTCGATAATTTTATGAATATCTTCATTTATTTTAATTTTATTAACAAAGATAACCAGCGGGGAGTAAGTATCAACTTCAAAAAAAATCATGAAAATGTTTCCAATCGGTTTTAATTTTACTATTTTTAAAATTTGTAGATTTTTCCAAAAACTTAAAATTAGGGAGCTGAGCAAAACAAAGTATTTATTACTTCGGCATTTACTTTCAGGTTAGTATTAGTTAAGAAAAATTCAAGAATATCTGGACGGTGATCAAATATATTGGAACATAAGTTGGTTCAACTGAAGAAAAAAACTTTGGATATTATGCTTATTTATTAATTAAATGAGTATTTTTCCATTATTATTGTCTGTAGCACAAACCCAAACGGTGTTTTCTTGAATTTAAGTTTCCTGAAACAAAAGTGACAGAGTTTGGGAGGAGGGAGATCATTAAGAAATTTATCAAATCGTTTAATGTCTGAAAAACATTATAGCGCAGCTATTTTGAGTGATAGAAAATCATTTGTTGTTAACATGAATGCAGTTTCTTCATAACCTTCCTCATTTCTAGTACTAATTAGTAAAGTTTGAAGAATTCTTTTGGTTATAATAGCAGTTTCAACTTTGGTATTGGAAAACGATCAATTCTATAAATTACGTAGTTAGGTATACAGTGATCCTTCGTTTATCGCAGTCAATAGGGACCAGAACCTTCCGCGAAAGCTGAAAAGCCGCGAAGTAGGATATGTTTTAAGGAATAGTTATGTATGCGGATGCACGAATGTTTTAAATATATAAGCATTATTTATGCTTTACATATTTAAAACATTCGTACACATTATGTACACATTAAGGACAAAATTACAACAGTATATATATTTATTTAAACATATCAGTACTAATTAATAAGGTTAATTACGAAACCTTATTCAATAATAAACATTGATCAACATTGCTTTCGGAGAGCGAAGAGTCTTGTGTTGGTGACGGAGGAAAGGCTCCCACTAACTCGTAGAAACTTTTGGCTCTCTCAGAGATTTTTAGCTGAAGGAAACGACGGCAGTGCCAGGGAAGAAGGGGAACATGGTGCTGGATAGCTGTTCTGTTTGTTTTTTTTTCTTTTTTTTAAAATGGCTCTGTTCATGGACATAGCCCTCTAAACGCGATTGCTGAACAAGACTGCTCGAACCATATTGTCTTCAATGTGTTGTGCTAACTGTTACATCGCTCTAGCCCCGTTGTACTATTGTTGCAGATTCTCCAGGGTAAGGCTACTCTTTTTAGTTTCTGATTCATCTTCTTCTTTGGTTTCTTCCTCACTCGCAGGCCTCCTTATTTCATCAGTGGGTCCGAGTGACAATCGATAAAGGCGCTGATGTCTTTTTTTGTTATGTCGACAAATCCTTCATTCTTTATGATGTGAGTCAGCCTCACCATCTTATTCACAGCTGTGTGATGAAGTTCTTCAGAGTGAAGTCTGGATAGTCGTACACCGCATTCGGCTATAATTTCTTTCAACTAGAATTTATGGTCTCACTCTTCATGTTCTTTAATGCTTGCTGAATATTAGACAAACATTAGGCAATGTCGTAACTGTGCCAGTATACTTTCAAGGTGAATTCATCATGGGCATCGTTAACTGCCGAGATAAGGCCCTCTATCGTGGAGAGACTGAGAGTGTCTTAAAGGTGTGAATGCCACCTTGATCCATCAGCTGAATTAGAGATGTAGTGGTCAAGGGCAGAAACTATCTGCACACCGTCGTATTGCAGGTGCGTTGCATGGTTCCCTTCACAGTCCATCACGAGCACGACCTTAAAAGGGGGCTCTCTTCAAATAGATACAGCTTCACCTGTGGAATGAA